>OU015490.1:197654661-197984661 GCA_907164885.2 Dolomedes plantarius | reverse complement strand
AAGCCAAACATTAGCTCAACTTACCACCCAGTTTAATGACGGTGCCAGTCGTACAGTCAGTAAACGGACGGTGCAACGCTCAATTCACCTTATGGGTTTCGGGAGCCGTCGACCTACGAGAGTACCATTGCTCTATACTCGCTATCGGGCTGCACGTCTTGCCTGGGCTAGAGAGCACAGAGACTGGAGTGTAGAGGACTGGAAACGAGTAGCATGGAGTGATGAGTCTAGATTCCGACTACTTAACGCCGACGGGAGGCTGAGAATATGGCGTCAGGCTCATGAAGCCATGGATCCTGCATGCCTGGCTGGAACTGTACAAGGGCATGGTGGCTCAATCATGGTCTGGGGTGTTTTTTCGTGCCACAGTTTGGGATCTTTGGTGCGTGTACCAACCTCCATCAATGCAATTCGGTACGTAGAGTTGCTGGATGATCACCTCCATCCATTTATGCTGTTTTGTTATCCGCACGGTAATGGAGTTTTCCAGCAAGACAACTGTACCTCTCATAAGTCCCGGTTGGCTACTGGCTGGTTGGATGAGCATTCCTCTGACTTCTCTGTCATGAATTGGCCACCTAGAAGCCCAGACCTAAATACTATTGAGCATCATTGGGATGTTTTAGTACAAGGCGTGAAAGGCCATTACACAGCACCAAAGAACCTTACTGAATTATGGACAGCTTTAACCAATATTTGGCAAGCCATTCCCGTGGAACGTTTCCAGAAACTTGTTGAATCTATGCCTCATCGTGTGGCAGCTGTTATCAAGGCCAGAGGAGGCCCAACTCGTTACTAGGTAGGTATCCCTAATTCAGTGGCACTTCAGTGTATATATATATATATATATATATATATATATATATATATATATATATATATATATATATATATATAAATACACACACACACACAGAGATTGTATATTACTTTTCAAAACATTCTTTCTTGAGAAAGTAGTCAATGCCATTGTAGTAAACTTCATTTTCACGACGCTGGAATTTGAATAAGTCAAACTTAAATTTAGCATGATAATAGAGATATATTGTACATACATTTATTTCCCTGAAAACTCTCCCGAGCACACTATCACATGTTCTCACATTTGGGAAATTTGCTTCTCTTAAAACATATCAGGTTTTAAAGCCCAGAGGGTGAACTTATCATTTTACCTCTAAGCTCAGCCCTAGTCATCGCTAATAAACTTCATATTCATTCTATTTTAACTCAAGATCAATAATTCACTCAGGTAGAGTTTTCACAAGCACGCTACTACAATTTTCTGATATCGATAAACCTTATTCTAGTTTAAAATACTACTAATTAGCTGCGGTCTAAAATCGAGATTTTTATTTTTTTGGAACGCATATTTATGTTAACTATGACATAACTACTCTCTGACGTAATCTTTTACCTAAGAAGCAAATAACGAATCAAGGTATCAAACAATTATTTCGCGACTTCAATCGATATCATTTCATAAAAAATTTTGTCAGTTAATTATTAAAATCGTTTTCGCCACTCGCTATTCAACGGAATATAATTTCAGAAGCAGCTGTGAAGCGCATTAGAAGTTTATTGTTTTTGCACGCCTCTCTGTGGGAATAATAATATAAGCGATGACTGCAACTCATGAGAAAGAAAAAAAAACTAGATGAAAAAGGAGAAAACAAAACACCTTCCTCGTTAATAAAAAATACACAAAAAAGGTCCCCTTTCCCCTTCTTTTTCTGTTGAAGATGTACATCTAAATTGGCTCATTAAAGATAATGAGTTGTTGAGTACTGTAAACGGTAGTATGTAAAAAAAAAGAGATGGATGAAGCGAAAAAGTTGTGAATGTCTCATATATCTTTTTTTTTCCCCCCGGATGGTAAATATTTAAAAGTGTGTCATGCGCGATCACAAAAACGCCTTTTCAACTGAAAATACAAAACGTATCATTCTATGTTATTACTGGCTTCATCTGTAGTGAGTTTCTTTCGAATTAGATTGCGTTAACTGACAGCAGCAGATGCGAACAGGCGGAAGAGGTATGCCGATTTAAAAATAGTTACATCTGGTAAAGTGGGAAAAAAGGAAACCTTTTTCTTGGCTTTGAGTTCAAGATTCCAAAATGTTTGTAATTCTTAAAATATTAGCTTTTGAACTGCCTAAATGCCAATAAGGCTGTTGTGTACTAACCTTATTGGATAAGTTCACCTTATTTATATATATATATATATATATATATATATATATATATATATATATATATATATATATATATATATATACAGTGGAATCTCGATCGATCGTTTTCGGATCCACCTTTTTTCCGCATGTATCGTTCATTTTATCCAGTCCCAAAGATCCTATTGCTTTGTTATGTTTCCGCATCTATCGTTTTCCCGCATTTATCGTTCATTTCAATCGGTCCCTTGAAAAACGATAGATCGAGATTCCACTGTATATATATATATATATATATATATATATATATATATATATATATATATATATATATATATATATATACACAGTGCGTCAAATAAGTTTTAAGACTCGTCCCAGAGCGCAGGTTGTAAAGTCGCTGTTAGTGTAAATCCGCATGCGTCATAACGTCCATCGTCTACTGGCACACTTCTAACAAGTTGTGCGCATTTCGTTAAGTAGTTGAGAGAAGTCGAGCGTTTATTGCAGAAGTGAATTTTTTTCATGTTGATTTTTTGAGATGGAGCAAAGACCTGAAATTAAATTTAACGCAAAACTTGGTAAAAGTGCTTCGGAAACATACCAACTCATGAAACAAGTTTACGGTGACTGTTGTTTAAGTAGATCAAATGTTTTTGTGTGGCACAAACGTTTTTTGGACGGAAGAGATACGGTAGAAGATGATCAGCGTAGTGGAAGACCAATTTCATCTAGGAGACCTGAAGTTATTGAGAAAGTACGAAATTTCGTAACAAATGATCGCTGTGCATCACTGAGAATGATGGAAGGCTCTTTAAATATCATCAAAGATACGTTTCAAACCATCCTGCATGAAGATTTGGGCAAAACAAAAGTGTGTGCTAACTTTGTTCCACACACTTTAACCCCTGAACAAAAAGCAATGAGAAGTGCACATCGCGGAGACATTATTTCAGCGATCCAAACTTCTTGAAGTCCATTGTTACAGGTGATGAAACCTGGTGTTTCCAATATGATTCTGAAACAAAGCGAAAATGTGCGGAATGGAAGTCACCAAATTCACCGCAAGCCAAAAATCAAGAAAAGTTCCATCCAAAATCAAAACAATGCTCATTACATTCTTCGATAGTAAAGGTATTATCCACAAAGAATTTGTTCCAACTGGACAAACAATTACAGGTCAACACTACTTAGCTGTTTTAAAGCGTTTGATGGCCAGAATTCGTCGCATTCGTCCAAACTATAGGACTGAAAGCAGTTGGTGTTTGTTACACGACAATGCACCCAGTCACACCGCCCTTATTGTTCGTCGATTTTTGTCAAAAATTAATGTCTGTGTGTTGAACCATCCACCGTATTCACCTGATTTAGCAACCTGTGACTACTCCTTATTCCCAAAACTTAAAGTAAAGTTAAAAGGGTGTTATTTTGAGGATATTTCGACCATACAAGAAGCTTCGACGCGTGCTTTGCAGGCCATTCCACAAAGTGATTTACAACAGGCGTTCGATTCATTACTAAATCGCTGTAAAAAGTGCATTGAAGCCGGAGGGTCCTATTTTGAATAAAAAACCAAAACAGGTATTAATTTCTTGGTTCCATTTCTTTTTACAGACCCAGTCTTAAAACTTATTTGACGCACTGTGTATATATATATATATATATATATATATATATATATATATATATATATACTATGGAAAATGTTTGACCAAGTATTGCCGACTTGGATTTGAAGATTTAAAAAAAAATATTGTATTCTGCAACAGAGAAGGAAATTTTGCACATTAGGTCATTTCTTTTGTTTTTTAAATAAATACAAATAATATTTTTAAATTTAAATGATTAGGGAAAAAATGCACAATTCCGTTGGTGTACGAAATTTATAAAATGAATCCTGTTGCAAGGTGCAGAAAAGTTCAGGCTATCTGAAAATACCATTTTTATTGGATTATCAGCATTTATGTAGCTGTAAATAGTAGACACATAATCTCCATAGGTTAGCATTAAGGTGAGTGAATCCTATAGGGTTAGTACATAACAGCCTTGAAGTTTTTTAATAGATCCGTCTTCGTCGATATGGCTAATGTCGACAATTAAACTCATTCTATCCTCGATTTAATTTCATAATTTATGATGCATGTATGATGTTCGATGAAATATTTTGAACCGTTTAAAGTTCAATTTGTATATCTACAAAATGTTAGTTATTAATATATGCATTAAGAACAGGAATAATATGTAATTTGCTGTAATGCGTATTTATAAAAAATATCACTCATTTTAAATACTCGTATATAACAGGGAGTTAAAGTGGAATTCTGTTACAATTTTTCCAGATGTACTCAGTTGATCGCGTCTTCAATCTGAACAGACAAAGCTGTAATTACGTTTGTCTGCACGGTCTGATGTTATAACATGTTCCCAGTTTAACCAACTTTTCCTCCAGTGTATCGTTAATATCTTTAATTCCATCGACATACCTGTAATTGTCATTCCATTTTATAGAGAAAGAAATCAGATTCCAACATTATATCTATACTAGACTTTCTGAAATGTTTCAATTCCTAAGAAGCACTGAACTAACTACCGCAAAATTGGAGTACAAAATGAAGCCGGGAAATAAGTATTATTAATTACACGAAAAATGTTTTCTAAAAATGTGACAGCATAAAAGCCTGTTTGATTAAGAGTATTGAAGCTAATTTTAAACTGATAAGTGTAAAATACAAAGCATTCATGAACACATACAAATATCTTTTTTTTAATAAAGAATTGTTTTTGAAACAAAATTAAAATTATCTTCACAGATGACATACAAGTTTTGGAGGAAAATATAATGGCCATCGGTGTCCTAAAACTACAAAAGTATAAATGAAATACTGTCTTTTTTTTTTTTTGCCTTCTTTAAAGTTATTTAACTACTCTCTA
The DNA here is from genome assembly GCA_907164885.2 of Dolomedes plantarius. NCBI lineage: Eukaryota > Metazoa > Arthropoda > Arachnida > Araneae > Dolomedidae > Dolomedes > Dolomedes plantarius. The sequence goes on along the minus strand of OU015490.1, from coordinate 197,979,559 downwards.
TCTTTCCATTTACCTGATAAACTGCACATTGTTCCAAATGGGCAAATGGTTGAAAATGATTTTGAATACGTCATTTTTTTGTTCAATCCACTTCCCACAGGACCAATTAAAACCGGCAGCTGGCTGACGCCAGATGTCTCAATTAACTCATATTTCAAGGATGAGAATTAAGTCAGAAGGGATTCGCAATCCTCTGATTCACCACAGCTATCTAAAACAAGAAATGCAATATCACGTAACAATAAGTGTTTGGTAGTGAAACTATGATAGATGCTTTCATTCCTAGTTTAAACTTCTGTCACGTGTTCAATGCGTATTTTTCAATTCATAAACATAATTTTAAAAGGTGTCAAAATGTATGATTCATTTAAGAAAAATGTACTTCATGTTAACGATAAAAACTCGAGACTTGTTTATAAGCAAAATTTGATTACAAACCAAATTTATATATTTTAGGCGATCATTTATTTTTATGCCATACATTTCGCCAAAATTAATTTAAAAGATTTCTCAGGAACAGAAATTTTAAGATGCCTTTCAACTGAAATTTATGGCATTGCAACATGATGATTTCGAAAGACCTACAATTAGACTTTTTCGTTCATGAGAAAATGTCGTTGTGGTATATACCTTAAATGTACCACAATTAGGGCAATATTATATTTAATTTATCTGAATTTTGTCAATTGCCTATTACTCATTTTGCAAAATTTTAACTTTTTTAATTCTTGTTTAATACCATGATCATGATTGGTATTTCACATTAGTTTGCTCTAAATAATTACCTTGAAATTTTTAGCACAGTTTACAGAACATCTTCTTAATAGAAATAAAAGGTATTTGTATTCTTCGATACAACTTTATTTTCGAATTTTTAATGGATTTTGAAAACTATCAGACCACTGACATCTCAAGAGGACTCATACCGCAAGACTGACACCTAGTGATACGAAATTTTCGTATTTACGACATAGATGCGAATAAATCCGAATTTTTCCTATATGAGCGAATAATTGTGAAAATTATTTTTTTATTACTTTTCGGCGAAAACTCAGTGATAAGTGGCTTTTTAAGCGAAATTAGGTAATAATAGTAAAAATTCATTAACATAATTGCTTATCTAAGACCATCCACGGTCTTTAACTGAGAGATCTCATTCTCGAAATTTACCTATTACTTATTGTTAAAGACTTAACGATGAGCATGTGGAGACTGCTACAATGTTAGTTTTTAACTAAGAATTTTGATATTTACCTAACCAAGTAAGTAAAATTGTGATTTCTTTTTAATAAATGAGAAATTTTTGAATTTATATATACAGTAACCACCGCTTATCAGTGGTTATAAGAATCAACCGTTTATAAGAATCAATATCGCGAAAACAAAAAAAAAATGTATTATTTCCATGTTAAAATTTTCGCTTTAAAGAATCAATCCACCGGTTTTAAGAATCAGTTTACACTCTTCGCTTTCCTTTCATTTTTCCAAAAAAGCCACTTAAACCCTCAAAAGGTACGAAGTTTTTTCTTTTTTACAAATCGAAAAAAGATTGATAAGATGGGATGGAATATAGTCGTAAAATTCATCCCTTTCTTTGTTAGACATAACATAATAGTTTCCCCTTAAACGCTTTAGCACAACACTGTCCTATTAGCTTGACCCGGGGGCATCTTTACCCGTCTGGGTCCGATTTCACTTTTCTCCACTGACAAACAAAAATAGGGGCACTTTTTTCCCACCTCCCACATCCTGGTCGCGGCTTCCTGGACCCTGAAACACATAAATCTTCAAAGTGTCCAGTATCACTTAGGCAAAGGTGACATTAGTAGATTCAGCACGTTATCAAATCGTGAAACGTAAGCAAGAAGGTGAATCTTTGTCTGAGACTATTAGTATTGAAAAAGGTATAAACAGCCTCCTGAAAACTTCATTACGTCAAACTACCACAGAAAACTTTTTCTTGCTCCCTTCCTGTAGTTGAAATGTTAAAACTGTTAAGCAGGTATGTTGTAACAAATATTGGATTTTTTTCTTCTCGTACTATAATCATGTGTATCTACTTATAGGTTTAGAAATTAAGTTGTATTTTTAAAATTATAAAAAATATTTTAATAAAAGATAATTAACGTAAATGAAAGAGTATTTTATGGTAAATTATATAATATGTGTATATATAGGTGTGTGTGTGTGTGTCTGCCCAAAAACCTAAATTTCGGCTATAAGAATCAACCGCTTATAAGAATCAAAAACAGTAATAATAAACGTGATTCTTATAAGCGGAAATCACTGTATATATATATATATATATATATATATATATATATATATATATATATTTGCGAAATTTCGATATTTTTTATGCGAAAGATACGTACCCCTACTGATACCTCAAAAGGAGAATATCGTTGGATGTTCAAAATTATGTCAGTCAACCTATAATAGGCCTGTCTGTTAGGAATAAAATTTATTTGCTAGAAAAATATTTCCTTGAAAATTAAGTTTATATTTTATTCTTCATAAATATTTTAGCAAACATTCTTTCATATATAAATTGTATTTTAACTTGATTATGTGAATGATAAATTTTATACAATCACTATCTAAATTAAACTATTTTTGAAAAATATTTTTCCTTATTTTCTTAATTATATCTAACTTAAATTGGCATGGTTGAGTGGTAGGGCCAGATATGATATTCAAAATTATAACTCGCATATTTTTGATCAATTCTCTCCCTATATCTCAAATAAAACTTAAAGAATAGTTTTGTCATAGACCTTGAAACTACAAAACACATTTCTTTGAATAATGATGGAAAATTCAACAGAAATTTTATTATACGGTTTACTGAAAAGTATCAGTGATTCTTCATAATTAATAATTATTTAAAAACATCCTATTGTTTGTAACTGGCAGCCAAATAATATCCCATCATAATGTCCTATCTGGATAAAAGCAGTTTTGTGTACATGCTCGTGTGTGTGTGTTTGTGTATGCAGTGACGCACCCAGGACTTTTTCTTCGGGGGGGGGGGGGGGGGGCGAGATGAACGGATAAAAATATTTATAATGCAAAATCAATATTCATAATGCAATTTCTATTTTATTGGGGGGGGGGGGGGCACAGGGCTCCATGCCCCCCTGGGTGCGCCACTGTATGTATGTATGTGTACATGCTACATACATCGGTGAGCATACGTTCTAAAAATTTATGTATGCATGCATTTATATATATATATATATATATATATATATATATATATATATATATATATATATATATATATATATATGTATATATATATATATATATATATATCTATATATATATGTATATATATATATATATGTATATATATATATATATATATGTATATATATATATATATATGTATATATATATATATATATATATATATATATATATATATATATATATATATATATATATGTGTGTGTGTGTGTGTGTGTGTGTGTGTGTGTGTATAAACTCAAGTTTTTCCATTATCAAGTACTTAAAAGATATTGCCACATAAAATACGAACGAAGTATTATATTTTTCCTTTAATGATCGGACTAATAAACTTATTGTAGCATACCACAAATATATTTTTTTAATATGTTTTCGTACAAGAGACGATGATAACACTAATAATAAATGTTTTTTATATCCTCGCTATGTTTTTTATTGGATGGTCACAGCTAACTGCTTTTACGCTAGAAAAACACATTCATTAAAACAAAATATGAGGATTTTTTTATATGTAAGATATATGTTCACACACAGAGAAACAAAACATTATTTTATCCCCAAGCATTTCGAATAAACCACATAAACAATATTCACAGTTTTTATCTCCAGTTATAGTATAAGTGCTGCCATCTTCAGCCAAAGGAGGAAACTAAAATGTCTCCCTGTCTAGTTTAGTTAGCACATATTTTCCAATGATATTTTAACTTTTAACCTTGTTTTTATGAAATGAAGAGAGATGTTCATTTAGTATTTTTAACAGGAGTTAAAATTTTATGTTTCATTTCACCTATTGCTAAATTTCGCTTATACTGTAAAATTAGAAGTTTTAACTTGGAGAGGATTCAGTATTACCGGTATCTCTTTTGCTAGTGAACATATACATCAGTTTAAATTACAAAATTTTTTTATGTAAAATGCATCCCTCAACTATGATATTACTACACACTTCCTAAGACTTTCAGGGATGCAAATCAAAGGAAAATTAAATAATTTGTTTTAAGGCAACAATGGACCTTCAGATTGACAAAAATATGTCCCCAAAACGATTTTTTTTCTTTCAGAAAATGATTCTGCAACTCATCAGCTTTAAATTTTTAAAAAATGTATGTTGATCCGATCATTATTAACCGGGTTATATGTATATTTTCAAACGTAATTAATGGAAATGTTAGTCAAATTAAAACTTTAAATGCCATTTTCTCAAAACAAGTTTTCATGTCGTTTCGGTAAGTTCAAAATGTTCCATGCGTCATAATTCTTCTTCAATTTTCATAAAATTTCATAAAATGATTATTTATATATGTTAGAATAAAACTTTGTAATCAATTCATTATATTTTTTTAAGACAACTTACAATTTTTAAAATAAAAAATGACCTATTTTTATCGATTTCTTTTCTAGTTTTTATAAAAATGACTGTAAATCAAATATTGCTACTAACTTTTATTATAACTATACAAAGCTAGCTTAAGAGAGAAAATTAGATATCTGAGACAAAATTTAATACGCATGGAGCAGTTTTAAATAGAGTAATTAACAAACTGATTTTAATTAATATCTTAATTAATTACATTATGATTTATTTTTTAAAATTTAGAATTTCCATCTAAAAACAACACCATATAAATAAACAAAATTTCATAGTAATTAGTTAATAAATAAAAAAAAGTTTTTCATGGCTCAATTTTACCTTAAATGAAATATTAATATGTGTTTATTCATATTATATTGAATTATGCAATATATAGATATATACTACGCTGAGCAGCCCCTTAGCCCCTCGGGGGTGGCCCGCACAAGTTGTTGGATCACTCACTTTTTATCTATCAATTTTATATTCATATTAATAAAATAATGAAAGACGAATGCGAAAATTAAATGTGACATAAAAACGTAGCAGAAAACGTTCATATATATATATCTATATATATATATATATATATATATATATATATATATACACATAGTAAATATACTCTAATCCGGCACGTTCGGGAAATGAGGCATACCGGATTAAGAATTATTCCGGATTACAGGATGAATATCTGGTAAAAATGGGAATTAAATATAAAAAATGACAGTAAAACATATTTTTTTATTATTTAAACAGCTGAAGTACTCGTATAATAAAACTTACATAATAATGTTGTTTTTTTTTAAGATTAGGCACTTGCCGTCAAACATTCGCCGCAGTTTTACTGTCCCTTTTAATGTGGGGGAACCATCGAGGCGGACAGTAGTAGAGGTACGACACAACAGGCGGCATTTTTCGTGGCGCGGCGCTGAGATTCGATCCGAGCACCCTCAGCATCTGAAACTAGCGCGCTGTACCCCAGGGCCACACATAATAATGCAAGATGTCTGACTATGAAACAGAAAAGGGCACTGCAGGCTTACAAAAAATTGAGTTCAAAGTTGGACAAGACGGTTGATCTAACCCCATGGGATTGTTCTTCTAGGTAGAAGACATCTTAACCCTCAGACTACCAAAAAAAGAGTAAAAAACTTACCATTCGGGTCCATGGACCCTATCTATCTATCTATATATATATATATATATATATATATATATATATATATATATATATATATATATATATATATATATATATATATATATATATATATATATATATATATATATATATATATATATATATATATATATATATATATATATATATATATATATATATATATGATTTCAAAATATATGAAACATCCACTGATTTAAGATGAATATATTTATAGTTTATATGCTTCATATAATATATAAAAGTTAAAAAAAAAGTAAAAAAATATTTCAGGTAGTCTCTTTTAACGAAACTACCGCGGGTTATTAAGGTAGGATTACTTATTGTTACTTACTTTTTTTTTGGGGGGGGACGCATTTTGTCACTTTTCTGTTTAACTGTTTACTGGTACTAGGTTTGGTGCGCTGCCAAAATTATAACTCGCGACGCCGGACAATTTTTTTTCTCTGCAGGACCATTATTGAGGAACGTAATCCTACGTTAATATTATAATGACTACAATATTTATTTTCATTACATTTGAGTTATTCAGTACACGTAATACAAATAGCATTTTTCATACATTTTGAACAGTATTTTCGTGTTTTGCGATCTTGGGAAAGACATCTTTATTTTTTTCATGGTGGTTCAGAGGTATTTGTGTGAAGCAGTTCTGAAGCACGCACTGAGGCAAGGCCACCGATGTGTCATGCGTTTCACACTATAAGTTTTCACCATTTTGTCCATTGTGTCAACACTACCCTTCGTTTTATTATAGTCTAGGATTATTTGTCACTTCTTTTCGAAACTGGCGTCCATATCACAAGCGTTTTGCATTGTACTTAGAATAGTAATAACTTTTCCCTTTCTCGGGCAGAATTGATGGTGGATGTTTCGTCTTGAAATCCTAATAAAGTAGAAAATACAGCACAATTTTTTGGATTTCTGAACAAAGCGGGTCATTCCGGTTTATTTTTTCGAATTGTTTCAATGAGAGATAAATGTTTTGAGGTAAGGAGAGTTGCTAATGCATACGACGTATAAAAGTTATCGCATGTGATGTTATGACCAGAATTTCAAATTTCCTTTGCCAATCTTCTAACAACATTTTCTCCCTGGTGTCATTATCTGATTTCATGTTTGCCTTTATATACTTTTAATTTCCAAACATAAGATGTCCCGCTGTCATAAATAACCGATAGTTTTAATCCACATTTTCCAGATTTAGATGGTATGTATTGCCGGAAAGGGCATTTTCCACGAAAAGCAAATACCTACTCATCGACAGTCATAGATCAATCTATGTACTATATAAAACAGTTCCGTGACTGACTGACTGACTGACATACAACGCACAGACCAAACCGCTGGATCTAAAGTGCTGAAATTTTGCATGACGATTCTTCTTATAGTGTAGGGGTGCACTAAGAAAGATTTTTGAAAAATTCTTCTTAGATTTTTTAAATTAAATTTTTAAGCTGTTTCAGTAACTTTTTTAAAGTTTGCATTTTAAATAATCATTTGAGGGTTATAAAATCTATATCACGAGAAAGATCATAAAAATTCCTTTAAAATGAAGTATTTTTCAAATCTTTATCTCCATTTTCTGATTTTTGGTGATTTTTTAAAGATTAATTTTTATAATTTAATTTATTAAATGCTGATCAAGTGATTTATTTTTCTGGTACTTTATATAAATTTATCCTCACGTACATAAAAACTAAATAGATAAAAATATATTTTTCTTTTCTTGCTAATGCGGCAGACGACTAAACATTATCCAATTTGAATATTTTCTTCTACATTATTTTGTCTATAAAAATATCCGTTGTGATTTTTTTATAAATGTATTTTTTCGTTTTTTTTTTACATCAATTGCATACATTGAACGTTGTATTTAATTTGAATGTACTCCGTAGCAAAGTACGGGTTTTCAGCTAGTTAGGAATATAAGGGTCATGTAAATAACTGTTCCACAACTCAAAGCATTTTTTTATTGGCTGTAATTTATCATTTGATCTTCTTTTACGCCTCTCAACAGTATTATCATATCTTATAATGAGTAATATACTTGTGAATCTATTTCGATTCATCATGTGAAGAAAGATTTGTCTTCCACTTTTCAAAGTTTGCATAATGCTTCATTTTTAGATTTATTTACTCCAATGTTTAATAAAAGTCAAATAATTTTTTTAGTTCTATATTATCGATAACTTTCTACTCTTTTCAGAATACTTTATTGCCTTCAGATCTTGTCCATTTTACTACAATTTCTAGATGTGTTTTACGAAAGTAGATAAAAAATAAGATGCTATAGAATCCACTTAACAATTTGAAAATCTTGTAGGTCCTGATTTTTCACGTAAAATATTGATTTTAAGAACGTCTTCCTTGTGGCATAGAAACTTCATCCTTATACCATATCAGTATATTAGTTTTGGAAACAAAAATACTATGCGAAGTACACGAGGGCGCTACATTTACTTCACTGTCGTTATTATCGGATTCTGAATAGTAATCAGAAACTTCATAACAGATTTCAACATAATCTACTTCACCTTCCTCTGACGTCATACATTCATCATCATCTGTGTCGTAACCCTATGTCGTCCGGGTTTTCCATAATTTTTTAAAATTTTTTTTCCCGTGTCAATACTTTTTTCCTGTTCATGCTCTCAGTTTAGATTTTAAAATAACAAATAAATAAGGCAAAGGAAAAAAGAAAAATTACAAACTTCCATAAAATAACAAAGAAAGTAAAAACTGCACTTATTACCAAAGTGTTCCGATATCAAGTATAATTTTTAATCAAAAAACTATAAACATAAATAGACCAACACCATTCACTAACTGTGGCTGCTGTTAATGATTTGCTGAATAGGATGCAATCCCTTCTATATATGAGGCGGTGAAAGGGAAAGTGGTGTAAGTCAGTAAGTCAAGTGGTGTAAGTCAAAAGAGTTTAACTGCCGAAACCACAAAAAATTCCACCATAAATTGAACAAATTATAATTCATAACAATTATTACAATATTGCAAATAATAACTATTTACAATTCCACTATAAATTGAACATGGAGTTTACATATTTCCCCCCCCCCCCCCCAAATGAAAAAAGTTGAAAATGTGACCTTACACCACTTTGCCTTTCAACGCCTCATATATCTTGCACGATATTATCTAGATCAGCCCAGAATGCTTTCAAAACTTCGCCATAAAATCTACAAATTCGGCGACATTGGCACAAAAATTTATCGCCAAGTTTTATTGCCAAGTGATTGCTGTCGAGTTTTATTGTCCCCACACATATTTGTATGGCGATCCTTTAAAAATTAACCGTATATTATGTCTGTATCAATAGCGGGTCCAGTGGAACCATGCGGTAAATAATGTAACAAATTATGAATCGGTAAAAAATTTCGAACAAAATTTTAATCGCAACGTCATATACATAAAGTAGAACATAGGAGGAAAAGTCACGTATTCGCAGAATTTTCAGCCCTAATGTTTATGAGAAAACCTGCATTAAATATTGCTATCAGGTCCAATGGACCCGTCTGTTAGACGGAAGGTTAAACAAAATCTCGAATATCGATTTGTTCCTTAGTCTTCTCTCTTCGCTTTTTTATGAAGTCATTTCATATCATGTGGAGTTTCAGTGTGTGTACACTGAATACTCATTATTTTTTAATTGTGCCTGCTCAACTAGCAAGCGACTATATTTTGTAGTCCAAGTGTGGCAAGATCATGATGTGGTTTTTGTTGCGCGTTGAACGGTTAAAAAAAAATTAAAACACAAAGGATATAAAGATGATGTCGGATGACTACGTAGTTTTGTTCAGTACTCGTTTTTTGTTTCTAATATTTTTTGGCGTCCGCGACAGGATTGTTCTTGTTACAAGGTAACAGAACTGTTTCAAAAAATAAAAGTTTTCAAGAAGGAAGATCTGATTTTCCTAGATAAAGAAATTGATGAAAGTTTATCTTCAAGTATAACTATAGCTGGTTCAAAAGAGCTCGTTTTAAAAAGTAAACACTATGAGAACGATCTATAATTTGTCCACGATCTTTTGGTAAAAGTTATTGCGGAACGAAAAGTGATAGAGCAAAGACAAATCGATAGTGAAAAGATGAATCATGAACTTGAATTGGCGAGAATGAATCATGAACTAGAACTGGCAAAAATTCAAGTTCCAAATCCAGGTACTTCGTTTCCAAGTACTGTTATTTCTGATGTAAATAATTCAAAAAGAACGTTTACTTTACCTAGATTAGAATTTAGACATTTGGAGATGATATAAAAGATTGACTACCCTTTTGGAGTAAATTTGGACAAATTCCTAAAGATGACGAAATAGCACCTGAAGACAAAATGCAATATTTAATTCAAGCAACACCAACTGGTTCCCGTGCTAGGGAAGTTGTTGAAAGTTTTCCGCCAAACGGCGCCAATTAGGAGAAGGCTGTGGAGAGTTTAAAACCTCGCTTTGGCAGGGAAGATAATATGTTAGTAGAGGTATATTTTAGAGAATTATTAAAGTTAATTATAACTGTTGAAACTAAAGAAAAGTTTTCATTAACTTCTCTGTACGATAAACTAGAGTCTTTTTTACGTACTTAACAAACGCTAGGCGTAACTACAGAAAAATGTACCGTTTTTTTATCCAATAGTTGAGTCATGTTTTCCAGCTGACTTTTTGAAAGCTTGGAATCGTAGTAATATTTGAGCTGTTCACTGGACTGGATGTGTTGGAGAAATGTGATGAAATATTGTACATTGTTTTTTAAAATTCCTTTTATAATATAAATTCGAATAATTAATATAACAATGCCATATGGTGTAAAGATAATAAACTATGATAACTAACTATATAACTTACTTAATAATTGCTTATACTAAAAACGGCTTCTGAAATAAATAATTTATTATTCAATGGCCAAAAAAAGTTTGGCTTTTAATGGTGTTTACTATTTGGGAAATTTATTATAAATATAAAAAGCTATGACTGAACCTTGACACTTAAATTTAAGGTATTTCAAAAAGTGGAATCGATTAAATAGTTAATAAATTTTTGCAGTGAACGGCTCATTTCCTGCTATAAGAGTGACTTGAAAGAATGACTAAACAATTTAATGCAGTCTCTCAAAACAGAAGTAGAGGGGGACGAGAGAAAATGCTTAGATGTATCTGGGTTCGGTCTGACGAAGTGCCAAGATTATAAATCAGCCAAGAGGAATTTCAGTTCGGACCATACTCGCATCAAAACACCAACTGCAGCGGGGGCTATTGACAGCCGCTTCCATTCCAGAAGTTTGGGTATGTATTTTTTGTGGGGGTAAACATTTAAATTCAGAATGTTTTACTGCTCAAAAAAGGAGTTTATGGGATAAACAGAAAATTGTAAAAGATAAACGCTGTTGCTTTGCATGTTTATCCCCTAGGCGCACAGTTAAAAAGTGCAGAGTATTTTTTAAAAAGTTTGATTTGTTCTAAGAAACATGTTCCTTTAATGGACGATGTATTCGATTCGCAAAATAAAACTGATCAGAAGAAAGAGGAAAAATTGTCGGAAATTGAAGTTAATATGTCCAATTTCAGTAAACGTTGCCCAAAGATATTTCTTCGAACTCTGAAAGCTACACTCATATCCGATGATAAAGAAATAGTTCTACGATTACTCCTAGATTCGGCGTCACATAAAAGTTATATTTTGAAAACTGTATCCGAAGAAATGAACTATTTCCCCTTAACGCCCCCCCCCCCCAAAAAAAAAAATTGTTGTATTCGCTTTTCGGTGGAATAACTACGAAGGAATGCAAGCATAATCGTTATAAAATAAGATTAAAAATTTTGAATAAAACATTTAGGTGCAATTTTGAAGTTTTAGGTGAAACTACAATTTGAGAAAATATGCAACCGATATATTAAGGCTGGTGGATAAAAGAGCTAAAAGAAAATTACATTGGTTTGACTGATGTCAGTGACTGTTGTGAGACTATTGGTGTTCTCATAGGAATTGACGTTATGGGGGAAATGTTGATTGGCAGGAAAAGGGAGTTATCTTCTGGTCTTGTAGCTATGGAAACCTATTTAGGGTGGAAATTGATGGGTAAAGTGCCAGAGGAAGAGTCTTCAAATGAAAATTTAACCATGACAGTGACATCATTGTTTGGTAACGAAGCGACTATCCCAGATATGTGGAGTTTCGATGTAACAGAATCCTATTGTTAAAAAATCTAAACTTGAGATTAATCTTAAGACAAAGAAGCATTTATTAGACACTGGGACAATTAACAGTGATAGTCGATATGAGGTTTGTTTACCTTGAGCGGAGGATAAATCACCTTTACCTGATATTTTTAGTTTAGCTGAGAAAAGGCTGAACTATACTACTTCGAAACTTTTAGATCTCAATTTGTATCAGGAATATGTAAACGTTCTGTGTAGTTGGTTTAATGAGAGAGTCATATAAAAGTGTACCAACATGGGAAGTAAAATCTAAGGGCCTGTTCACATAGGAGTCCGTTGCGTTGCGTTAAGGAAAAGATGACGTTGAGACGAACATAAACCAATCATATGCCTCCAAACGATTGGCAATGAAATTTTTAACGCCTATGATTGGTTTATGTTCGTCTCAACGTCATCTTTTCCTTAACGCAACGCAACGGACTCCTATGTGAATAGGCCCTTACTGCAGTTACTTGCCTCAAAAGTAAGCAGCAGTACTATTCCAATCCATCCAGAATTTGATGCTTTTGCTAGATTAGCAAATCGCCGTTCTTTGAACCAATACTTACAATGTGATCCTAAATTAATTGAACTTATTTCAGACATTTTACTGAGATTCATCGAGAGAAAATTTGGTGTTATAGCCGACATTAGAAAGGCTTTTCTACTAATAAGTATTCGCAAAAATGATCGAGATTATTTGCGTTTCCTATGGGGAAAAATTAGAAGGATAAAGAACTTAGAGATTTTCGCCCCGCTAGACTTGTTTTTGGGGCGAAATGCAGCCCTTTTCTTTTGTCTTCGGTTATCGATTATACTGGTAATACGGATCTTTACACTTCCCATTTCATAGTAATGTTGTTTCATACTGTCTAAGTATGACGTCAATTTGAAGGAGTGAGGTCACAACTCCGTTTTTGTGATTTTGTATTTTATTTCTTATTGTGTATCGATACTAGCTCCTTCAATCGTTATGTAAATTTTACGTAACTAATCAAATATAAAAGGGAGTACATTCTTGTGACAATTTTTATTATTTTGACTTGTCTTTGCTTTAAGGCTGTTAGGGGAAGTTACCCAATGCTATGTTAGATTATCGGGATTGCAAATAAACTTTTTTTTTTTTTTTTCATTTTAACTTAACTTTCCTACAAGTCATCCATTTTTCTATTATCAAGCTCTGCCATTCTTCATTGCGTCATATATTCTGCAGCCACATTTTACAGATAAATCAACAAGGTTATGGGCCTGACGACTTAGCATAGCTAATCTACTTTCGAAAAGATTACTAGAGGCAATTTTTCATATGCTGATAAGGAATGCATAGTAGGGGGCGTAGACACCTCAAATGTAATTGCACCATTAACTTTTACTTCAAATGATGTTCATGAACTGGTTCCGGAAATTATGTTTTAACTCTAATTCGTCTAGTACTCATCTTGTGCTCATATTATCAAATCCTTAGTGTGTGATAAAATTTCATCAGACTCTTCCTGGAAGTTGCTTTGCTTTAAAGAATGGCGTAAAGTACCAGTGATGTAAATTTTAAGATCGCGCTTTTAAGCGATAGTATTTACTCAACATGGTGAACAGATATGAGGATGTTGCGAATGGAACGGGAATGCTGGGAGATGTTCAAAAAGCTGAAAAAGCGCCTAAAGCACAAGAAGGTGAAAAGGTGGACGAGACTGCAGTTAGGGACTTTAGAAATAGCAGAGTCCTTTCTACAATTTTCATGAGTATATCGCCTCGATATCGTGTCTGCTCGAAAATGCTATTGACGGACCTGATGCCTTGGATAAGTTGAAAAAGAACTTTGAACCAGACAGTCGTGCTCGAATCATGTGAGTTAAGAATGAATTCTACTCCTGTCGTATGGAGCCAGATGAAGACTTATGGCTGTATTAAAGTGAATTGTCCAGTATTTTTGATAAGCTGAGTGATACTGGTGATGCTGCATCCGAAATCGACAAAATTTTTCAGCGTATGCGATATCTCCCAAAGGAGTTCGATAATATTGTTCAAACGCTATATCGGTGGGAGAAGGATCAATTTACTTTTGTTTCTGTACGAGAAGAATTACTTGCCGAAGATTCAAGGATGAAACAGAGTTACAGACCAAGCAAATATTTCCTATCTAACAAGAAACTGGCTGGAGGGGTTCTCGAGACAATTGACAATCCCAAGCAGATAGTTTATCATTCATTACAGAGAAGGAAATGTTTAAAGTGTCACCAGCCTGATCATCTTCGCAAATATTGTAGAGTATCCAGAAAATCAAGGAGTTGCAACCAATCCAAACAGTCAAGTTCCGAACATGAACGATGTCAGTATACCAGTCCGAGTTGACCACATACGTTTCCTCATGGAAGCGTTAGTAACTGGAATTGAGGTTTGTTGGGTGTTCTATACAGCCTCCTTGTCTCATTTTTGTAAGGGCAGGCACACTATGTACGATTTTACACCAGTTACAGATCAAAATTTAGTTGGAGCAGTAAACGATGTCTCTACCCCTGTTACAGGTAAGGTATCTGTAGTCATTTTTCTAAATAGTGAAATATATACCTTAACTGATGTATTTTATGTACCAGAACTGAGGGGAAAAAACCTCATATCTGGCCCTCGTGTTGACAAATGGGGAGTCAAATACGAACGAAGTAATGGTGAAATAAATGTGATATCAGGAAACAAACTACTTTTTACTGCAAAGATAGTAAATGGACTTTATTATATTTACCCAGAGTATGAAAAATGTCATGGTGTTCAGAATTCACTCAAAAATAGTAAACGCGAAACACCATCTCTAAATATTCTAAAAATACGAGTTCCACGGCTTTTGCTTCGGAAAGTTTAAACGTACGGTATAAACGCGTTGCTCACATAATGCGGAATATATCAAATTAACATCTAAAAATAACTGTAAAAGATTACCAAAGGGGGTTAACAGGATGTTGATTAGTATGATCCATGTCACGAAGCTAAATCGAAAAAAGTTAGTATTAACCCCCTAGATAGTATACAATTTCTAAACCCCCTTGAGTATACGATCTCAAAACCCCCTTGACTTGATCTATATGGATCTGTGGGATTCTTTCCCGAGACCACCAATCCACTGGCATTTATACTTTTATCTGTAGTAGATGACTATTAAAGAAGAGTCTGCGTTTTCCCCTTAAGTCTAAAACTAAAGTATTCCAAACCTTTAAAAAGTTTCGTACAAGAGCTGAAAGGTTCTTTCATCGGAAATTAAACTGTATTCTTACTGACAATGGTACAAAATTTGTAAATGATCAATTCAGGGAGTATTGCGAAGAATTAGGGATCCAACATGAAAAAAACCCTTACACCCCAGGGCAGAATGGAGTATGTGAAAGGTTTCATTATACTGCTATAAACAGGATAAAGGTCTTACTTGGGGATAGCGTTACTTTTCAATGTTTTTGGACATAGGCTCATTTATATAACTCTTACACATGGAATCGTGTATGCCATGCTGGAATGACTAAAACACCTGGTGAGCTCTAAGGGGGACGACAGCCGCCAGTTAAACACATACGGCTGTTCGGCACGAAAGCTTTTGTCGGTATACCTAAAAAATTAAGATTAACACTAGATTTAAGGTCTAAACAAGGAATTCCTGTAGGGTATGCTTTGCAGACAAAAGGATACAGAATTTGGATGTCGAACGAGCATAAGATTATCGAAACCGTAAATGTCAGGTTTGAATAAGATCAAAAAGGCGGTTTGAGTAAGGGGGCTGTAACGAGGAATTTTTGTTAGTTTATTTTAATTTCGCCAAACTTAAAATTAAAAATAGCTGTAACGAAAATTCCTCGTTACAGGCGCTGAAGAACGTGAACAAGACCCCGAGTTCCTAGATTTTAAAATTCCCCTTGAAGACTAGGAAGAGTTGAATTCTTGAAGGCCCCAAACAGATAGTGAGATTTCTGTATGTTAGAAAAAACAAACTTTCGGGGATTGAATTTTTAGAAACTGAAACATTTTATTCCCCAACTTGAATATATAAATTTGCAGAACATACGATAGGTATAACTATCGAATATCATCTATACCTATAGCGAAGGGAGTTATTTACTCTAAAACACAATGTCCACAGGATAAAGTTGAAATCGACGAAATGTCTAAAATTCCGCACAGGCGTTCTGATAGTGATTCTGATGTACCCGGTAACAAAATTGTAAATTGGACGCGTAAAGCTGTTTCAAGGACAAGTAGTTAAAAAAAGCTTAAATTTATTATGAGGAAGGAAAAGATGCGTTTAGTAGGTTGAGGTCATTTAAAGATGTTTAGCAATATTGTATAAAAAAATTATCTTAAATCAAAATTCTGGTTGAAATGTTTCTTCCAAAAAGAAATATTCAGGGATTGCTGGAACCAAAACGGGTCATAGTAGCTTAATGTCAGAATGAATAGAAAATTTAAATGCCAAAATGTTTTAAACAGGCTATGAACTCCAAACACCGTGAACAGTGGTTAAATGTAATGAAGGATGAATTAGACATCATGAAGGAAAGATGTGTTTGGGAATTGAAACGACCTGAAAATGTTTTTTGGTGTAGATGGGTATATACCACAAAGCAGGATGAATCTGGTAAAATTAAACGATTCAAAGCACTCTTAGTTGCCTAAGTTATTCACCAACGAAAGGGTGAAAACTTTGACGTTTTTTCAGTTATGATTTTTGGCTTAATAAGGTTCTTTTTCGCTGTAATAGTTTGCCTGAACCACTGGACACATCTGCAGTCTGATGTTAAATGCTCATACCTGTATGCCCCACTAAGCGAAGTAATTTATATGCGTAAGCCGCCTGGTTTTGTAAACCCCAATTTAGTTTATCGTTTAAAAAAGTCAATATATGGACTTAAGCGAGCGAAAATGGTTTTTCAAAATTCCCGAGGTATTAAAGGAATTGACTTTAGAAAATTCGAAAGATGTAATTCGCATATATTTCAGATTCAAATGTTATCCTTTTCTTACATGTGAATGACATAGTCGTGTTTGGGAGAGATCAAAAACATATCGACACAGCTATTAAATTGTTGAAAAATAAATTTGGCTTAATTTTAGGGAAAACAAACTTTTGAGAATTGAATTTTTAGAAACAAACTTTTTATTCACCTACTTGAATATATAAATAAAATTTGCAAAACATACGATAGATATAACTATCCAATATCCTTTTACCTATATCGAAGGGGTTTACTCTAAAACACAAATGTCCTCAGGATAAAGTTGAAATCGACGAAATGTCTAAAATTCAGTACAGGAGTCTAGTAAGCTGTCTGGTGTTCTTATCTAACAGAACGAGGCCCGATATTTCATACCCAATTAACATTTAATTTCTCAGTTTCAACAAAATCCAGGAATGATACATTTGGGGGGGGGACTTAAGTTACTAGGAAACATAAAACATACTGAAAGTTTAAACCTCGATATTTCTAATATTAGTACTCTAAATCTTATTGCTTATTCTGACGCTGATTTTGCAAATAATCGTGATAGTACAGTTTCGATGGAAGGTAATATTGTTTATCAGGCAGTAGTAGTTTGGCGTTCTTTTAAACAGAAATCGGTATGCTTGAGTAGCATGAAATCTGAATTTGCTTCCTGAACGGAAGCATCGAAAGAACTTGCATGGTATGAACATATTTTTAAGAAATGTGAGAAATATAAAATTATACCCCAGAAAAAAAAAATCCCGAAGTTGTTTATCGATAATCAAGTTACTATTAACTTTATTAAATCTCGGATTGAAAACTATCGAAAAAAGCATATTGACATTAAATTTTGTGAGAGACCTAGTTTACCAAAAATTTTTTGAATTAAAATACATACAAATTGAAGCAAATTTATCGGATGTTTTTAAGAAGCCACAACAAAAGTTAGAACTAAAAATATTTAGAAATGCAGTGTTTTGTAATAGTAAGATGAAATGATGAACTTTATCTTTTATCAACAACGAACATTAACTTAAAAGGAGACATTTGAATATGTTCTAATTTTTTCCAATGCTTGTGATCTCATATGTTGTTGTATTCTTAAGTGTACAGAAAGTGTGTGTGTGTGTGTATATATATATATATATATTACTTTTTGAAAGTGTAAAGAGAGGGGCAGTATTGGTAATCCAGATCTTTGCATGTCCCATTTCAAGGTAATGTCGTTTCATACTGTCTTAAGTATGAAGTCAGTTTGGAGGAATGTGGTCACAAACCCGTTCTGCATTTTTGTATTTTATATCTATGTGTATGGATACTATCTTCATCAATCGTTAGGTAAATTTTACGTAACTACTCAAGTATAAAAGGAAGTATATTCTTGTGACGGGGAAATTTTATTTTCACTTGTCTATGCTTTAAAGCTGTTTGGAGAAGTTACCTAATGCTATTGACGTTATTTTTTTAAAATTTATAACCGATAAAAACACTAATTCTAAAACAAAAAACTTAAATTCCCCAAAAACTCAAAACACCTAACTATAAAATCTTCATTGTTAGATACAAATGAGGAACGCACCAAAATTCCTTCCACATTTTCCATCCCCTTCTTTCTAGTACTTTTATGTTGTTTACGGAAACTCCCAAGAAGCTTGACGAGCAGCCAATTCTCTAAATGGCGCAGAATCGCGCTAAAAAGAAAGCCAACAGATGTTGGATTATCGTGATTGTGAATAAACTTATTTTTTATTAACTTCGAGTCATCCGGTTTTTTTATTAACGAGCTCTACTATTCTTAACAGTGTCATACATTCAGCAGCCACTTTTTACAGAAATCAAGAGGTTACCACATTCACCGCAGTAAGAGATTTCCAGCATCTTTCAAAAAGACTCATTTTTTATGTTGATGTCGTTTCTAGTGTTGTCAGTAAATAACAGTTAGAGAAGTTGCACATGTGAAGTCTAAATAACTTACCGGAGACCCCGAGGAGCATATCGCTTTCTTCTCAGCTCCGGAGAAGTGTCTTGGAGACCGCCTACTGCTTCCGGACTACCGACAATCCCTCATCTACTTCTACGTGTTCGATCTCCTCATGTGAATATCGCAGAAAACCGTCAAGTTGCAATACGTGTCAAGTAATTTCTCTCCCGCTCTTTCTCTCCTGTCTCGTGTTTCAACATGGCGGAAAAGATCCTCATGATGCACCTGATTGTTTGAACTTACCGGACACCACGAGGAGCCAATCGCTGTCTTCTCCGCTCTGCAGAAGCGCTTGTATTCTGACTACTGCTTCCGAACGACCGGCAATCCCTCTTATTCCTCGGTTTCGTGTTTCGTGTTCTTGCTCATGTGACTATCGCAGAAATCCATCAAGTTGCAGTACGTGTCGTCTAATTTCCTTCGCGGCTTTTCTCTCCTGCCTCTCGTGTTTCCACGTGGTGGAAAAGATTCTCAGGATGCACCTGATTGTCGGAACTTCTGACCACATACCACGAGGAGCCCATCGCTGTCTTCTCCGCTCTGTAGAAACGTTTGTATTCGGACTGCTGCTTCCGGACGACCGACGATCCCTCTTCTGCTTCTAGAACGTGTTCGATCTCCTCATGTGAATATCCCAGAAAGCCGTCAAGTTGCCATAAGTGTGAACTAATTTCCTTCCCGCTCTTTCATTATTCTCATGTTTGAACATCGCGAAAAATGTCCAAAAGATGCACCTGATTCTCGGAAATTATTACCGAAAACCACGAGGAGCCCACCAATCAGGATGCATTTGATACTCGAACTTCTAAACTGACAACACGAGGAGCCCATCGCTGTCTTCTCCGCTCTGCAGAAATGTTTGTCCGACTGCTCCTTCCGGACGTCCGGTGATCACTCTTCTACCTCTTCCTCGTGTTCGAGAGAGCTCACTCAGGAAATATGCTGTTCCAAATTAAAGAATTTTTTTCTACCCAATTCTACGTCAAACACGTGAATATCGCAGAAAACCGCTAAGTTGCTGTACATATCAACATATTTCCTTCCCGCTCTTTCTATACTGCGTCTCGTGTTTCAACATGGTGGAAAAGACCATCAGGATGTACCTGATTCTCGGAGCTTCTTACCGGACACTACGAGAAGCCCATCGCTGTCGTCTCCGCTCAGCAGAAATGTTCGGAGGCTAACTGCTGATCCTCGACGACCGGCAATCCCTCAACATCCAATTCGTGATTCTGATGCGAATATCCCAGAAAACCTTCAAGATGCCGTATGTGTCAACTAATTTCCTTCCCGCTCTTTCTCTCATTCTTATGTTTGAACACGGCGAAAAAGGCGCAAAAGATGCACCATATTCTCGGAAATTATTACCGAAAACCACGATAGTCCATCGCTGTCTTCTCCGCTCTGCTGAAATGTTTGTCCGACAGCTGCATCCGGACGACCGGCGATCCCTCTTCTATCTCTAATTAGTGTTGGTGCTTCTGATGTGAATATCGCAGAAAACCGTGAAGTTGAAGTAAGTGTTAAAGAATTTCCTTCGCGGTCTCTCCTGCCTCTCTTGTCTCAACATGGCAAAAAAATGTCCTCAGGATGCACCTGCAGAAACGTTTGTATGTCGAATGCTGCTTCCGGACGACCGGCGATTCTACTTCTACCTCTTGTTCGAGCTCATGTGACTATCGCAGAAAACCGTCAAGCTGCAGTATATGTCAACTAATTTCCTTCCCGCTCTTTATCTCTTATGTTTGAACACGATGAAAAAGGCGCAAAAGATGCACCATATTCTCGGAAATTATTACCGAAAACCACGATTAGTCCATCGCTGTCTTCTCCGCTCTGCTGAAATGTTTGTCCGACAGCTGCTTCCGGACGACCGGCGATCCTACATTTACTCCTACCTCGTGTTCGAGCTCATGTGAATATCGCAGAAAACCGCCAAATTGCCGTATGTGTCAACAAATTACCTTCCCGCTATTTCTCTCATTATGTTGGAACACGGTGAAAAAGGACCAAAAGTTGCACCTGATTCTCGGAAATTATTCCCGGACACCACGAGGAGCCCATCGCTGTCTTCTCCGCTCTGCAAAAATGTTTGTAATCCAACTGCTGATTCTCGACGACCGACAATCCCTCTTCTACATCAAAATCGTATTTCTAATGTGAATATCGCAGAAAACCGTCAAGATGCAGTATGTGATAACTAATTACCTTGTCGCCCTTTCTCTCATTATGTTTGAACACGAGAAAAAGATGCACCTGATTCTCTGAAATTATTACCGGAAACCACGAGGAGCCCATCACTGTCTTCTCCGCTCTGCAGAAATGTTTGTCCGACTGCTTATTCCAGACGACCGACCATCCCTCATCTACTTCTACTTCGTGTTCGGGATTCTCATGTGAATATCGCAGAAAACATCCACGTTGCGAAACGTGTCGTCAAATTTCCTTCGCGGTCTTTCTCTCCAGCATCTCGTGTTTCAACATGGCAGAAAAGGTCCTCAGGATGCATCTGATACAAGGAACTTTTGAACTGTTACCACGAGGAGCCCATCGCTGTCTTCTCCGCTCTGCAGAAATGTTTTTCCGACTGCTTATTCCGGACGACCGGCGATCCCTCATCTACTTCTATTTTGTTCTTTTTCTCATGTGAATATCGCAGAAATCCGGCAAGTTGCAGTACGTGTCATGTAATTTCCTTCGACTTTTCTCTCCTGCCTGTTGTCTCAACATGGCGCAAAATGTCCTAAGGATGCACCTGATTGTCGGAACTTCTGACAGCACCCCACGAGGAGCCCATCGCTGTCCTCTCCGCTCTGCAGAAATGTTTTTCCGGCTGCTTATTCCGGACGACCGGCGATCCATCATCTACTTCTACTTAGTGTTCGTGCTTCTCATGTGAATATCGCATAGAACCGTCAAGTTGTAGTACGTGTCAATTAATTTCCTTCTTGGTCTTTCGCTACTTCCTCGTGTTTCAACGTTACGAAAAACGTCCTCAGGATGCACATCATACTCGGAACTTCTGAACGGACACCACGAGAAGACCATCGCCGTCTTCTCCGCTCTGCACAAATGCTTGTATTCCGACTGCGGCTTCCGGACGACCGGCGATACAAATTCTACCTCTAATTCGTGTCCGTGCTTCTCATGTGAATATCGCAGAAAATCGTCAAGTTGCAATAAGTGTCAAATAATTTCCTTCGCGGTCATTCTCTTCTGCCTCTCGTGATTCAACATGGCTCAAAATGACCTCAGGATGCACCTCCAGAAACACACCTCTAGAACGACTGCGGCTTCCGGACGACCGGCGATTCCTCTTGTTCCTCGGGTTCCTGTTCATTATTCTAATGTGAATATTGGAGAAAACCGTCAAGTTGCAGTACGTGTCAACTAATTTCCTTTCCGCTCTTTCTCTCAGTCTTATGTTTGAACACGGCGAAAAAGGTGCAAAAGATGCACCTGATTCTCGGAAAGTATTACCGGAAACCACGAGGAGCCCATTGCTGTCTTCCCCGCTCTGCAGAAATGTTTTTCCGACTGCTTATTCCGGACGACCGGCGATCCCTCATCTGCGTGTTCCTGCTTCTCATGTGAATATCGCATAAAAGCGTTAATTTGCAGTACGTGTCAATTAATTTCCTTCGCGGTCTTTTGCTCCTTACTCGTGTTTCAACATTACGAAAAATGTCCTCAGGATGCACCTGATTCTCTGAAATTCTTATCGGAAACCACGAGGAGGCAATCGCTGTCTTCTCCGCTCTGCAGAAACGTTTGTCCGACTGCTTATTCCGGACGACCGGCGATCCCTCATCTACTTCTACTTCGTGATCGTGCTTCTCATGTGAATATTGCAGAAAACATTCACGTTGCCAAATGTGTCATCTAATTTCCTTCGGCTTTTCTCTTCTGCCTCTCGTGTTTCCACATGGCTAAAAATGATCTCGGGTTGCACCTGCAGAAACGTTTGTATTTCGACTGCTGCTACCGGACGACCGGCGATCACTCTTGTTCCTCGGGTTCGTGTTCATTATTCTAATGTGAATATCGCAGAAAACCGTCAAGTTGCAGTACGTGTCAACTAATTTCCTTTCCGCTCTTTCTCTCAGTCTTATGTTTGAACACGGCGAAAAAGGTTCAAAAGATGCACCTGATTCTCGGAAAATATTACCGGAAACGAGGAGCCCATCGCTGTCTTCTCCGCTCTGCAGAAACGATTGTATTCCGACTGCTGCTTCCGGACAACCGGCGATCCGTCTTCTACCTCTAATTCGTGTTCGTACTTCTCATGTGAATATCGTAGAAAACAGTCAAGTTGCCATGTGTCACCTAATTTCCTTCCCGCTCTTTGCCTGTCATGTTTCAATATGGCGGAAAATGTCCTCAGGATGCACCTGATTGTCGGAACTTCTGACCGGACACCACGAGGAGCCCATCACTGTCTTCTCCGCTCTGCAGAAATGTTTGTCCGACTGCTGCTTCTGGACGTCCGGTGATCACTCTTCTACCTCTTCCTCGTGTTCGAGAGAGTTCGCTCAGGAAATATGCTGTTCGAAATTAAATTTTTTTTCTACCCAATTCTACGTCAAACACGTGAATATCGCAGAAAACCGAAGTTGCTGTACATATCAGCATATTTCCTTCCCGTTCTTTTTATCCTGCGTCGCGTGTTTCAACATGGCGGAAAAGACCATCAGGATGTACCTGATTCTCAGATTCTTACCGGACACCATGAGGAGCTCATCGCTCTAGTCTCCGCTCTGGAGAAATGTTTGTAATCCAACTGCTGATCCTCGACTACCGGCAATCCCTCTTCTACACCCAATTCGTGTTTCTGATGCGAATATCCCAGAAAACCAACAAGATGCCGTAAGTGTCAACTAATTTCCTTCCCACGCTTTCTCTCATTCTTATGTTTGAACACGGCGCAAAAGATGCACCTGATTATCGAAAATTATTACCGAAAACCACGATTAGCCCATCGCTCTCTTCTCCGCTCTGCCGAAATGTTTGTCCGACAGCTGCTTCCGGACGACCGGCGATCCCACTTCTACTTCTACTTCTACCTCTTGTTCGAGCTCATCATGCGACTATCGCAGAAATCCATCAAGTTGCAGTACGTTGTAGTACGTATCATCTTCGCGGCTTTTCTCTCCTGCCTCTCGTGTTTCGACGTGGCGGAAAAGATTCTCAGGATGCACCTGATTGTCGGAACTTCTGACCACACACCACGAGGAGCCCATCACTGTCTTCTCCGCTCTGCAGAAACGTTTGTCCGACTGCTTATTCCGGACGACCGGCGATCCCTCATCTACTACTTCGTGATCGTGCTTCTCATGTGAATATCGCAGAAAACATTCACGTTGCCAAACGTGTCATCTAATTTCCTTCGGCTTTTCTCTCCTGCCTCTCTTGTCTCAACATGGCGCAAAATGTCCTCCGGATGCACCAGATTGTCGGAACTTCTGACCGCACACCACGAGGAGCCCATCGCTGTCTTCTCCGCTCTGCAGAAACGTTTGTATTCCGAAACTAATGTCCTTCGCGATCTTTCTCTTCTGCTTTTTTAACATAACTGAAAATGACATCAGGTTGCACCTGCAGAAACGTTTGAATTTCGACTGCTGCATCCGGACGACCGGCAATCCCTCTTGTTGCTCGGCATCGTCTTTCTGCTCCTGCTCATCATGAAACTATCGCAGAAAACCGTCAAGTTGCAGTACGTGTCAACTAATTTCCTTTCCGCTCTTTCTCTCATTCTTATGTTTGAACACGGCGAAAAAGGTGCAAAAGATGCACCTGATTCTCGGAAAGTATTACCTTAAACCACGAGGAGCCCATCGCTATCACAGGAAATATGCTGAGCTGGCACAGGAAATATGCTGTTCCAACTTAAAACTGGGAAAGTTCTGTAAGAAATTTTCTCTACCCTTTCTATGTCAAACACGTGACTATCACAGAAACCGTCAAGTTGCCTTACGTGTCAACAAATGTCCTTCGCGGTCTTTCGCTCCTTACTCTAGTGTTTCAACATTACGAAAAATGTCCTCAGGATGCACCTGATTCTCTGAAATTCTTATCGGAAACCACGAGGAGCCCATCGCTGTCTTCTCCACTCTGCAGAAACGTTTGTCCGACTGCTTATTCCGGACGACCGGCGATCCCTCATCTACTACTTCGTGATCGTGCTTCTCATGTGAATATCGCAGAAAGCATTCAAATGCCAAACGTGTCATCTAATTTCCTTCGGCTTTTCTCTTCTGCCTCTCTTGTCTCAACATGGCGCAAAATGTCCTCCGGATGCACCGGATTGTCGGAACTTCTGACCGCACACCACGAGGAGCCCATCGCTGTCTTCTCCGCTCTGCAGAAACGTTTGTATTCCGAAACTAATGTCCTTCGCGATCTTTCTCTTCTGCTTTTTTAACATAACTGAAAATGACATCAGGTTGCACCTGCAGAAACGTTTGAATTTCGACTGCTGCTTCCGGACGACCGGCAATCCCTCTTGTTGCTCGGCATTGTCTTTCTGCTCCTGCTCATCATGAAACTATCGCAGAAAACCGTCAAGTTGCAGTACGTGTCAACTAATTTCCTTTCCGCTTTTTCTCTCATTCTTATGTTTGAACACGGCGAAAAAGGTGCAAAAGATGCACCTGATTCTCGGAAAGTATTACCTTAAACCACGAGGAGCCCATCGCTATCACAGGAAATATGCTGAGCTGGCACAGGAAATATGCTGTTCCAACTTAAAACTGGGAAAGTTCTGTAAGAAATTTTCTCTACCCTTTCTATGTCAAACACGTGACTATCACAGAAACCGTCAAGTTGCCTTACGTGTCAACAAATGTCCTTCGCGGTCTTTCGCTCCTTACTCTAGTGTTTCAACATTACGAAAAATGTCCTCAGGATGCACCTGATTCTCTGAAATTCTTATCGGAAACCACGAGGAGCCCATCGCTGTCTTCTCCGCTCTGCAGAAACGTTTGTCCGACTGCTTATTCCGGACGACCGGCGATCCCTCATCTACTACTTCGTGATCGTGCTTCTCATGTGAATATCGCAGAAAACATTCACGTTGCCAAACGTGTCATCTAATTTCCTTCGGCTTTTCTCTCCTGCCTCTCTTGTCTCAACATGGCGCAAAATGTCCTCCGGATGCACCGGATTGTCGGAACTTCTGACCGCACACCACGAGGAGCCCATCGCTGTCTTCTCCGCTCTGCAGAAACGTTTGTATTCCGAAACTAATGTCCTTCGCGATCTTTCTCTTCTGCTTTTTTAACATAACTGAAAATGACATCAGGTTGCACCTGCAGAAACGTTTGAATTTCGACTGCTGCTTCCGGACGACCGGCAATCCCTCTTGTTGCTCGGCATTGTCTTTCTGCTCCTGCTCATCATGAAACTATCGCAGAAAACCGTCAAGTTGCAGTACGTGTCAACTAATTTCCTTTCCGCTCTTTCTCTCATTCTTATGTTTGAACACGGCGAAAAAGGTGCACCTGATTCTCGGAAAGTATTACCTTAAACCACGAGGAGCCCATCGCTATCACAGGAAATATGCTGAGCTGGCACAGGAAATATGCTGTTCCAACTTAAAACTGGGAAAGTTCTGTAAGAAATTTTCTCTACCCTTTCTATGTCAAACACGTGACTATCACAGAAACCGTCAAGTTGCCTTACGTGTCAACAAATGTCCTTCGCGGTCTTTCGCTCCTTACTCTAGTGTTTCAACATTACGAAAAATGTCCTCAGGATGCACCTGATTCTCTGAAATTCTTATCGGAAACCACGAGGAGCCCATCGCTGTCTTCTCCACTCTGCAGAAACGTTTGTCCGACTGCTTATTCCGGACGACCGGCGATCCCTCATCTACTACTTCGTGATCGTGCTTCTCATGTGAATATCGCAGAAAGCATTCAAATGCCAAACGTGTCATCTAATTTCCTTCGGCTTTTCTCTCCTGCCTCTCTTGTCTCAACATGGCGCAAAATGTCCTCCGGATGCACCGGATTGTCGGAACTTCTGACCGCACACCACGAGGAGCCCATCGCTGTCTTCTCCGCTCTGCAGAAACGTTTGTATTCCGAAACTAATGTCCTTCGCGATCTTTCTCTTCTGCTTTTTTAACATAACTGAAAATGACATCAGGTTGCACCTGCAGAAACGTTTGAATTTCGACTGCTGCTTCCGGACGACCGGCAATCCCTCTTGTTGCTCGGCATTGTCTTTCTGCTCCTGCTCATCATGAAAGTATCGCAGAAAACCGTCAAGTTGCAGTACGTGTCAACTAATTTCCTTTCCGCTCTTTCTCTCATTCTTATGTTTGAACACGGCGAAAAAGGTGCAAAAGATGCACCTGATTCTCGGAAAGTATTACCTTAAACCACGAGGAGCCCATCGCTATCACAGGAAATATGCTGAGCTGGCACAGGAAATATGCTGTTCCAACTTAAAACTGGGAAAGTTCTGTAAGAAATTTTCTCTACCCTTTCTATGTCAAACACGTGACTATCACAGAAACCGTCAAGTTGCCTTACGTGTCAACAAATGTCCTTCGCGGTCTTTCGCTCCTTACTCTAGTGTTTCAACATTACGAAAAATGTCCTCAGGATGCACCTGATTCTCTGAAATTCTTATCGGAAACCACGAGGAGCCCATCGCTGTCTTCTCCACTCTGCAGAAACGTTTGTCCGACTGCTTATTCCGGACGACCGGCGATCCCTCATCTACTACTTCGTGATCGTGCTTCTCATGTGAATATCGCAGAAAGCATTCAAATGCCAAACGTGTCATCTAATTTCCTTCGGCTTTTCTCTCCTGCCTCTCTTGTCTCAACATGGCGCAAAATGTCCTCCGGATGCACCGGATTGTCGGAACTTCTGACCGCACACCACGAGGAGCCCATCGCTGTCTTCTCCGCTCTGCAGAAACGTTTGTATTCCGAAACTAATGTCCTTCGCGATCTTTCTCTTCTGCTTTTTTAACATAACTGAAAATGACATCAGGTTGCACCTGCAGAAACGTTTGAATTTCGACTGCTGCATCCGGACGACCGGCAATCCCTCTTGTTGCTCGGCATCGTCTTTCTGCTCCTGCTCATCATGAAACTATCGCAGAAAACCGTCAAGTTGCAGTACGTGTCAACTAATTTCCTTTCCGCTCTTTCTCTCATTCTTATGTTTGAACACGGCGAAAAAGGTGCAAAAGATGCACCTGATTCTCGGAAAGTATTACCGGAAACCACGAGGAGCCCATCGCTATCACAGGAAATATGCTGAGCTGGCACAGGAAATATGCTGTTCCAACTTGAAACTGGGAAAGTTCTGTAAGAAATTTTCTCTACCCTTTCTATGTCAAACACGTGACCATCACAGAAACCGTCAAGTTGCCTTAGGTGTCAACAAATGTCCTTCGCGGTCTTTCGCTCCTTACTCTAGTGTTTCAACATTACGAAAAATGTCCTCAGGATGCACCTGATTCTCTGAAATTCTTATCGGAAACCACGAGGAGCCCATCGCTGTCTTCTCCACTCTGCAGAAACGTTTGTCCGACTGCTTATTCCGGACGACCGGCGATCCCTCATCTACTTCGTGATCGTGCTTCTCATGTGAATATCGCAGAAAACATTCACGTTGCCAAACGTGTCATCTAATTTCCTTCGGCTTTTCTCTCCTGCCTCTTGTCTCAACATGGTGCAAAATGTCCTCCGGATGCACCGGATTGTCGGAACTTCTGACCGCACACCACGAGGAGCCCATCGCTGTCTTCTCCGCTCTGCAGAAACGTTTGTATTCCGAAACTAATGTCCTTCGCGATCTTTCTCTTCTGCTTTTTTAACATAACTGAAAATGACATCAGGTTGCACCTGCAGAAACGTTTGAATTTCGACTGCTGCTTCCGGACGACCGGCAATCCCTCTTGTTGCTCGGCATTGTCTTTCTGCTCCTGCTCATCATGAAACTATCGCAGAAAACCGTCAAGTTGCAGTACGTGTCAACTAATTTCCTTTCCGCTCTTTCTCTCATTCTTATGTTTGAACACGGCGAAAAAGATGCACCTGATTCTCGGAAAGTATTACCTTAAACCACGAGGAGCCCATCGCTATCACAGGAAATATGCTGAGCTGGCACAGGAAATATGCTGTTCCAACTTAAAACTGGGAAAGTTCTGTAAGAAATTTTCTCTACCCTTTCTATGTCAAACACGTGACTATCACAGAAACCGTCAAGTTGCCTTACGTGTCAACAAATGTCCTTCGCGGTCTTTCGCTCCTTACTCTAGTGTTTCAACATTACGAAAAATGTCCTCAGGATGCACCTGATTCTCTGAAATTCTTATCGGAAACCACGAGGAGCCCATCGCTGTCTTCTCCGCTCTGCAGAAACGTTTGTCCGACTGCTTATTCCGGACGACCGGCGATCCCTCATCTACTACTTCGTGATCGTGCTTCTCATGTGAATATCGCAGAAAACATTCACGTTGCCAAACGTGTCATCTAATTTCTTTCGGCTTTTCTCTCCTGCCTCTCTTGTCTCAACATGGCGCAAAATGTCCTCCGGATGCACCGGATTGTCGGAACTTCTGACCGCACACCACGAGGAGCCCATCGCTGTCTTCTCCGCTCTGCAGAAACGTTTGTATTCCGAAACTAATGTCCTTCGCGATCTTTCTCTTCTGCTTTTTTAACATAACTGAAAATGACATCAGGTTGCACCTGCAGAAACGTTTGAATTTCGACTGCTGCTTCCGGACGACCGGCAATCCCTCTTGTTGCTCGGCATTGTCTTTCTGCTCCTGCTCATCATGAAACTATCGCAGAAAACCGTCAAGTTGCAGTACGTGTCAACTAATTTCCTTTCCGCTCTTTCTCTCATTCTTATGTTTGAACACGGCGAAAAAGGTGCAAAAGATGCACCTGATTCTCGGAAAGTATTACCTTAAACCACGAGGAGCCCATCGCTATCACAGGAAATATGCTGAGCTGGCACAGGAAATATGCTGTTCCAACTTAAAACTGGGAAAGTTCTGTAAGAAATTTTCTCTACCCTTTCTATGTCAAACACGTGACTATCACAGAAACCGTCAAGTTGCCTTACGTGTCAACAAATGTCCTTCGCGGTCTTTCGCTCCTTACTCTAGTGTTTCAACATTACGAAAAATGTCCTCAGGATGCACCTGATTCTCTGAAATTCTTATCGTAAACCACGAGGAGCCCATCGCTGTCTTCTCCGCTCTGCAGAAACGTTTGTCGGACTGCTTATTCCGGACGACCGGCGATCCCTCATCTACTACTTCGTGATCGTGCTTCTCATGTGAATATCGCAGAAAACATTCACGTTGCCAAACGTGTCATCTAATTTCCTTCGGCTTTTCTCTCCTGCCTCTCTTGTCTCAACATGGCGCAAAATGTCCTCCGGATGCACCGGATTGTCGGAACTTCTGACCGCACACCACGAGGAGCCCATCGCTGTCTTCTCCGCTCTGCAGAAACGTTTGTATTCCGAAACTAATGTCCTTCGCGATCTTTCTCTTCTGCTTTTTTAACATAACTGAAAATGACATCAGGTTGCACCTGCAGAAACGTTTGAATTTCGACTGCTGCTTCCGGACGACCGGCAATCCCTCTTGTTGCTCGGCATTGTCTTTCTGCTCCTGCTCATCATGAAACTATCGCAGAAAACCGTCAAGTTGCAGTACGTGTCAACTAATTTCCTTTCCGCTCTTTCTCTCATTCTTATGTTTGAACACGGCGAAAAAGGTGCAAAAGATGCACCTGATTCTCGGAAAGTATTACCTTAAACCACGAGGAGCCCATCGCTATCACAGGAAATATGCTGAGCTGGCACAGGAAATATGCTGTTCCAACTTAAAACTGGGAAAGTTCTGTAAGAAATTTTCTCTACCCTTTCTATGTCAAACACGTGACTATCACAGAAACCGTCAAGTTGCCTTAGGTGTCAACAAATGTCCTTCGCGGTCTTTCGCTCCTTACTCTAGTGTTTCAACATTACGAAAAATGTCCTCAGGATGCACCTGATTCTCTGAAATTCTTATCGGAAACCACGAGGAGCCCATCGCTGTCTTCTCCACTCTGCAGAAACGTTTGTCCGACTGCTTATTCCGGACGACCGGCGATCCCTCATCTACTACTTCGTGATCGTGCTTCTCATGTGAATATCGCAGAAAACATTCACGTTGCCAAACGTGTCATCTAATTTCCTTCGGCTTTTCTCTCCTGCCTCTTGTCTCAACATGGCGCAAAATGTCCTCCGGATGCACCGGATTGTCGGAACTTCTGACCGCACACCACGAGGAGCCCATCGCTGTCTTCTCCGCTCTGCAGAAACGTTTGTATTCCGAAACTAATGTCCTTCGCGATCTTTCTCTTCTGCTTTTTTAACATAACTGAAAATGACATCAGGTTGCACCTGCAGAAACGTTTGAATTTCGACTGCTGCTTCCGGACGACCGGCAATCCCTCTTGTTGCTCGGCATTGTCTTTCTGCTCCTGCTCATCATGAAACTATCGCAGAAAACCGTCAAGTTGCAGTACGTGTCAACTAATTTCCTTTCCGCTCTTTCTCTCATTCTTATGTTTGAACACGGCGAAAAAGGTGCAAAAGATGCACCTGATTCTCGGAAAGTATTACCTTAAACCACGAGGAGCCCATCGCTATCACAGGAAATATGCTGAGCTGGCACAGGAAATATGCTGTTCCAACTTAAAACTGGGAAAGTTCTGTAAGAAATTTTCTCTACCCTTTCTATGTCAAACACGTGACTATCACAGAAACCGTCAAGTTGCCTTACGTGTCAACAAATGTCCTTCGCGGTCTTTCGCTCCTTACTCTAGTGTTTCAACATTACGAAAAATGTCCTCAGGATGCACCTGATTCTCTGAAATTCTTATCGGAAACCACGAGGAGCCCATCGCTGTCTTCTCCACTCTGCAGAAACGTTTGTCCGACTGCTTATTCCGGACGACCGGCGATCCCTCATCTACTACTTCGTGATCGTGCTTCTCATGTGAATATCGCAGAAAACATTCACGTTGCCAAACGTGTCATCTAATTTCCTTCGGCTTTTCTCTCCTGCCTCTCTTGTCTCAACATGGCGCAAAATGTCCTCCGGATGCACCGGATTGTCGGAACTTCTGACCGCACACCACGAGGAGCCCATCGCTGTCTTCTCCGCTCTGCAGAAACGTTTGTATTCCGAAACTAATGTCCTTCGCGATCTTTCTCTTCTGCTTTTTTAACATAACTGAAAATGACATCAGGTTGCACCTGCAGAAACGTTTGAATTTCGACTGCTGCATCCGGACGACCGGCAATCCCTCTTGTTGCTCGGCATCGTCTTTCTGCTCCTGCTCATCATGAAACTATCGCAGAAAACCGTCAAGTTGCAGTACGTGTCAACTAATTTCCTTTCCGCTCTTTCTCTCATTCTTATGTTTGAACACGGCGAAAAAGGTGCAAAAGATGCACCTGATTCTCGGAAAGTATTACCGGAAACCACGAGGAGCCCATCGCTATCACAGGAAATATGCTGAGCTGGCACAGGAAATATGCTGTTCCAACTTGAAACTGGGAAAGTTCTGTAAGAAATTTTCTCTACCCTTTCTATGTCAAACACGTGACCATCACAGAAACCGTCAAGTTGCCTTAGGTGTCAACAAATGTCCTTCGCGGTCTTTCGCTCCTTACTCTAGTGTTTCAACATTACGAAAAATGTCCTCAGGATGCACCTGATTCTCTGAAATTCTTATCGGAAACCACGAGGAGCCCATCGCTGTCTTCTCCACTCTGCAGAAACGTTTGTCCGACTGCTTATTCCGGACGACCGGCGATCCCTCATCTACTTCGTGATCGTGCTTCTCATGTGAATATCGCAGAAAACATTCACGTTGCCAAACGTGTCATCTAATTTCCTTCGGCTTTTCTCTCCTGCCTCTTGTCTCAACATGGTGCAAAATGTCCTCCGGATGCACCGGATTGTCGGAACTTCTGACCGCACACCACGAGGAGCCCATCGCTGTCTTCTCCGCTCTGCAGAAACGTTTGTATTCCGAAACTAATGTCCTTCGCGATCTTTCTCTTCTGCTTTTTTAACATAACTGAAAATGACATCAGGTTGCACCTGCAGAAACGTTTGAATTTCGACTGCTGCTTCCGGACGACCGGCAATCCCTCTTGTTGCTCGGCATTGTCTTTCTGCTCCTGCTCATCATGAAACTATCGCAGAAAACCGTCAAGTTGCAGTACGTGTCAACTAATTTCCTTTCCGCTCTTTCTCTCATTCTTATGTTTGAACACGGCGAAAAAGGTGCAAAAGATGCACCTGATTCTCGGAAAGTATTACCTTAAACCACAAGGAGCCCATCGCTATCACAGGAAATATGCTGAGCTGGCACAGGAAATATGCTGTTCCAACTTAAAACTGGGAAAGTTCTGTAAGAAATTTTCTCTACCCTTTCTATGTCAAACACGTGACTATCACAGAAACCGTCAAGTTGCCTTACGTGTCAACAAATGTCCTTCGCGGTCTTTCGCTCCTTACTCTAGTGTTTCAACATTACGAAAAATGTCCTCAGGATGCACCTGATTCTCTGAAATTCTTATCGGAAACCACGAGGAGCCCATCGCTGTCTTCTCCGCTCTGCAGAAACGTTTGTCGGACTGCTTATTCCGGACGACCGGCGATCCCTCATCTACTACTTCGTGATCGTGCTTCTCATGTGAATATCGCAGAAAACATTCACGTTGCCAAACGTGTCATCTAATTTCCTTCGGCTTTTCTCTCCTGCCTCTCTTGTCTCAACATGGCGCAAAATGTCCTCCGGATGCACCGGATTGTCGGAACTTCTGACCGCACACCACGAGGAGCCCATCGCTGTCTTCTCCGCTCTGCAGAAACGTTTGTATTCCGAAACTAATGTCCTTCGCGATCTTTCTCTTCTGCTTTTTTAACATAACTGAAAATGACATCAGGTTGCACCTGCAGAAACGTTTGAATTTCGACTGCTGCTTCCGGACGACCGGCAATCCCTCTTGTTGCTCGGCATTGTCTTTCTGCTCCTGCTCATCATGAAACTATCGCAGAAAACCGTCAAGTTGCAGTACGTGTCAACTAATTTCCTTTCCGCTCTTTCTCTCATTCTTATGTTTGAACACGGCGAAAAAGGTGCAAAAGATGCACCTGATTCTCGGAAAGTATTACCTTAAACCACGAGGAGCCCATCGCTATCACAGGAAATATGCTGAGCTGGCACAGGAAATATGCTGTTCCAACTTAAAACTGGGAAAGTTCTGTAAGAAATTTTCTCTACCCTTTCTATGTCAAACACGTGACTATCACAGAAACCGTCAAGTTGCCTTAGGTGTCAACAAATGTCCTTCGCGGTCTTTCGCTCCTTACTCTAGTGTTTCAACATTACGAAAAATGTCCTCAGGATGCACCTGATTCTCTGAAATTCTTATCGGAAACCACGAGGAGCCCATCGCTGTCTTCTCCGCTCTGCAGAAACGTTTGTCCGACTGCTTATTCCGGACGACCGGCGATCCCTCATCTACTACTTCGTGATCGTGCTTCTCATGTGAATATCGCAGAAAACATTCACGTTGCCAAACGTGTCATCTAATTTCCTTCGGCTTTTCTCTCCTGCCTCTCTTGTCTCAACATGGCGCAAAATGTCCTCCGGATGCACCGGATTGTCGGAACTTCTGACCGCACACCACGAGGAACCCATCGCTGTCTTCTCCGCTCTGCAGAAACGTTTGTATTCCGAAACTAATGTCCTTCGCGATCTTTCTCTTCTGCTTTTTTAACATAACTGAAAATGACATCAGGTTGCACCTGCAGAAACGTTTGAATTTCGACTGCTGCTTCCGGACGACCGGCAATCCCTCTTGTTGCTCGGCATTGTCTTTCTGCTCCTGCTCATCATGAAACTATCGCAGAAAACCGTCAAGTTGCAGTACGTGTCAACTAATTTCCTTTCCGCTCTTTCTCTCATTCTTATGTTTGAACACGGCGAAAAAGGTGCAAAAGATGCACCTGATTCTCGGAAAGTATTACCTTAAACCACGAGGAGCCCATCGCTATCACAGGAAATATGCTGAGCTGGCACAGGAAATATGCTGTTCCAACTTAAAACTGGGAAAGTTCTGTAAGAAATTTTCTCTACCCTTTCTATGTCAAACACGTGACTATCACAGAAACCGTCAAGTTGCCTTAGGTGTCAACAAATGTCCTTCGCGGTCTTTCGCTCCTTACTCTAGTGTTTCAACATTACGAAAAATGTCCTCAGGATGCACCTGATTCTCTGAAATTCTTATCGGAAACCACGAGGAGCCCATCGCTGTCTTCTCCGCTCTGCAGAAACGTTTGTCCGACTGCTTATTCCGGACGACCGGCGATCCCTCATCTACTACTTCGTGATCGTGCTTCTCATGTGAATATCGCAGAAAACATTCACGTTGCCAAACGTGTCATCTAATTTCCTTCGGCTTTTCTCTCCTGCCTCTCTTGTCTCAACATGGCGCAAAATGTCCTCCGGATGCACCGGATTGTCGGAACTTCTGACCGCACACCACGAGGAGCCCATCGCTGTCTTCTCCGCTCTGCAGAAACGTTTGTATTCCGAAACTAATGTCCTTCGCGATCTTTCTCTTCTGCTTTTTTAACATAACTGAAAATGACATCAGGTTGCACCTGCAGAAACGTTTGAATTTCGACTGCTGCTTCCGGACGACCGGCAATCCCTCTTGTTGCTCGGCATTGTCTTTCTGCTCCTGCTCATCATGAAACTATCGCAGAAAACCGTCAAGTTGCAGTACGTGTCAACTAATTTCCTTTCCGCTCTTTCTCTCATTCTTATGTTTGAACACGGCGAAAAAGGTGCAAAAGATGCACCTGATTCTCGGAAAGTATTACCTTAAACCACGAGGAGCCCATCGCTATCACAGGAAATATGCTGAGCTGGCACAGGAAATATGCTGTTCCAACTTAAAACTGGGAAAGTTCTGTAAGAAATTTTCTCTACCCTTTCTATGTCAAACACGTGACTATCACAGAAACCGTCAAGTTGCCTTACGTGTCAACAAATGTCCTTCGCGGTCTTTCGCTCCTTACTCTAGTGCTTCAACATTACGAAAAATGTCCTCAGGATGCACCTGATTCTCTGAAATTCTTATCGGAAACCACGAGGAGCCCATCGCTGTCTTCTCCGCTCTGCAGAAACGTTTGTCCGACTGCTTATTCCGGACGACCGGCGATCCCTCATCTACTACTTCGTGATCGTGCTTCTCATGTGAATATCGCAGAAAACATTCACGTTGCCAAACGTGTCATCTAATTTCCTTCGGCTTTTCTCTCCTGCCTCTCTTGTCTCAACATGGCGCAAAATGTCCTCCGGATGCACCGGATTGTCGGAACTTCTGACCGCACACCACGAGGAGCCCATCGCTGTCTTCTCCGCTCTGCAGAAACGTTTGTATTCCGAAACTAATGTCCTTCGCGATCTTTCTCTTCTGCTTTTTTAACATAACTGAAAATGACATCAGGTTGCACCTGCAGAAACGTTTGAATTTCGACTGCTGCTTCCGGACGACCGGCAATCCCTCTTGTTGCTCGGCATTGTCTTTCTGCTCCTGCTCATCATGAAACTATCGCAGAAAACCGTCAAGTTGCAGTACGTGTCAACTAATTTCCTTTCCGCTCTTTCTCTCATTCTTATGTTTGAACACGGCGAAAAAGGTGCAAAAGATGCACCTGATTCTCGGAAAGTATTACCTTAAACCACGAGGAGCCCATCGCTATCACAGGAAATATGCTGAGCTGGCACAGGAAATATGCTGTTCCAACTTAAAACTGGGAAAGTTCTGTAAGAAATTTTCTCTACCCTTTCTATGTCAAACACGTGACTATCACAGAAACCGTCAAGTTGCCTTACGTGTCAACAAATGTCCTTCGCGGTCTTTCGCTCCTTACTCTAGTGCTTCAACATTACGAAAAATGTCCTCAGGATGCACCTGATTCTCTGAAATTCTTATCGGAAACCACGAGGAGCCCATCGCTGTCTTCTCCGCTCTGCAGAAACGTTTGTCCGACTGCTTATTCCGGACGACCGGCGATCCCTCATCTACTACTTCGTGATCGTGCTTCTCATGTGAATATCGCAGAAAACATTCACGTTGCCAAACGTGTCATCTAATTTCCTTCGGCTTTTCTCTCCTGCCTCTCTTGTCTCAACATGGCGCAAAATGTCCTCCGGATGCACCGGATTGTCGGAACTTCTGACCGCACACCACGAGGAGCCCATCGCTGTCTTCTCCGCTCTGCAGAAACGTTTGTATTCCGAAACTAATGTCCTTCGCGATCTTTCTCTTCTGCTTTTTTAACATAACTGAAAATGACATCAGGTTGCACCTGCAGAAACGTTTGAATTTCGACTGCTGCTTCCGGACGACCGGCAATCCCTCTTGTTGCTCGGCATTGTCTTTCTGCTCCTGCTCATCATGAAACTATCGCAGAAAACCGTCAAGTTGCAGTACGTGTCAACTAATTTCCTTTCCGCTCTTTCTCTCATTCTTATGTTTGAACACGGCGAAAAAGGTGCAAAAGATGCACCTGATTCTCGGAAAGTATTACCTTAAACCACGAGGAGCCCATCGCTATCACAGGAAATATGCTGAGCTGGCACAGGAAATATGCTGTTCCAACTTAAAACTGGGAAAGTTCTGTAAGAAATTTTCTCTACCCTTTCTATGTCAAACACGTGACTATCACAGAAACCGTCAAGTTGCCTTACGTGTCAACAAATGTCCTTCGCGGTCTTTCGCTCCTTACTCTAGTGCTTCAACATTACGAAAAATGTCCTCAGGATGCACCTGATTCTCTGAAATTCTTATCGGAAACCACGAGGAGCCCATCGCTGTCTTCTCCGCTCTGCAGAAACGTTTGTCCGACTGCTTATTCCGGACGACCGGCGATCCCTCATCTACTACTTCGTGATCGTGCTTCTCATGTGAATATCGCAGAAAACATTCACGTTGCCAAACGTGTCATCTAATTTCCTTCGGCTTTTCTCTCCTGCCTCTCTTGTCTCAACATGGCGCAAAATGTCCTCCGGATGCACCGGATTGTCGGAACTTCTGACCGCACACCACGAGGAGCCCATCGCTGTCTTCTCCGCTCTGCAGAAACGTTTGTATTCCGAAACTAATGTCCTTCGCGATCTTTCTCTTCTGCTTTTTTAACATAACTGAAAATGACATCAGGTTGCACCTGCAGAAACGTTTGAATTTCGACTGCTGCTTCCGGACGACCGGCAATCCCTCTTGTTGCTCGGCATTGTCTTTCTGCTCCTGCTCATCATGAAACTATCGCAGAAAACCGTCAAGTTGCAGTACGTGTCAACTAATTTCCTTTCCGCTCTTTCTCTCATTCTTATGTTTGAACACGGCGAAAAAGGTGCAAAAGATGCACCTGATTCTCGGAAAGTATTACCTTAAACCACGAGGAGCCCATCGCTATCACAGGAAATATGCTGAGCTGGCACAGGAAATATGCTGTTCCAACTTAAAACTGGGAAAGTTCTGTAAGAAATTTTCTCTACCCTTTCTATGTCAAACACGTGACTATCACAGAAACCGTCAAGTTGCCTTAGGTGTCAACAAATGTCCTTCGCGGTCTTTCGCTCCTTACTCTAGTGTTTCAACATTACGAAAAATGTCCTCAGGATGCACCTGATTCTCTGAAATTCTTATCGGAAACCACGAGGAGCCCATCGCTGTCTTCTCCGCTCTGCAGAAACGTTTGTCCGACTGCTTATTCCGGACGACCGGCGATCCCTCATCTACTACTTCGTGATCGTGCTTCTCATGTGAATATCGCAGAAAACATTCACGTTGCCAAACGTGTCATCTAATTTCCTTCGGCTTTTCTCTCCTGCCTCTCTTGTCTCAACATGGCGCAAAATGTCCTCCGGATGCACCGGATTGTCGGAACTTCTGACCGCACACCACGAGGAGCCCATCGCTGTCTTCTCCGCTCTGCAGAAACGTTTGTATTCCGAAACTAATGTCCTTCGCGATCTTTCTCTTCTGCTTTTTTAACATAACTGAAAATGACATCAGGTTGCACCTGCAGAAACGTTTGAATTTCGACTGCTGCTTCCGGACGACCGGCAATCCCTCTTGTTGCTCGGCATTGTCTTTCTGCTCCTGCTCATCATGAAACTATCGCAGAAAACCGTCAAGTTGCAGTACGTGTCAACTAATTTCCTTTCCGCTCTTTCTCTCATTCTTATGTTTGAACACGGCGAAAAAGGTGCAAAAGATGCACCTGATTCTCGGAAAGTATTACCTTAAACCACGAGGAGCCCATCGCTATCACAGGAAATATGCTGAGCTGGCACAGGAAATATGCTGTTCCAACTTAAAACTGGGAAAGTTCTGTAAGAAATTTTCTCTACCCTTTCTATGTCAAACACGTGACTATCACAGAAACCGTCAAGTTGCCTTACGTGTCAACAAATGTCCTTCGCGGTCTTTCGCTCCTTACTCTAGTGCTTCAACATTACGAAAAATGTCCTCAGGATGCACCTGATTCTCTGAAATTCTTATCGGAAACCACGAGGAGCCCATCGCTGTCTTCTCCGCTCTGCAGAAACGTTTGTCCGACTGCTTATTCCGGACGACCGGCGATCCCTCATCTACTACTTCGTGATCGTGCTTCTCATGTGAATATCGCAGAAAACATTCACGTTGCCAAACGTGTCATCTAATTTCCTTCGGCTTTTCTCTCCTGCCTCTCTTGTCTCAACATGGCGCAAAATGTCCTCCGGATGCACCGGATTGTCGGAACTTCTGACCGCACACCACGAGGAGCCCATCGCTGTCTTCTCCGCTCTGCAGAAACGTTTGTATTCCGAAACTAATGTCCTTCGCGATCTTTCTCTTCTGCTTTTTTAACATAACTGAAAATGACATCAGGTTGCACCTGCAGAAACGTTTGAATTTCGACTGCTGCTTCCGGACGACCGGCAATCCCTCTTGTTGCTCGGCATTGTCTTTCTGCTCCTGCTCATCATGAAACTATCGCAGAAAACCGTCAAGTTGCAGTACGTGTCAACTAATTTCCTTTCCGCTCTTTCTCTCATTCTTATGTTTGAACACGGCGAAAAAGGTGCAAAAGATGCACCTGATTCTCGGAAAGTATTACCTTAAACCACGAGGAGCCCATCGCTATCACAGGAAATATGCTGAGCTGGCACAGGAAATATGCTGTTCCAACTTAAAACTGGGAAAGTTCTGTAAGAAATTTTCTCTACCCTTTCTATGTCAAACACGTGACTATCACAGAAACCGTCAAGTTGCCTTACGTGTCAACAAATGTCCTTCGCGGTCTTTCGCTCCTTACTCTAGTGCTTCAACATTACGAAAAATGTCCTCAGGATGCACCTGATTCTCTGAAATTCTTATCGGAAACCACGAGGAGCCCATCGCTGTCTTCTCCGCTCTGCAGAAACGTTTGTCCGACTGCTTATTCCGGACGACCGGCGATCCCTCATCTACTACTTCGTGATCGTGCTTCTCATGTGAATATCGCAGAAAACATTCACGTTGCCAAACGTGTCATCTAATTTCCTTCGGCTTTTCTCTCCTGCCTCTCTTGTCTCAACATGGCGCAAAATGTCCTCCGGATGCACCGGATTGTCGGAACTTCTGACCGCACACCACGAGGAGCCCATCGCTGTCTTCTCCGCTCTGCAGAAACGTTTGTATTCCGAAACTAATGTCCTTCGCGATCTTTCTCTTCTGCTTTTTTAACATAACTGAAAATGACATCAGGTTGCACCTGCAGAAACGTTTGAATTTCGACTGCTGCTTCCGGACGACCGGCAATCCCTCTTGTTGCTCGGCATTGTCTTTCTGCTCCTGCTCATCATGAAACTATCGCAGAAAACCGTCAAGTTGCAGTACGTGTCAACTAATTTCCTTTCCGCTCTTTCTCTCATTCTTATGTTTGAACACGGCGAAAAAGGTGCAAAAGATGCACCTGATTCTCGGAAAGTATTACCGTAAACCACGAGGAGCCCATCGCTATCACAGGAAATATGCTGAGCTGGCACAGGAAATATGCTGTTCCAACTTAAAACTGGGAAAGTTCTGTAAGAAATTTTCTCTACCCTTTCTATGTCAAACACGTGACTATCACAGAAACCGTCAAGTTGCCTTACGTGTCAACAAATGTCCTTCGCGGTCTTTCGCTCCTTACTCTAGTGCTTCAACATTACGAAAAATGTCCTCAGGATGCACCTGATTCTCTGAAATTCTTATCGGAAACCACGAGGAGCCCATCGCTGTCTTCTCCACTCTGCAGAAACGTTTGTCCGACTGCTTATTCCGGACGACCGGCGATCCCTCATCTACTACTTCGTGATCGTGCTTCTCATGTGAATATCGCAGAAAACATTCACGTTGCCAAACGTGTCATCTAATTTCCTTCGGCTTTTCTCTCCTGCCTCTCTTGTCTCAACATGGCGCAAAATGTCCTCCGGATGCACCGGATTGTCGGAACTTCTGACCGCACACCACGAGGAGCCCATCGCTGTCTTCTCCGCTCTGCAGAAACGTTTGTATTCCGAAACTAATGTCCTTCGCGATCTTTCTCTTCTGCTTTTTTAACATAACTGAAAATGACATCAGGTTGCACCTGCAGAAACGTTTGAATTTCGACTGCTGCTTCCGGACGACCGGCAATCCCTCTTGTTGCTCGGCATTGTCTTTCTGCTCCTGCTCATCATGAAACTATCGCAGAAAACCGTCAAGTTGCAGTACGTGTCAACTAATTTCCTTTCCGCTCTTTCTCTCATTCTTATGTTTGAACACGGCGAAAAAGGTGCAAAAGATGCACCTGATTCTCGGAAAGTATTACCTTAAACCACGAGGAGCCCATCGCTATCACAGGAAATATGCTGAGCTGGCACAGGAAATATGCTGTTCCAACTTAAAACTGGGAAAGTTCTGTAAGAAATTTTCTCTACCCTTTCTATGTCAAACACGTGACTATCACAGAAACCGTCAAGTTGCCTTACGTGTCAACAAATGTCCTTCGCGGTCTTTCGCTCCTTACTCTAGTGCTTCAACATTACGAAAAATGTCCTCAGGATGCACCTGATTCTCTGAAATTCTTATCGGAAACCACGAGGAGCCCATCGCTGTCTTCTCCGCTCTGCAGAAACGTTTGTCCGACTGCTTATTCCGGACGACCGGCGATCCCTCATCTACTACTTCGTGATCGTGCTTCTCATGTGAATATCGCAGAAAACATTCACGTTGCCAAACGTGTCATCTAATTTCCTTCGGCTTTTCTCTCCTGCCTCTCTTGTCTCAACATGGCGCAAAATGTCCTCCGGATGCACCGGATTGTCGGAACTTCTGACCGCACACCACGAGGAGCCCATCGCTGTCTTCTCCGCTCTGCAGAAACGTTTGTATTCCGAAACTAATGTCCTTCGCGATCTTTCTCTTCTGCTTTTTTAACATAACTGAAAATGACATCAGGTTGCACCTGCAGAAACGTTTGAATTTCGACTGCTGCTTCCGGACGACCGGCAATCCCTCTTGTTGCTCGGCATTGTCTTTCTGCTCCTGCTCATCATGAAACTATCGCAGAAAACCGTCAAGTTGCAGTACGTGTCAACTAATTTCCTTTCCGCTCTTTCTCTCATTCTTATGTTTGAACACGGCGAAAAAGGTGCAAAAGATGCACCTGATTCTCGGAAAGTATTACCTTAAACCACGAGGAGCCCATCGCTATCACAGGAAATATGCTGAGCTGGCACAGGAAATATGCTGTTCCAACTTAAAACTGGGAAAGTTCTGTAAGAAATTTTCTCTACCCTTTCTATGTCAAACACGTGACTATCACAGAAACCGTCAAGTTGCCTTACGTGTCAACAAATGTCCTTCGCGGTCTTTCGCTCCTTACTCTAGTGCTTCAACATTACGAAAAATGTCCTCAGGATGCACCTGATTCTCTGAAATTCTTATCGGAAACCACGAGGAGCCCATCGCTGTCTTCTCCACTCTGCAGAAACGTTTGTCCGACTGCTTATTCCGGACGACCGGCGATCCCTCATCTACTTCGTGATCGTGCTTCTCATGTGAATATCGCAGAAAACATTCACGTTGCCAAACGTGTCATCTAATTTCCTTCGGCTTTTCTCTCCTGCCTCTTGTCTCAACATGGTGCAAAATGTCCTCCGGATGCACCGGATTGTCGGAACTTCTGACCGCACACCACGAGGAGCCCATCGCTGTCTTCTCCGCTCTGCAGAAACGTTTGTATTCCGAAACTAATGTCCTTCGCGATCTTTCTCTTCTGCTTTTTTAACATAACTGAAAATGACATCAGGTTGCACCTGCAGAAACGTTTGAATTTCGACTGCTGCTTCCGGACGACCGGCAATCCCTCTTGTTGCTCGGCATTGTCTTTCTGCTCCTGCTCATCATGAAACTATCGCAGAAAACCGTCAAGTTGCAGTACGTGTCAACTAATTTCCTTTCCGCTCTTTCTCTCATTCTTATGTTTGAACACGGCGAAAAAGATGCACCTGATTCTCGGAAAGTATTACCTTAAACCACGAGGAGCCCATCGCTATCACAGGAAATATGCTGAGCTGGCACAGGAAATATGCTGTTCCAACTTAAAACTGGGAAAGTTCTGTAAGAAATTTTCTCTACCCTTTCTATGTCAAACACGTGACTATCACAGAAACCGTCAAGTTGCCTTACGTGTCAACAAATGTCCTTCGCGGTCTTTCGCTCCTTACTCTAGTGTTTCAACATTACGAAAAATGTCCTCAGGATGCACCTGATTCTCTGAAATTCTTATCGGAAACCACGAGGAGCCCATCGCTGTCTTCTCCACTCTGCAGAAACGTTTGTCCGACTGCTTATTCCGGACGACCGGCGATCCCTCATCTACTACTTCGTGATCGTGCTTCTCATGTGAATATCGCAGAAAGCATTCAAATGCCAAACGTGTCATCTAATTTCCTTCGGCTTTTCTCTCCTGCCTCTCTTGTCTCAACATGGCGCAAAATGTCCTCCGGATGCACCGGATTGTCGGAACTTCTGACCGCACACCACGAGGAGCCCATCGCTGTCTTCTCCGCTCTGCAGAAACGTTTGTATTCCGAAACTAATGTCCTTCGCGATCTTTCTCTTCTGCTTTTTTAACATAACTGAAAATGACATCAGGTTGCACCTGCAGAAACGTTTGAATTTCGACTGCTGCTTCCGGACGACCGGCAATCCCTCTTGTTGCTCGGCATTGTCTTTCTGCTCCTGCTCATCATGAAACTATCGCAGAAAACCGTCAAGTTGCAGTACGTGTCAACTAATTTCCTTTCCGCTCTTTCTCTCATTCTTATGTTTGAACACGGCGAAAAAGGTGCAAAAGATGCACCTGATTCTCGGAAAGTATTACCTTAAACCACGAGGAGCCCATCGCTATCACAGGAAATATGCTGAGCTGGCACAGGAAAT
Source organism: Dolomedes plantarius (assembly GCA_907164885.2). Taxonomy (NCBI): domain Eukaryota; kingdom Metazoa; phylum Arthropoda; class Arachnida; order Araneae; family Dolomedidae; genus Dolomedes; species Dolomedes plantarius. The sequence continues at coordinate 197,935,064 of OU015490.1, read as the reverse complement.
ATGCTGTTCCAACTTAAAACTGGGAAAGTTCTGTAAGAAATTTTCTCTACCCTTTCTATGTCAAACACGTGACTATCACAGAAACCGTCAAGTTGCCTTACGTGTCAACAAATGTCCTTCGCGGTCTTTCGCTCCTTACTCTAGTGCTTCAACATTACGAAAAATGTCCTCAGGATGCACCTGATTCTCTGAAATTCTTATCGGAAACCACGAGGAGCCCATCGCTGTCTTCTCCGCTCTGCAGAAACGTTTGTCCGACTGCTTATTCCGGACGACCGGCGATCCCTCATCTACTACTTCGTGATCGTGCTTCTCATGTGAATATCGCAGAAAACATTCACGTTGCCAAACGTGTCATCTAATTTCCTTCGGCTTTTCTCTCCTGCCTCTCTTGTCTCAACATGGCGCAAAATGTCCTCCGGATGCACCGGATTGTCGGAACTTCTGACCGCACACCACGAGGAACCCATCGCTGTCTTCTCCGCTCTGCAGAAACGTTTGTATTCCGAAACTAATGTCCTTCGCGATCTTTCTCTTCTGCTTTTTTAACATAACTGAAAATGACATCAGGTTGCACCTGCAGAAACGTTTGAATTTCGACTGCTGCTTCCGGACGACCGGCAATCCCTCTTGTTGCTCGGCATTGTCTTTCTGCTCCTGCTCATCATGAAACTATCGCAGAAAACCGTCAAGTTGCAGTACGTGTCAACTAATTTCCTTTCCGCTCTTTCTCTCATTCTTATGTTTGAACACGGCGAAAAAGGTGCAAAAGATGCACCTGATTCTCGGAAAGTATTACCTTAAACCACGAGGAGCCCATCGCTATCACAGGAAATATGCTGAGCTGGCACAGGAAATATGCTGTTCCAACTTAAAACTGGGAAAGTTCTGTAAGAAATTTTCTCTACCCTTTCTATGTCAAACACGTGACTATCACAGAAACCGTCAAGTTGCCTTACGTGTCAACAAATGTCCTTCGCGGTCTTTCGCTCCTTACTCTAGTGCTTCAACATTACGAAAAATGTCCTCAGGATGCACCTGATTCTCTGAAATTCTTATCGGAAACCACGAGGAGCCCATCGCTGTCTTCTCCGCTCTGCAGAAACGTTTGTCCGACTGCTTATTCCGGACGACCGGCGATCCCTCATCTACTACTTCGTGATCGTGCTTCTCATGTGAATATCGCAGAAAACATTCACGTTGCCAAACGTGTCATCTAATTTCCTTCGGCTTTTCTCTCCTGCCTCTCTTGTCTCAACATGGCGCAAAATGTCCTCCGGATGCACCGGATTGTCGGAACTTCTGACCGCACACCACGAGGAGCCCATCGCTGTCTTCTCCGCTCTGCAGAAACGTTTGTATTCCGAAACTAATGTCCTTCGCGATCTTTCTCTTCTGCTTTTTTAACATAACTGAAAATGACATCAGGTTGCACCTGCAGAAACGTTTGAATTTCGACTGCTGCTTCTGGACGACCGGCAATCCCTCTTGTTGCTCGGCATTGTCTTTCTGCTCCTGCTCATCATGAAACTATCGCAGAAAACCGTCAAGTTGCAGTACGTGTCAACTAATTTCCTTTCCGCTCTCTCTCATTCTTATGTTTGAACACGGCGAAAAAGGTGCAAAAGATGCACCTGATTCTCGGAAAGTATTACCTTAAACCACGAGGAGCCCATCGCTATCACAGGAAATATGCTGAGCTGGCACAGGAAATATGCTGTTCCAACTTAAAACTGGGAAAGTTCTGTAAGAAATTTTCTCTACCCTTTCTATGTCAAACACGTGACTATCACAGAAACCGTCAAGTTGCCTTAGGTGTCAACAAATGTCCTTCGCGGTCTTTCGCTCCTTACTCTAGTGTTTCAACATTACGAAAAATGTCCTCAGGATGCACCTGATTCTCTGAAATTCTTATCGGAAACCACGAGGAGCCCATCGCTGTCTTCTCCGCTCTGCAGAAACGTTTGTCCGACTGCTTATTCCGGACGACCGGCGATCCCTCATCTACTACTTCGTGATCGTGCTTCTCATGTGAATATCGCAGAAAACATTCACGTTGCCAAACGTGTCATCTAATTTCCTTCGGCTTTTCTCTCCTGCCTCTCTTGTCTCAACATGGCGCAAAATGTCCTCCGGATGCACCGGATTGTCGGAACTTCTGACCGCACACCACGAGGAGCCCATCGCTGTCTTCTCCGCTCTGCAGAAACGTTTGTATTCCGAAACTAATGTCCTTCGCGATCTTTCTCTTCTGCTTTTTTAACATAACTGAAAATGACATCAGGTTGCACCTGCAGAAACGTTTGAATTTCGACTGCTGCATCCGGACGACCGGCAATCCCTCTTGTTGCTCGGCATCGTCTTTCTGCTCCTGCTCATCATGAAACTATCGCAGAAAACCGTCAAGTTGCAGTACGTGTCAACTAATTTCCTTTCCGCTCTTTCTCTCATTCTTATGTTTGAACACGGCGAAAAAGGTGCAAAAGATGCACCTGATTCTCGGAAAGTATTACCGGAAACCACGAGGAGCCCATCGCTATCACAGGAAATATGCTGAGCTGGCACAGGAAATATGCTGTTCCAACTTAAAACTGGGAAAGTTCTGTAAGAAATTTTCTCTACCCTTTCTATGTCAAACACGTGACTATCACAGAAACCGTCAAGTTGCCTTACGTGTCAACAAATGTCCTTCGCGGTCTTTCGCTCCTTACTCTAGTGTTTCAACATTACGAAAAATGTCCTCAGGATGCACCTGATTCTCTGAAATTCTTATCGGAAACCACGAGGAGCCCATCGCTGTCTTCTCCGCTCTGCAGAAACGTTTGTCCGACTGCTTATTCCGGACGACCGGCGATCCCTCATCTACTACTTCGTGATCGTGCTTCTCATGTGAATATCGCAGAAAACATTCACGTTGCCAAACGTGTCATCTAATTTCCTTCGGCTTTTCTCTCCTGCCTCTCTTGTCTCAACATGGCGCAAAATGTCCTCCGGATGCACCGGATTGTCGGAACTTCTGACCGCACACCACGAGGAGCCCATCGCTGTCTTTTCCGCTCTGCAGAAACGTTTGTATTCCGAAACTAATGTCCTTCGCGATCTTTCTCTTCTGCTTTTTTAACATAACTGAAAATGACATCAGGTTGCACCTGCAGAAACGTTTGAATTTCGACTGCTGCTTCCGGACGACCGGCAATCCCTCTTGTTGCTCGGCATCGTCTTTCTGCTCCTGCTCATCATGAAACTATCGCAGAAAACCGTCAAGTTGCAGTACGTGTCAACTAATTTCCTTTCCGCTCTTTCTCTCATTCTTATGTTTGAACACGGCGAAAAAGGTGCAAAAGATGCACCTGATTCTCGGAAAGTATTACCTTAAACCACGAGGAGCCCATCGCTATCACAGGAAATATGCCGAGCTGGCACAGGAAATATGCTGTTCCAACTTAAAACTGGGAAAGTTCTGTAAGAAATTTTCTCTACCCTTTCTATGTCAAACACGTGACTATCACAGAAACCGTCAAGTTGCCTTAGGTGTCAACAAATGTCCTTCGCGGTCTTTCGCTCCTTACTCTAGTGTTTCAACATTACGAAAAATGTCCTCAGGATGCACCTGATTCTCTGAAATTCTTATCGGAAACCACGAGGAGCCCATCGCTGTCTTCTCCACTCTGCAGAAACGTTTGTCCGACTGCTTATTCCGGACGACCGGCGATCCCTCATCTACTACTTCGTGATCGTGCTTCTCATGTGAATATCGCAGAAAACATTCACGTTGCCAAACGTGTCATCTAATTTCCTTCGGCTTTTCTCTCCTGCCTCTTGTCTCAACATGGCGCAAAATGTCCTCCGGATGCACCGGATTGTCGGAACTTCTGACCGCACACCACGAGGAGCCCATCGCTGTCTTCTCCGCTCTGCAGAAACGTTTGTATTCCGAAACTAATGTCCTTCGCGATCTTTCTCTTCTGCTTTTTTAACATAACTGAAAATGACATCAGGTTGCACCTGCAGAAACGTTTGAATTTCGACTGCTGCTTCCGGACGACCGGCAATCCCTCTTGTTGCTCGGCATTGTCTTTCTGCTCCTGCTCATCATGAAACTATCGCAGAAAACCGTCAAGTTGCAGTACGTGTCAACTAATTTCCTTTCCGCTCTTTCTCTCATTCTTATGTTTGAACACGGCGAAAAAGGTGCAAAAGATGCACCTGATTCTCGGAAAGTATTACCTTAAACCACGAGGAGCCCATCGCTATCACAGGAAATATGCCGAGCTGGCACAGGAAATATGCTGTTCCAACTTAAAACTGGGAAAGTTCTGTAAGAAATTTTCTCTACCCTTTCTATGTCAAACACGTGACTATCACAGAAACCGTCAAGTTGCCTTAGGTGTCAACAAATGTCCTTCGCGGTCTTTCGCTCCTTACTCTAGTGTTTCAACATTACGAAAAATGTCCTCAGGATGCACCTGATTCTCTGAAATTCTTATCGGAAACCACGAGGAGCCCATCGCTGTCTTCTCCGCTCTGCAGAAACGTTTGTCCGACTGCTTATTCCGGACGACCGGCGATCCCTCATCTACTACTTCGTGATCGTGCTTCTCATGTGAATATCGCAGAAAACATTCACGTTGCCAAACGTGTCATCTAATTTCCTTCGGCTTTTCTCTCCTGCCTCTCTTGTCTCAACATGGCGCAAAATGTCCTCCGGATGCACCGGATTGTCGGAACTTCTGACCGCACACCACGAGGAGCCCATCGCTGTCTTCTCCGCTCTGCAGAAACGTTTGTATTCCGAAACTAATGTCCTTCGCGATCTTTCTCTTCTGCTTTTTTAACATAACTGAAAATGACATCAGGTTGCACCTGCAGAAACGTTTGAATTTCGACTGCTGCATCCGGACGACCGGCAATCCCTCTTGTTGCTCGGCATCGTCTTTCTGCTCCTGCTCATCATGAAACTATCGCAGAAAACCGTCAAGTTGCAGTACGTGTCAACTAATTTCCTTTCCGCTCTTTCTCTCATTCTTATGTTTGAACACGGCGAAAAAGGTGCAAAAGATGCACCTGATTCTCGGAAAGTATTACCGGAAACCACGAGGAGCCCATCGCTATCACAGGAAATATGCTGAGCTGGCACAGGAAATATGCTGTTCCAACTTAAAACTGGGAAAGTTCTGTAAGAAATTCTCTACCCTTTCTATGTCAAACACGTGACCATCACAGAAACCGTCAAGTTGCCTTAGGTGTCAACAAATGTCCTTCGCGGTCTTTCGCTCCTTACTCTAGTGTTTCAACATTACGAAAAATGTCCTCAGGATGCACCTGATTCTCTGAAATTCTTATCGGAAACCACGAGGAGCCCATCGCTGTCTTCTCCACTCTGCAGAAACGTTTGTCCGACTGCTTATTCCGGACGACCGGCGATCCCTCATCTACTACTTCGTGATCGTGCTTCTCATGTGAATATCGCAGAAAACATTCACGTTGCCAAACGTGTCATCTAATTTCCTTCGGCTTTTCTCTCCTGCCTCTTGTCTCAACATGGCGCAAAATGTCCTCCGGATGCACCGGATTGTCGGAACTTCTGACCGCACACCACGAGGAGCCCATCGCTGTCTTCTCCGCTCTGCAGAAACGTTTGTATTCCGAAACTAATGTCCTTCGCGATCTTTCTCTTCTGCTTTTTTAACATAACTGAAAATGACATCAGGTTGCACCTGCAGAAACGTTTGAATTTCGACTGCTGCTTCCGGACGACCGGCAATCCCTCTTGTTGCTCGGCATTGTCTTTCTGCTCCTGCTCATCATGAAACTATCGCAGAAAACCGTCAAGTTGCAGTACGTGTCAACTAATTTCCTTTCCGCTCTTTCTCTCATTCTTATGTTTGAACACGGCGAAAAAGGTGCAAAAGATGCACCTGATTCTCGGAAAGTATTACCGGAAACCACGAGGAGCCCATCGCTATCACAGGAAATATGCTGAGCTGGCACAGGAAATATGCTGTTCCAACTTAAAACTGGGAAAGTTCTGTAAGAAATTCTCTACCCTTTCTATGTCAAACACGTGACCATCACAGAAACCGTCAAGTTGCCTTAGGTGTCAACAAATGTCCTTCGCGGTCTTTCGCTCCTTACTCTAGTGTTTCAACATTACGAAAAATGTCCTCAGGATGCACCTGATTCTCTGAAATTCTTATCGGAAACCACGAGGAGCCCATCGCTGTCTTCTCCGCTCTGCAGAAACGTTTGTCCGACTGCTTATTCCGGACGACCGGCGATCCCTCATCTACTACTTCGTGATGGTGCTTCTCATGTGAATATCCCAGAAAACCGCCAAATTGCCGTATGTGTCAACCCATTTCCTTCGCGGCGTTTCTTTCATTCGTCTCGTTTCTCAGCATGGCGTAAAATGTCCTCAGGATTTACCTGATTGTCGGAACTTCTTACCGGAAACCATGAGGAGCCCATCGCTTTCTTCTGCGCTCTGCAGAAACGTTTGTATTCGACTGCTGCTTCCGAACAACCGACGATCCCTCTTGTACCTCCTATTCTTTCTCTTGCTTCTCGCGTGACTATTGCAGAAAACCTTCACGTTGCCATACGTGTCAACTAATATCCTTCGCGCCTTTCTCTTCGTCTGGTGTTTCTCATCTACGTGTTCCTGCTTCTCATGTGAATATCGCATAAGAGTTAATTTGCAGTACGTGTCAATTAATTTCCTTCGCGGTCTTTTGCTCCTTACTCGTGTTTCAACATTACGAAAAATGTCCTGAGGAGGCACCTGTTTCTCTGAAATTCTTATCGGAAACCACGAGGAGCCCATCGCTGTCTTCTCCGCTCTGCAGAAACGTTTGTCCGACTGCTTATTCCGGACGACCGGCGATCCCTCTTCTACTTCTACTTCGTGATCGTGCTTCTCATGTGAATATCGCAGAAAACATTCACGTTGCCAAACGTGTCATCTAATTTCCTTCGGCTTTTCTCTGCTGCCTCTCTTGTCTCAACATGGCGTAAAATGACGTCAGGATGCACCTGCAGAAACGTTTGTATTTCGACTGCTGCTTCCGGACGACCGGCGATCCCTCTTCTACCTTTGCTTCGTATTCGGGAGGTTTCGCTCAGGAAATGATGGTTCTAATTCAAACTAGGAAGGATCTGTCCATGAAATATTTTTCTACCCCTTCTACGTGAATCACGTGATTATCACTGAAAACTTTCAAGTTTCCGTAGGTATCAACTAATTTCCTTCCCGCTCTTTCTCTTCTGCATCTCTTATTTCAGCATGGCGGAAAAGGTTCTTAGGATACACCTGATTCTTGTAACTTCTTATCGGACACCACGAAGATTCCTTCGCTGTCTTCTCCGCTCTGCAGAAATCTTTAGTCCGACTGCTGATTTCCGTCGATCGGCGATCATTCTTCTACCTATTCTTCGACATTTTCTTCCATTACTTCAGGACGTTATGACGTTTACGTCATGACTTTTTTAAAATTTTCTTGTTTTACCTCGTCCAAAGCTAAAGAGTGTCAAAGATGATGTCTTTAATGAAAAACCTTTTCTTGAAAATATTTCAAATTGCAATCCGAAGCGAATAAATTCTTTACAAAGTAGAGTGAGAGTCGGATGCTTTCTTTCTGAAGATACGGCATTAACTTTAGGACCCATGTCGCTTGTCAGTTATTGTAAAGACACTGAACACAGAATAAATCTCTACAAAACACTAAAACGAAACATTATTCGACTTTTATACAGCAGTTTGAGCGTCACACTCATTAAAATGGCGGAAAACGAATGTGAAACGCAAAGAAAGCCACAGTGACATCCAGGGAACTGATGGATCCCGAACATATACGATGTCACCCGAAGTTGAGCACCTTGTTATATTCGACAACTGGCCTTCTCTCCATGCATGCCGATACTGTTTGTCCGGAACAATGTTTATCTCCCGCGCCTTCTGACTGTAAACAAATTTGGACAAGTCGTGACTGATGCTTTGAGATCAATATAAATTATTTTCTTTCCAAAAGTCGTTCCGGGCCACAGGAAACCAGATTAGAGGAAGTTTACTAATATATATATATATATATATATATATGAATGTATGCCACTCGCATTGAGTGCGTCCTTGTAAACTCCGGTGAGCGCCACCTAGCGGGCGCCGCGAAGAAGAGATGAGACGATGCTATTCTTTCAACGAACGCGCACTTGTATGCCGAGTTGCTTGTATTCCTTTTTGACGTTAATTGTCCCTGTAAACAGTGTCCCTCTTTAAATAAATGTTACTTATGTTAACATTGTTTGTGCTTATCCCCCCCCCTACACACACATAAACACAGGTCTGATTTAAGAACTCAATTTTAAGCCTGTCAAACAACCAGTTTCATCTCTATTTGATACTACCAGATATCACCTAGTATTTTATACTATCTTCCTGACCGGCTAAATGGAATAAATTTACATTCCGTAATACGAAAAAGTTAATTTTTTAGCTTTACTTTACTGCAGAGACCGCAGAGATTCGTTGAAGGAAAAAGTTTCATGTTTGTGAATGGATATATTTTTCAATAAAAGGTCTCTGTATATTTACTTCATCGTGCTCTGGTTTGGTTTCAATTTTGAAAGTCCGTACATTACTGCAAGAGATTATAATAGAATCTATTGTATCATTAACAAATGGTTTTATTTTGTGCATATATCGTCCGTTTATATAACTCCAAAGAAAAAAAATAACCATGTTTAAGGTAAATTGGCTTGTTTAGACTAAGTCATGCGTATTAAATTTTAATAAAGTGATTTATGTAAAGACTAGAAATGAGTTTTACGAACCAAGATTATCTTTGAAAACTGTTCCAGAATAAATTTTATGAAACATTTTTTATTTTCCGGAAATTAGAATATTTACTCGAATGCGATAGCGGGAATATTATGCCTTAAAGTAAAAATAAATGAAATCCGTGAAAATAGGTATGAAACAATGGGGCAGATTAAAAATATATGTTCCAGAATAAATTTTTAAGATATTTTTTTCCTGCTATTTAATATATTTACTCGTAAGTGACAGTGGAAATATTATGCTTTGAAGTAAAAATAAATTTGAACATGAAGAAAATAAAATAATGCGGCAGATTAAAATATAAATATTCCAGAATAAGTTTTTAAGAAATATTTTGTTTTTTTCTGCTAATTAGAATATTTACTTAAAAGAGAAAGTAGAAATATTAACTTTAAAGTAAAAGTAATGTGGCATACATGAAATAAACAAAAGTAAAGTAATGCGGCAGATTAAAAGTCATGGTTAAGGTAGAAAATTAGAAGTTTTTTAAATAACATTTTTGCATAAATTTAAAGGGCCCTATTCTTAAATATTAATAAATGGGATACAAATGTGATGCGATTTAATCATTGTTGTAAAATAAACTAATTATTACGCATTGAGCTTTCAGTAGCAATCTTATAAGAAAATTTAAGTTTGGAAACAAACATCACCGGCAACTTAAGTTTTCTTGGCTCAACTTACAAACACGACTTTTCAAAATTTCTTATTTAGCAGCAAAACGTAGGAACAGATTAGACTATAAGTAGCCTTTCGCATAAATAAATTTTAAATAACTATGACAGTAGTAAAAAGGCCATACTTACATTGCAAATGATTTGGGCCGTGGCGGCTTTTTGGTACAGCGCGCTGGTTTTCGGTGCTGAGGGTGCTCGGATCGAATCCTGGCGAAGCGCCACTAAAATACCTCGATTTGTGTCGTCACTTCATAGGGGGCAATGTTGGTCCGCCTATATGGCACCCCCATAATAAAGTGGCCAGCAAAACTGCGGGGAATTGCAGGCGAATGTCTTCGCGACAAGTGCCTCCGCATTTGAAAAAAATAAAAATAAACCTGTGAGAATTTTATCTCAAAATCAATAGTGCGAAAAATACATGCAACATGAGTTTTTAGAATATTTTGATCATTCAGGGACAGGAACTATGGTAATAGAATTCGCATAAAAATCTATAGGGCTAAGGTAGCGTCAATTAAATTAACATTACGCCGGAAAGCTATATTTAGGGATAAAACAAAGTAGTGGAATCAAAATTTAAGTCCAAGAGCTCATATGAAAAACAAACTACACCTATACCTTACTATACGGTTGCTCTTTATACGGCATTTCGCTATAACGGACTGTTTTTAATTATGACACTTGTTCGATTTACGGCCACAATGTTTCCTTATACGGCCACAACAGCGGAAAGGGATGATGGCAGAATATTATTGATTCTTCATGTTAATGTTCGTCATAACATAAAAACACTTTTTAAACATTTTATGATTTTTTATTATATGTAAACCTCTGTGCATATGATTTCTTTTGTCTTTGTTTGTTTTTTGAATTTCTGTTAATTATTATATTGTTTTGTACTTCTATTTTATGTAAGCATTTTTATAGGAAATGAAAAGAATAAAATACTTTATGAACTAAAAACTATATTATTTATGAAAAATTGGAACACATCCAAAAAAAATTGTATGGGTTTGATCAAAATAATTGATTCGTTATACGGCTTTTCGCTTTACGGCCAACTTTACCGGAACGTATCTAGGCCGTAAAGCGAGGTATGTGTGTATATGAATGCTAAAAATGTTAGATTTAAAGGAAAATAATAAATCGAAATAATTTAAATTAGAATTAAAATAAATTAAAAGTAAAAATTTTTCAAAGAGTAATAACTGGACGAGAATTTTTCAGGTAGAACAGAAAAAATAAACATCGATTAAATAAACAAGAAAGATGCAAAAAATAATTTAATTTTGTGTGTATTCATTCACCACTTATTTGAATGAGCGTTGATAATTCTTATATGGAGTAAAAGAAAAGATTACGTAAGTCAAAGTTCGGCAATAAAAATTCAGGAGAGATACTATTTTGTGTCATTTATTATCCCTTAGCATTCTTCGAATAAACATTTATCTTATAAATATATTTTTCTTTAGTCTTATTTTTCACCCTTCAGTTGTTTTATTCTCTTACTTTTGGTTATTTGAGCAATCTTAATTCTATACCGCAGAATAATAAATTACAAGGTTTCATTGATTTAGCACGACGAACAAAAAGAAACTGTATTTAATGTGTTTCCTGTGGTAAGGAAATAAATTTATTTTTTCAGCATTCCTTGATCTTTTTTTGTTGTTATATGGTGGGGAATCATTCTGTTTTTGGAGATAAATGTGCTGGGATATGATGTTATAACACAAACGATCACATAAAATATTGATTTAAGTCTGTCGTTTCTTTATTAGCTTGATTGTTTATAAGCAGCTATTTACCTTAGCTTTTATCATTTCTCTAGCGAGTATAATTATGGCATTAGTTAAATTTTCTCACTAATTTACATTCCTCTCTAAATATATATTAAATACTTGTTTATGATGTTGAAATGATATGCTTATATTGAATTTGGCTATTTCTGTTTGGCCTAGAATATTGATTTTAATCACTCGATTCTTTACTAGCTTGATTGTTCATAAGCAGCTATTTAGCGTAACTTTTATCATTTTTGTAACAAGGGTTGGTTTTGTTTGGCGCACTACGGTCAATTTTTGCTACCCGTAAGCTAATTAGACCGGAACCTACTGCTTAAAGCCGATTCCGAAAGGCTAGAAACATCTATGACAAGAGAGGGACTTGAATTCACAAACTCTGGTACTGAATGTCAGCGCTCTAGCCAATCGGCTTTGTCCGGTTTGTAACAAAGGAGACTGTGGCATTAGAAAATTTTTTACTACTTTAAATGTCTCACTAAGTATAGAGTAAATGTATAATTACGGTTTTGAAACAGTATGCTTTTCTTGAGTTTGGCAATTTCGGTTTGGCTTAAATATTGATTTTGATCGTTTCTTTACTAGCTTGATTGTTTAAAAACATCTATTTAGTGTAACTTTCATCATTTTTGTATCAATAGACTGTGACATTAGTCGAATTTTTCTAACAACTTTAAATGTCTCTCTAAATTTAGACTAAATGTATAATTATGGTGTTGAAACAATATGCTTTTCTTGAGTTTAGCTATTTGGATTTGGCCTTGATTGATTTTAATCTATCGTTTCTTTATTAGCATGGCCGAATGGCTAGGGCGCTGGCATTCGGTATTAGTCTGTGGGTTCGAAAACCATTCTTGGTATAGACGTTTGTAGCCGTTCGGAATCGGCTTTAAGCAGTAGGTCCCGGTCTAATTAGCCCTCGTGTAGCAAAAATTGATCGTAGCGCTCCAAGCCAAACCAAACTTTATTAGCTTGTTTGATCATAAGCAGCTATTTAAGGTAACTTTTATCATTTTTGTAACAAGGGATGGTTTGGAGCACTACGGTAAATTTTTGCTACCCGAGGGCTAATTAGACCGGGACCTACTGCTTAAAGCCGATTCTGAACGGCTAGAAACGTCCATGACTAGAGAGGGACTTGAAACCACAGACTCTGGTTAAGGCGCTAGTATTCGGTACCAATCGGCCATCGTCCGGCTTGTAACAAGGGATATTGTGACATTAGTCGAAAATTTTTAACTACTTTAAATGTCTCACTAAATATAGAGTAAATTTACACTGCTCAAAACAATTAGGGGAGCACATGGTTTTAACGAAATTACGCAAATATTTACACCGATAAGTAACATAAAATAAATCATCCATAATTTAAAGCCTAGCAGGAAACAGAAGAAGAAATCTTCATATGCAAATCAAAGTTCATGACGTCAAAAACAAGAAAAAGAACATAAGGGCGGAAATCGGGATGTTGCAGAAACGTCAGTTTCACTGCCTTAACTGTGAAATTCGATTGCTCAGTTATTCTTTTGAGAAAAGGTGACTTGAAAATGTCTCAACAACCAACGTGATTTATCGGAATCCATGGCATGGTGTATTATAGGCAGACTTGAATCCGGGCAAACACAACGTAGTGTCGCGGACGCTGTTGGAGTCGTCAGAAGTGTCGTTGCAAAGCTGTGAAATCGATTCCAATAAACAGGGAATGTTAGACGTCGACCAGGAAAAGGTCGACCACGTGCCACTACAGCAATTGATGCCCGGTCGCAGCAATTAACTCCTTGTCGAAACAGAACAGACAATGCTACACAGCTGCAAAGACAGTTGCTCTTGGCAACAGGACGAAGGGTGTCCAGTCAAACAGTACGTAATAAGCTTCATCAGGGAGGTCTGTATGCACGTAGGCCAATGGTTTGCATTCCGTTGACCTCACGCCACCATGCGGCCCGAAGATGGGCTGCTGAACATCGAGATTGGGAGCAACGTGATTGGAGCCAAGTGCTGTTTACAGACGAGTCCCGATTCAGTCTGGAGTGTGACACCAGACGTGATTTGGTATGGAGGGAAAGGGACACTCGAAATAACCCCACATTCGTTCGTGAAAGGTCACAATACAGACGAGCTGGTCTTATGGTATGGGTGGAATCAGCATAGGTGGACTTACGGACCTGCATATCATTCGGAATGGTACTTTAACGGCCCGAAGGTATGCACTCGAGATACTGAGACATCGTGTCATACCTTAAGCTACAGCCATTGGAGATTCCTTTGTTTTCCAGCATAATGCCAGACCGCATACAGCTCGACTTGTGGAGAACATGCTTGAAGCTGAAACAATACAGCGTATGGAGTGGCCAGCGTGCTCTCCTGACCTGAATCCAATCGAGCATGTTTAGGACATGCTCGGACGACGCATTGCTGCGAGACCAAGGCCTCCTTTTACTCTCCGAGACTTGGAGATTGCCCTTCTTTAGGGGTGGAACAGTATTTCCCAAAGTCTTATCGATAACATCATCGCATCCATGAAAAACAGGTGTGCAGTATTCTTAGCTGTTCGAGGAGACCACACGCCATATTAAAAATCTTGCATCATTTCTAAACAATACTTTTTTTTTATCGTTTACATGTAACCAAATTGTTGCCCTAAATCATCTTTTCGTGTTTTTTCCATATTTTAAAGAATTAAAGCTTAATTACAATTTTTTTAACATCTTTTTATCTGTACTGCGCATTGATACGCTTGTACTATCCATTTTATTCCAATACGTGGCTGTCTCGCACGGTTTTCTTAACTTCTTTGCTTGCTTCCCTATTGTTGAAAAAATATGCTTTTCTTGAGTTTGGCTTAAATATTGATTTTAATCGTTTCTTTACTAGCTTGATTGTTAATAAGCAACTATTTAGTGTAATTTTTATCATTTTCATAGCAGGGGAGATTGTAGCATTAGTAGAAATTTTTTAACAATTTAAAATATCTATCTAAATGTAGATTAATTGTATAATTATAATATTGAAAGAATGTTTTTTTTCAGTTTAGCGATTTGGGTTTGGCGTGAAACATTGATTTTAATCTATCGTCTCTATATTAGCTTGATTGTTTGTAAGCAGCTAATTACTTTAACTATTATAATTTTTCTAGGGAGGCTAATTCCGGCATTAGTGAAATTTTCGTACTATTTTAAAAACCTCTTTAATATAGACTAAATTATTGTTTACGATGTTGAATTAATATGCTTATATTGAGTTTGGCCTAAAAATATTGATTTTAATCACTCGTTTTTGCACTAGCTTGATTATTTATAAGCGGGTATTTAGTGTAACTTTTATAATTTTTGTAGACTGGAGATTGTGATATTAGTCGAAATATTCTAACTTCTTTAACCCTTCAGCGGGAGCGCCAATTTTTGGAACACCAGCAGGCGCGCGTGTTAAAAAGTGCAACGTTTCTTTAGACCTTAATTATTCCTTTGTAATGAACTTTTTTTTCAAATTGAAAATAATTCTGCGTTTTATGACAAGATATAAAATGTTGATAATACTGCGATATATTTATAATTAAAGGCCAAAGAATGCAGATACAATCACCTTATTTCAAAACTGTCCTTTTTATTGGATCTAAGGACAACTTGCGAATGGATTCCTATTATGTCCAAAAACCTAAAAAACAATGAGATTGCCCATGTTCGTGATATGAGGGATACCGTGTAATAGCTGCACAATCGATCGACTACATCAACTCATGCTTTTGTCGTATTGTAATCCAGTATAATCGCTGGTATACCACGGTTAAACCACGTCTAAAAAGGAATGAAATTGAATACAAGGATCAGAAAATCAGACCTGCATTAGAAAGAGTAGTTATAAATAGATACTGCTTAGAGCATTCAAACCTTACATGTAAAAATAAACCATTCAAAATTACGAAACTGTTGCACTTTGTACACGGGCGCGCCCGCTGAAGGGTTAAATGTCGCTTTAAATATAGACTAAATGTATAATTACAATGGCGAAACAATATGCTTTTCTTGAGTTTAGCTAATCGGATTTGGTCTAAAATTTTGATTTTAATCACTCGTTTCTTATTAGCTTTATTCTTTATAAGCAGCTATTTACTTTAGCTTTTATCATTTTTCTACTGAGGATTATTTCGGGATTAATGATAATTTACTAATTTACATGACTATCTAAATATATACTAAATTATTGTTGACAGTGCTTAAATAATATCGTTATATTGAGTTTAGCTACTTGGGTTTGGCCTAAGTTGTTAATTTCAATCAGTCGTTTCTGTATTAGCGTGATTGTTTATAATCAGCGATTTTCTTCGACTTTTATCTTTTTCGCAGCGAGGATGATTGCGCCATTAGTGAGTTTTTCTAGGCACTTTAAATGTTTCTAAATATAGACAAAATGCAGATACATGATGTTGAAACAATATGATTTTAATGAGTTTGGCTACATTCAGAATAGGTTCCATAATAAAAGTATTCGCTGCCCTTGTGGCCCTAAACAGTCTGTAAATCATTGCATAATGGATTTCCCGTTATTTGTTGAGTTCAGAAAGAATATGCCTTCTAATTTTAGAAATTGGTATAAACAAATTATTTACAGACTTTTATAGTAAAAAAGGGATTAGTTTCATTACGGATGTTCTTATACAAATGCATTTCCCTGTTTGATTTTGTTAGTGTGTGCATATTACATAACTATTGAAAGTAATTAGTTAAAGTTAATTGTAAGTATTTTGATTCTAGCTGAATACTTGTACTTATGTAATATTTGTTTGTGTACTGTAATATTGTAAATGAATGTAGATATATATGAAAAGAGGATGTGATTGTATAATGTAAAAAATTATGTGTTATTGCAATTAAGTACTATGTGTTATTGTACTGAAAATTCTTAATGTTAACGATATGAAGTTTGTTTTACAAATGAATACATGTATGTTTGTAAATACTTATACGCTGCTATATGAAATTGTTATTGTTTTTTTATGTGTGTTTATTGTATTTAATTTGCGCATGTAAATTTGTAAACATATTTAAGTTGTTAGTGGAAATGTGTTGTTGTTATACGTATGTCTTGAAATGTGTAGGTATACGTAGATAATTCTGTTTGGATATTTGTCAGCAGAAGAATGTTGAAAATGTTTTGTATAACTGTAAAAATTGTACCTAATAATTGAATACCTATTTATTTATTTAATTTGGCAATGTAAATTTTGTAACTATTTGGGGATTTCCCCTAGGAGTTTAGAGTTTTATGGTGGTGTTTGGCCTGGACAGATGTTTGATTTGTCCAGTGCTACCAAACGGAGCTCTTTAGCAGGTTTGCTGTATAGCGATTAGTTTTCAGATGTTCTGTGTGCCGAAAGGCTGGACAGTAAATTTATTGAATTACTGAGTTTGGCTATTTGGGTTTGGTCAAAAATATCGATTTTAGTTTCTCGTAACCTTATTAGCTGGATTGTTTTTTAGCAGCTATTTACTTTAATTTTTAATTATTTTACTAGCAAGGATTATTGCGGCATTGGTAAAATTGTCTAACTAATTTAAATGCCTCTTTAAATACAGACTTAATGCCTAATTACAATGTTGAAACTATAGGTTTTTTTGAGTTTGGCCTAAAATAATGGTTTTAGTCACTCTTTTCTATTTTAGCTTAATTGCTTATAAACATATTTACTTTAGATTTTATCATTTTTCTAGCGAATATGATTGCAGCAGAAGGGAAATTTTCTTACTCCTTTCAATGCCTCTCTAAATTTAGACTAAATACACGTTTACGATATTGAAACACTATACTTTGAGTTTGGCTATTTGCGTATGCCCTAAAATATTGATATTAGTTTCTCGTAACTTTATTAGCGTGATTGTTTATAAGCAGCTATTTACTTTAGAATTTATCAAATTTCTAGCGCAGATAATTGCGGCATCAGTAAAATTGTCTTATTAATTTAAATGCCTATCTAAGTACAGACTTAATGCCTAATTACAATGTTGAAACAACAGGCTTTTATTGTATTTGGCCTAAAATATTGGTTTAGTTACTCTTTTTTATAACTTGATTGTTTATAAGCAGCTATTTACCTCAACTTTTATAATTTTTCCAGCGAGGATTATTGCAGCATTAGTAAAATTAACTTACTTCTTTAAATGCCTGTCTAAAGACAGACTATATGTATTTTTACGATGATGAAACAATAGGTTTTTATTGTGTTTGGCAAAATATTGATTTTAATCACTGGTTTCTTTATTAGCTTGATTGTTTAAAGGCAGCTAGTTATTTTAGATTTTATCATTTTCCGAGCAAAGATTATTGCGGCATAGGTGAAATTTTCTTACTAATTTAAATGTATCTTTAAATATAGACTTATTGCATAATTACGATGATGAAACAATACTTTTATTGCGTTTGGCCTAAAATATTGGTTTAGTTACTCTTTTCTTTATTAGCTTGATTGTATATAAGCAGCTTTTTACCTCAACTTTGATAATTTTTCGAACGAGGATTATTTCATTAGTAAAATTTTCGTACTACTTTAAATGCATGTCTTAAGATAGACTAAATGTATATTTACGATGATGAAACATTAGGTTTTATTGAGTTTGACAAAGCATTGATTTTAATCACTGGTTTCTTTATTAGCTTGATTGTTTAAAGACAGCTATTTACTTTAACTTTTATCATATTTTTGGGAACGAAGATTGCAGCATTAGGGAATTTTTGTAACTACTTTAAACATTTCACTATATATAGACTAAATGAATATTTACGATGTTGAAATAATATGCTTTTATTGATTTTGGGTATTTAATGGTGTATGAATAAATGTTTAAATTGCTTAATAACTTTTACTTTTCTGCATTTTTATCTACGATATTTTCACTTTTTTTTCTTTATTTTTGCTGTTGTAAAGGATTGCAACAGAAATTAAGTTTTGCAACTACTCAATATAGACTTTTTTACAAATGTTTATTTAGGAATATATAACAATATTATTTGGCTCTAGCTGTTTTGTTATATATCCTATTATGAGATAATTTAACGACCGTTATTCCGATAACTTTAATTTTTTTGTATGAAGGTAATTCCCATAAGAATAAACATTTCTAATTTATGCATATATAGGAATTTTAAACAATACTGTTTGCAACAAATAGACGTTTTCTAATTACTTACATTTCCTCTCTTTATTCAAAAACGTAATGTTAGAGTATTATGCAATAAGATATTTCATGAACTGGTTAATTAGTTGCATGAAATCTTATGGGACTGACATGTTTACAGTAAATTTCCATTGTATTTCCTGGAACATAATTGGAATATGCGTGAAGATTCCTATTTATGTGAAATGTTCTTTCTTAGAGACACGTTAAAAGAAAAGAAAACAGCGTTATTTTCCTGGACCTGGCTATTTAGTTAAATATTTTCTAAAGCCTCTTTAACAATAGTTATTTGCGAAATATTAACTTTTTTGAAACAAAGAATTGTATTGTATGAAGTTTTCTTATTCATTAAAATCTTAATTTTTAAGAATGCTTATATTTTGGAAGACAGTATTTAGTTAAATGCACTCTAAGCACTCTAATTCCACTGCAGATATTCCCGATATCTTAAAATTTTTCCGGGGAGAGGCTTGAAATATGAGCATAACAATCTAATTACTCAAAACGTCTCAATATTTTTATTTAAACTGTATAGTTAGGATAAATAAACTTAATCGTATATTTATACATCTAATTATTTAGTTGTTCATGCTTTCCTTTATTTTTATCAACGGAGAAATAAAACATCACTTTTGTTGACCTCAAGAAAAAATTAAATTCAATTTTTTATTGTATATTGCCCTTATAAATGACACCCATGGGCTAGTATTTCAAGACGGTTCATCTCTCTGTGAACCATGATATTCATTTGCAATGACTCCCCTGTCATATGGGCCTATTTGTCAATGAGATGGCTGACATCCTAGCAAACAAGGGTACCACGACAATGGTGAACGTTCACCTTCTTCGGATCTTATTTATCTAGAAACTTATTCCGAAAGAGAATCTCTTATGCAGAGTACTTGGAGATCTCCCCCGGTCCATGTCTCGTACGTTGGTGTCTACCCTGGTACAGCTCTTGGACGATACCAGGGTATACCTTGGATTATACCAGGGTATACTTTGGATGATACCATGGTATACCTTGGATGATAGCTGACCAGAGTGCAGCTTCTTGAGCTGACCAGAATGCAATCTCTAGGTTTAAAGTGGCCACTTGAGTTGCCTAAAATTTGATCGACAAAGCAAAAGCTTTCCCACTTGTAAAAAGTGTAATTATGAGCAGGCCACTCCTGGTCACATTCTAACTTGCTTAAATTTATCTTGCTACACTAACTTGCTTAAATTTATTACCGATCCTCACCTATTAAAGGACTCACTGAGGATATCTGGACTCGTGAACCTGGTCTAGCACCACTAGACCAAGAGGGAAAATAAATAACACAATACGGTTTTTCTAATGTACAAATCAAGGTTTAATCAAAATATGTAGCTTTAATTATAATTAGGAACTTTAATTTTGAAAGATTTCTCCAGATTTCCCACAACTTTTGAAACACAAGATGTTGGTCTTTAAATGTTGAATAATTTATTAATTTATGAAAAACAGCAAATTGATTCTCTCTTGACTTTGAGTCGAAAGTTTGCCTGATTTCCGTCACTGTGTTGTTTAACTTGCAGGTGCAGCTTTGACGACAAAGTTCCACCGTAGAGGGCTTATCCGATCAGCTTATAGATGTATTATTCATTTACACTACCACGGAAATGAAGGTTGGTTGACAGCGCTGCGGTCATTGTTTGCTGCAAAAGTCCGAATTAGATCGGGACCTATTGCTTAAAGCCGATTCCGAACGATTACAAACATGTTGTTATTTGTTGTTGTTCCGAATGCTTCCCTGGTCATAAGTATTCCAGACCAGGTCCATATTGTTGTGTATCGTTTTATAAATTAAATAATTTAAATTAAATGTACAATGAATTAAATACCTGAAAATTTTTCTCCACATATTAATAACTTTGAGTGTCATTAGATTAATTTTCGAGCGAATTAATTGTAGTGGCATTTATGAAAGTTGAGCAAATGATAAATCAAGTTTTATGTACTATAAATGTAACATGCAGGAATTTAATGTATTTTAGTGTTTGATTGATTGACAATTTTCAATTTATTTAAATTTTTTTTTCATGTGGATTGACTGACGCAAGGTAAAGATTTTTTTAAAAATTAAGCTTTGTTTAGTCTTTTTATTTATTTTCCCCTTTTTATTTTTAAGTTTTATACGCTTAATTTTTCTCTTTTATATATATATATATATATATATATATAAATTATCACGTATTGGTTTGAAACACAGAAGTGCTTCTCGAGAATTTTTAAAAAAATAGCGATACAGTTTATTCAGTTGCATTTAAAAAAAAGAGACGATTTTGCCCGCTTTTTGCAAAGGAATATGCTGATAAGAGGACCACCTGGGGCTTCCCCATATGGTTGTACCCGGATGTGAGAGGGTCAGAGAAGCTCTTGGACATGCTTGAGGGCAGTAACAGCACAGATGATGTAAATAAAAGTACCACGTGGAATGGACAAAAAAAGATTATAAAAGGGCAGCACACAAAAATACGGGGTCTTTTCCTTTTTCCTGGTTGTCTGGCTGACGGAAGGTCTAGCTGGATGTCTCTGCACTGATCAATGCTACCGTTTGTTCGGAGTTGACGAGAATTTTCGAAGAACGCAATTATGATGAAGATTGTTGAACAAAGACCCTGGACCGAGAGGATTGTCCCTCCCGATGTTCTTAGACGATAGAGTATGGAAGTGGTCTCGAGGCTTCTAAGCTATCGGATAAGATAAGTTTGTTTGTTTTTTAGTCATGGCTTAATTTAATTTAATAATTTTTTTTGAAGTTTCTTTTTTTTTGGTCAGTCAATCTAAATTTTTTTTCTTTTTATTGTGGCCATTTTATTTCTTTATGTTGTTCAAAGTGATACTTATTAATTTATTACGAGGGATATTATTAGTTAATATTATGTTTACAAGTTGAATGAGTAAAATTATTAATATGTATGTGTATATTGATGTATAAAGAAGTTATGGCAATGAGATAAGATTTCTATAAATTCTATTGTTTAACGTAAGGAGATAAGATTATATTAATTTGTGTAAAGGTAACGAATAAATTTTTTTGGTTTGATCCCTCAGTTAAAATTGTCTGTCATGTTTTGTGAGAAATCATTTGTGAATTTCTGTTAGCCACAGAATATAGGTTATTGTTTCAGTTAAGAGATTTATAACACGACGCAGTACTGACCACAATACTTTTAATTATAAGGAATAAGTTTAAAGTAATTAATACTGCTTTGTTTGATAATAATTAAATAAAGCAATAATAAAATATTTTAGATACAACAATATAGGCAAGTGGGCTGAGGGGTGGGGTTCCGGTTTATATTGGCGCAAAAGGGTCAGTCCAATTAGTCAGATGCCACTTCAATTTTGACTGAGCAGAAAAAAAAATTATATATAATTTTTATGGTGTTCCCAATTGGTAACATTGGTCACTTCTGACTATACTTTTATACGGGATTCAAAAATGAAATATAGTGCTGAGAAGATTAAATAATAAGCAAATTAGTAAGAATGGATGAAAGCTTTATTTTTAAATTTATGTGCAGATTTGATTTAAGTTGAAAATTTATAAATTTAGAAGAAAACAATTTCTTTTACTTAAACAAAATATCAAAAAATTATGTTTGAACCTTTATTCCATGGTACAGTGGAAAGCATGTTAGATGCAATTTTTTCTTACCCTCATTGCAAGCTAATTTTGCCATTACTGTGCATTGCGCACATCTACCTTGTGTTGTTTGCACAAGTAAATGACCATCACTCTTTTTCTGTGATGTAGGGCGGTGAACTTTGGCTCCTGGTTGAGGCCCATCCTTCCTTGGTACAATTGTAAGAAGAGCGATTGTAACCTCTTCGCGAAACTCTAGATGAGTCAGCTTGGTATTTTGTTCATGAGTTGCTGAATGTAAATGTCAACCAGTGACAACAGCCATATTTGATGCATTAACAAAGAAATTCCACCACCATTTCTTATTGCGAAGCGTGGGACGGTAGCTGCCTAACATTCTATCTAACAGGTCAACTTCACCCATTCCAGTATTATGTATTAAATTTGATTGTTCTATTTCCAGTTTCTTCTGATCTTTACGTGAATATCTTTTAGTCGACTTCATTGGGAGATGAGTGCAATAATTTTAAGAAACTGTCACTACAGAATTATCATTCCAGCGGCATATAAATACCGATCCATCCCTTTGGTAATAAAATGATCCTCTTTCTAGTTTTTTTCATGTCCTTTGAGAGCATCAATGGACATTTTTGAATTCGATGTTCTCGGATAGTTCCAACAGCTTTTATATTTCTACTTTCAATATCTTTCATCAAATCATTAGTAGTAAAAAAGTTATCAAAAAATATCTCTGTTTGAAGAGGGTTTGCAACAACTGTCAGAAGATAATTTACAACCCTAGTACCAAGAGGGGCTAGTCTATTTGAATGCTTTCCTGCATAAATTTCCATTTTATATGGATAACCATTATTAGCTTAAATCATCCAGAATGATGTCGCCTCAGAATAGTGGCGACAGGCCAGTGTTCCCAATTGGGAACATAACGATTTAACTAATTACACAAAGTGCATTTCTTTTTAATTAAAAAAATATTTTCTTTTAATAATGTGAACCCTTTTAAGTATGCCTACCAATTTTTAGAAGCATTGGATTATTTTTCAGATTTATATGAATTTTTAAGTTGTACTCTGTGGAAAATGTGGAAAAAGGCAATTTTTATGACTTTTTGTACATTTCCATTTATCTGTTTGACATGTGGTTTCTATTTTAAAAAATCAAGGCTATCTTTCTGTTACATCTGTTAATTTTTTCGAGTCAATATTGATGATTTTTTCTTAAAAATAAATTTTCGATTTGTTCCCAATTGGGAGCATTGGACTGTAAAAGGTTTTAAATAAGATATAATAGTATGCATCAAATTATAAAGGAAAATTATAAAATACTGCTCCATGTTTCATGTTTCTTACAGAAATGGTATAAAATGCATTCAGATTTTTATTTTGTATATATCCACGCTTTTTGAGTCAAATAAAAGTGAATGTTTGTAAAATGAGATGGTCTTTAACTCTCTACAGCTCTTTGATACTACGTCGTTTATTTGTTTAATACAGTAAACATACCCTGAGGGCATTTACTCTTTTCACTTCGGATCCTGTTAATAACTTTATGAGCGTATTCAGTGAGTAAAACAGCGTTTCCCCATGTGAGATTTAATTATAACAGCTCAAAAACTTCAATGGCATTACCACGATTCAAACACACAACTACGCGGTGGTAGTCTGGGGCACAATCCATTATGCTTTGCTGGTGACCATGTTATATTTTTTTTTTTATGTCTAAACATTTCCAGTTAGGAAAATTGAATTTGTATATAGAGCCATTTACCTAAAATAAAAAAAAATATTTATTTTTTTCCTGTAAATTAAAATGAATATATTAGTATTACAAATCAATCAATAAGGATTTTGAAAAAAATCCCGGCATATTTCCCTCTCTCTGTTTATCTTCTGATGTTTTCTGAAAATATCGTAACTGTTATTCCGTACATCAGTCTGTGGGTTCTCTTGGAAAGTATTTACGTTAAGCTACACTAAAATTGAACTGCAGGTTGAAGACATCTGCAATTGATACATGGCTTCCTTAGCCGTATCTACTGAACACAATATTTAACAGATTACGTCGATTTCTTAAATGGCTATCCAAAATTTTGACACTCTTCTTTTCAAATTAACGGGCATTGCAGATTCTTACAATCTCGGTATTCAAGGAAGGTGATGAAATCGGCCTGCTTCACTTTTCGTTCATTTTTACGTATGTGACATTGCATGGATGGAATCTCTCTTTCTTACAAAATAAATATTTTATTTATTCTAATAGGAATTTGTCAGTTTCCATGCCTACACAGATTATCTTGTGAAGTAATCTAAACCGTCGGGAACTATGTATATTAGCATAAATAAATATATTTAGTATATAGGTTTAATGCATCAATGTACTAATGCATTCAAGATGTTTAAAAATAAATACTCCCCTCAATTCACAAGACTGGCATTACATGTCTTTGTTATTCCAGCACAATTATAATACTTGTTATCTGTTTATTTGGTTTGTTTGGGTTAATAAATAAATATTTTATACATGTAATAAGAAAGTTTATTTGCTTTCTAAATACTGTGGGAAAAGTTAATCAAAAAGTGTGTATATTGTAACAGTCTATTTTTTTACTCATTATTCTAACAATTTCCGCTCGCAACATTTTTGTCGTTGAGAAAGTCAATTCAGGTAAACATATGTTAAACATGTCTTATAATTTTTGAAGAGACATAACTGAATACCAATTTTCTGTGCATTTTATGAGTTATTTTGGGAAAAAAACATATTGAGGTGATTTAATATATTCTATAGAATAGGAATCTTTATGAAAACTGACAGCTTCATTGGATTATGTTAAGTTCAATTCTACGAAATATCATGTTAAGTAGAATTGTTACTTTTATATATTTATTAGTTAGTAAATATACGAACAGTCAACATGAAACATGATTTATTCTACGCATAACTAATTACCGATTCTCTACACGTTCCATGAATTATTTTCAAAAAAATTCAAGTAATCTCTTCTAACGAAACTACCGTGGGTTATTAAAGTAGAATTACTTATCATTGCTTACCTCTTTTGTACGTATATATGTATGTGTTATATACATATATATATATAACAAAATGTTGACGCATTTCGGTACTTTTCTGTTTAACTGTTTACTGCTTGCCCAAACGATACAGACTGGGTTTGGCGCGCTGCCAAAATTATAACTCGCGACGACGGACGGTTCTAGTGTCTGAAATTTTGCTTTCCGGAGGACCGATATGGAGGAATGTAATCCTATGTTAAAAATGTTTTGGGACAATTTAATATATTCTATAGATGGAGTCTTTATGAAAACTGAAAGCTTTATTGGATTATGTTAATTTCTAAGAAAAGTTATAAGCAGAATTGCTTAGTAGAATATAGGAATAGATAACATGAAATCTTATTTATCCTGAATTATTCAAAACGTATGCTCAAGTTCTTGAGCACTCAGTATTTTTAATCTCTAAAAAACCTCCATTTACATCTTAATATGTGGAAAACTGTTCATGTAGTATATGAACTTTCGCCATTCCCAGAGGAGGAACAATCTCTTTTTTTGGATAGCGAAAAACATTCAATTTCTGACCCTAAAATTTCTCATCGCAAGCGTCGTAAATTTTTCAGGTATTTGCTGAATCCCTGCAGATAAATAACAGTAAAACTGTTGCTGTCCCAAGGGATTAAAAGTTTTCAGAGAGACCTCTTGCAGCTTACCTCGTGCGTCGAAGTCTCTCTAGTACTTTGTCAATATTGGGCCACATGAAGTTTTAACGTGTCCCATAAAACAGAACTTCCAGGGTAGTTTCTCATAGGCTATGACTGAACGCGATGGCGCAGGTATTAAGAGTATAGGTAAAAGGGTTTGAAAAAAAAAGAGAACAGTGTAAGTAGAAATAACCTTATATTTTTGAGAGAGGAAGTGAAGAGAAACATAAAAATTAAAATATATTATGGGGATAAAGTGATCATAACTTTTCGTATTTAAAATAAGAAAATATAGGTATTGCGATTGAAGGAACAAATCGGGAATTGATCGTAAAAAAAAAACTTCCGTCCACTCTTTCATATCCTGAAATTACATAAAATTGTATTATGCATACGAAATTTATTTAATAATGTGCACATAAAAAGTCTTAATAAATAACGTAATGATAATTATTATTATTAATTACAAAAATTATTTATTTTTCTTAAGTACATATAATAAATTTAACATTATGTAAATACAATTAAGTTTAAAAGTACACAATTGAATAAAAAATGGGTAACAGCGTAACATAATTTCATTAAAAAAAATCTGATCAGTATTAAAATAGCATCGTACCCAAACAAAATGAAGAAGCATCTAATTATTATTCTGCTCTAGTTAGTAGTGCTTAAAATATTTCAACTTAAATCTTAGAGAAGCACTCCCTGATTTGATAAAACTAAAAAAATCGGATTTTAGACTTCGAATGTTACGGAAGTATACTTTGAAAGGTGTTTAACTTATGAAAATAACAGATTTTCAGAGAACTATTGATGTTATATATGCATATGTGTATGTATGTATATATGTATATATATGTGTGTGTGTGTATATGTGCATATATGTATGTGTGTATTGTGATGCCACCATGGTCTCGTGCATTAGCATATGCAGTGAATCGCACACTTGCGAATTGTAATAACCTCCCTATCAGTTCACTTGAATATGAACGTGAATTGAAGATGTGAGGCTGGTATATCTGTGCATGCCTCAACATGTTATATAAGCACGACTGTCGACTGTACTTCAGTTTTGTGGCTTCGTGATTAAATTTGTTAGCCTTGTTCCGCTTTAAACCTTTGTTTAACTGCAATACATACTTTTATTTCCTTCCCAACATGCGGAAGTTTTCGTTGTAAGCAGTTATAAGGTTTGAAAAAATGTTTAATTTGTTGTTTTCTAATTTGGAGTCAGATTTAGTTATTTGCTTAACTGAGACATAAGAACGATGAGTTTAAGCACATTGGCAACGAATACTCTACAATGTGTATATATATAAATACTCATATTCGTATTAAATTCCTATCATAAATATGTGTGGAAATTATACTAAGAAAATTTATCCGTGGCGATAAATATTACAAACTCCATTAACGTATCATTTTAATGGTAGGTAATACATTGTTTAGTCAATGAATTATGTGTTTGTATATGCATTTAAATATTGTACCTCAAGTTTTATAAAATGAATACGAAAATCAAAGTAAAGGTCTTTCTTTGCTTAATGATATTTTATATCCTTTTTTGCAAAACTCATAATCTGTTTTATATTACATAATTTTGCGTACTCAAAAAGGGTTTTTCTTTACGCTTCAGATAGTAAGTACACTACTTGACTTATATAGCTGAAAATATCAGTTATTCTTCAAGAATATATATATATATCTTTTTGCAGAGGGTTTAAAGAAGATACTTGCTTTAATAATGGCATTTGAAAAAATTCATGATGTTTTGAAATGATGATATTGCTCAGTCTACTTCATTCTTAACTCGAGAAGTTAAAAGAAAACATATCGAAATTCTATTTCCGAAACAGCAGGTTTTTGAGTATCACGACCAAGGAACTATGCTTTTATGCTTTTACATTTGCATATAAGGATTTCTGCATTTTTATGCTTTCATAAACTTTAAGCCTTATCGTATTTCAAAACAGATTTATAAATAAACGTTTCTTAACGTTTTGTGTTGCCGAAAAACATTTTTTTTGAAGTCGGTTAAAATATTATTTTATAGTGAATTAATTTTGTTTGCAGCAATTGAAATATATTTTGATTTAAAATGAATTGACTAAGGACAATTTCTTTGTACTTTGATCAAATAAATTTTGATAAAGGGCACACCATTTTGTAATTTAAACCCTTAAAAGAATATAAACCCTTATGTGAATATGAGGCTATGTTATAAAGAATAATGTTGTTAATTAAGTTCTTCATTTTTTGATGAGATTACCTTATGTTCTTTGATTTGTGTCTTCATTTTAGAAAAAAAATATCAACTCTTAAATATTTATCTTATGGAAGTTATTGTTGGGTAGATCCCATAACCCGGTTATGGGATCTACCCAACAATAATTTCCATAAGAAAAATATTTAAGAGTTGATATTTTTTTTCTAAAATGAAGACACAAATCAAAGAACATAAGGTAATCTCATCAAAAAATGAAGAACTTAAAAAACAACATTATTCTTTTAAGATGATATTGGGAAAATCTGAAAATTTTAAGTTAACTTACAGATCTGGAAATTTTAAAATCCTATCAACGTGTAATTTTGAATGTAGAATTCTAAGAATACAAAATAAACAACTAGTGCTATATCTAACTAGATTTTGTAATCTTTAAATGGTAAATTTTTTATTCGTATTGTGTGCTCAGAAGACTTCATAGATAAGACTTCATATATAGTCTTCAGATTGATAGATAAATGTAATATACATAGATATATATTGTGGTGTCACCAGGGTCTCGTGCGTTTGCGTATGCAATGAATCGCACACTTACGAACTGTAATATCCTCACTATCATTCCATTTGCATATGACCGCTAATATTAGAAGGTTAATATTAATGTATGAAGAAAATTCAAGCCACTATACCGAATATTTCAGATATATCAAAATGAAAATTTGAAATAAAGGCATTTAAAGCTGAAATTTTCTACAAAATCACTGTCTGGACGTTCAGAGTTATTTTAATTCCTCATGCTGTAACTGTCGTATCACAAAAGAGTCATACCCAATTGTTCAAAATATATCCAGGTTCAAATTAATTTTCAAAATAAAAAAATTGGTTCTTTAAAGGTGTACTTTTCTCTTAACCCAAGATTAGAATTCACATAAATTACTGAACTTAGGAAAGAAACTTTAAACAATAGTTATAATTAAAAATTTAACCCAAAGTTTATGGAATTAAATGCGGTTCATGCATTGCATTAATGAGCCTTTGATTATTTTTTAAACTAATTTTTTAAACTAATTATGAGAATAACAAGAAATTTGATAGTAAAAGTTTTGGTCAAACTTAATATCAGAAATATTAATAGATCAATGTCTAGACACAAGATGAATTTTTAAGTTGTTTTTTTAATATTTCCCCGGTAATTAATCTGCACATAACCAAATGACACAGAACCAAATGAGTTATTGGAAAGAAAAACCTTATATTCCCTGTGTTTGCAGCGTCTAGACATGAGATTGAATTACAAAAAAAAAAAAAAAAACCACTGTCTTAGGTCTCAAAGACATGTCCTTTTACAAAAAATACCTCATTAGAAACTGATATAACGTGTTGTCTGTAAATAAATATTTTAATATGTTAATTCATTCCATTACTGGGGGATTTTGTTTTACTGTCTGAAAATATATTTACGTTTTTTTTTGTAATACAGTAAGCACAGCAAAAGCTTTCTTTACACTAATAGTTAAAATAATTTTGCACTAATAGTTAAAATAATTGTATTTAATTTTTTAATAGATTCCCGGCGGTCTTTGTTAATTTTCAAGTAGCCATTTTTTTGTTTATTTCCATGTAGCTCATGTTGTCTGTAAATACTTCAATTATGGAAGTTACAAAGTTTTTTTTTTTTGGCAGGATATCCTGTTTATTTAACAGAATCTGCAAAACTGTTATGGAACATTATCCCCCCCCCCCATTTATGGATTAGAGTTGTGGTTTTTAATCTCTAGCTTCAGATGGCTTGCTTTCGTAAATGAATGTCTTTAGCATTGCAGCCAGTTTACATTAACGATTCGATTTCTCAGAACTCACCTTGGCGACAACGATTGAGCTATTGGGTGAGACATTACTAATAAACAAATACCTTTGTATATTCCATCCTCGTTTCTCTGCTAAGAGAAAACTTTGTATATTCCATCGTCTTGAGGGTATGTGGTACCCCTTAACCAATTTTGTTTTAAACGTCCGATTATTATTTTTTTAGTTTTAACATTTTAAGCTTTAGAAATTTTACAAAAGATTGTAACACCTTGGTAGTGCGTCTGAGGCGTTGTGAAGGATTTGCGTGGCAAATAGTAATCAATGCCCGAGTGGTTCTAATAATTAAAACAAAAGACCAGAATTTAAATAAAACTTAATAAATTTAATATGAACAAAGTTTAACAGGTTAAATGTTGAATTAAATCGTTTACAGCGAGACGAGACGTCTGGTACAAAAGATTTTAACTGTGGCTTTTCTCCCCAACTAGTTTAGTATTCCGGGAGTCAAAGTTTGCGAACAGCCGCTCCTGGTTCAGATCTTATGGGAGTATCCTAAAAAACACAAGGTCTTCATATATACCTTGCCGAAAATTCCTTGACGGTGACGTGGGAGTCTTCTCAGAAGTGCTTGTTTTCGAGAGAGGGACCGTGGGATTAGCTCAACGATGATAGGCCTCGATCCTAGTGGGTCGTTACGAGAAATTTATTGCTTTTATAGCGTCAAAATCTCTGAATAATGACCACGAAAGGACAGCTTTATGAGTACACAAGGGCGGCTGATGATTTTTACCACACATATTTTGTCAAGCTTTTCGGGAAATACGATACGTGCGACTTAAAACCCAGACCAAGGAATGTTAAAATTTGAAGGGGAACGCGCTGATCGTTTTTTAATCCCAACAGATGTTTTCTTGAATTTCTCTGTTGCTAGGGATTGTCCCACGAGATTCTACGTGACGCTCAAGGGGTATGTCGTAATAGAACATGTTAAAAAACTGTACGAAAAATTAAATTTACAAACTTTTATTTATAGGAGGTATATATAATAACAAAAGGAACCGAGGCAGTCTAGTGGTAGTGCGTTGGGTTTGGAACTGGGGATGCTCGGTTCGAATCCTGACGAACGTCATTAAATATCTTCGTATTTAGGCCGGATATGGGCACGTTCAGTACGTGACAGAGAAGTCCATCTGTGATTTTAGAGAAAGTGGGAGAGGGTACGAGCCTCGAGATGTCGCCTCTAGGGGGTGCTCGGTCAAAAATGAGGTTTCACCTGGCTAAATCTTGACTTCGACCTTTGTGGTACCTTTGAAAACTGGAGCCGCACCCCACAGCTAGCATGCTACTTATGGACATGATCTGGAATACTCTCGGCCAGGGTTCATAAGCAGCAACAACAACAATATAATAACAATAAACTATGAGAAAACTAAAAAAAAATTCTTTGGAACAAAAATGGAATAAGCAAATCAAAGAATAATTTTTTTTTAAATGACGCTCTTTTGATTATGCGTTTTTTTTTTTTTTTTTTTTTTTTTTTGGGGGGGGGGGGGTAGAGACTGCTCGTGCCACCATTTCATCGAATCACTGGTCCTCTTTAACACTACTACTTGTTTTTTCTTTAACGACGTTGCCACTCTTAAGCTGGTGTCTCTCGTCACTAAGCCTAGAGCTGGCCCTCCTATTAGGTTTACTGAATTTTATTTTATTTACAATTATATATAGTCGTTAAATTCAAACATATCATAAGTTGATTAACTTACGGATAAGTCACTTTCTCCATAACTTACAGTAATTTTAAAAACTAATTCCTACACATTCAAACCTTAAAGAATTATTTAGAAGAAGTTTGTGATGGATTCGAATTCTGTTAAGCAAGATTGTTTAAGCTTCCCCAATTTGATTATATTAAAAAAAATTTCCTCGCAGGTGTTAGAAGCTAAAACTGCAGTATTTAAATCGATCAACAGTTTGCTGCATTAATCAAACGTTCAAATACTTATAAATTAGTTAACATGAATTTTGCAGAAGTTGAAAATAGTTTAAGACAAGATAATAATTAAGGTAAATTTCCCAGAACAAATCATTGACGTACGATTAATCAGAGTTTCAAGAATGACTTAAAATTTTATATATTACCCAAACAAATGTTTATTCGGCCGAGCAGGTTATTTAAAGTTAAATAATATGTAGTTTTTATACATGACAGTATTAGAATTTCATGACTTGGCGTACTGTTCTGCATTTTTAGATTTTTCGTATCTCAATCTCTTAAATATATATTATAATCTTTAAGAATTTTATAAAATTATGACAGGATAAAGATGACATAATACTTTTAGTTGTGAACAAAAAAATATTAAAGAGAATAATCAGAATCAAATGTTGGATGAATTCACTTTACTATATCAAAAGAACATTAAATTTAGAGACTAAAACAAAGCAGTTTCTTTGAATTAATGAGGAGTCAAATAACCACATGGACCAGTATGGTTGACAGTCTAATGCACATCTAAACTTTTCACACAAAGTGAAAGAATAAATAATCTTCCCTAAAAAAGACAAAACTTATTTATCCAGGTGATCGCTGAATGGTTAGGGCATTGGCATTCGTTTCAGATACTGTGGATTCGAATCCCACAATTGGCATGGATGTTTGTAGCCATACGGAATCGGCTTTGAACTGTAGGTCCTGGTCTAATTAGCCCTCGTGTAGCAAAAAGTTGACCGTAGCGCTCCAAACCAAACCCAAAACAAAACTTATTTATCAAGATTCATGAAATTTAAAATTAATATTATGAAAGACATGGACTAGACTGGTCCATGTGGTTACCTAACTCATCATTAATTAGAGATACAAAGCAGTTTATCTGAATTAATGTTCAATCAACTAAGCTGTGACGTCACGTATGTATTGGGCGGCTCTCACGACCTGCAAAGAGCCTTCCACAGCTGCATATTTTTCGAGGATTCCATTTCAAGTTCCCACCGAAATTTCTGAACACGTGGGGGATTGAAAAACGATATCAACAAATGCCGCCAGAGATTTTGGCCTGAAAGTTAATCCCAGGCATTGCGGTTTCTCCAACAAGCTGGGGGGGGGGGGGGTAACTGTTTTGGAAAACAGAAGCGTCTCCCATCATCGTCTCAAAGCTGTCTTTCTTAGTGATAGCTCTATGCGACTTTGACACTGGAATGTAATAAAGTTTCGACGTTACGAAGAATTGTCATCAACAAAGCTGCCGGCCTCCTCTCTGAAAAACAGACGCATTTTCGAGAAATTGGGATAGACGCCGACAAAGAAAACACCACGAGATATAGTTAGAGAGTTGGAGGATTTGAGATAGTTCCCCATGTAACATCCAGCTAGGCAGACGTGTTTTTTTGGAACCTCCTTTTGAGACCATGGGTGGGGAAGCGTATGCTGTGAATCTGCGCTTAAACTAATTGAATATGTTGTAATTGTTTAATGTTTAATTTTTTTGTAAATAAATTTCCTTGTAAAGTTTTTGTTTTAAAATTGGCTTTTTCATTATAATTAGGACTCTGTCTTTCTTGGTCATGAATTCAGTAATAGTAATTTTAAAAAAGCCTCAGAGACTAGCCTTAACAACCTATCATGATGCCACAATCCCCATGGACCTTTCTGGACGACAGCCTAATGCGCATGTACACATTTTACACAAAATGAAAGAATAAATAATTCTCCCCAGAAAAGAAGTGTCTCAAAAAGTTTTAAATTAACATTGTGAAACACATGGAAAGAATTAAAATTTTCATGGACCCGACTGGTCCTTCTTATTAGCTACTTTAGTATGATTTGCTGATTAGCAAATTTAATATTTTATGTTTGTGTAAAGGTGAATAAGTTTATAGGTGAGAAAGGTGAAGTAGGACGTTCGAGAAAAGTTGACGTCAAAGATTATACATCGGTTAAAACTGTACTACTTTCAATAAAATTTTAAAAATCAAATAATACAAATAAAATTTTGCATTCGTAATAAAATCAAACATGACACTAAACAGCGCATTTCAATGTGAACTTCCCAAAAATTTCAAACACAGATAATTTGACAGACGCATTCCCTGGAGTCTAATTTTGATACGTTTCAAATAAAACGAAAAGCGACTTTTAATTATTTCGTGGCTTCAATTAACACAGTTTAATAAATTTATTAAACTATGTGAGAGATCTATCGCGATGTCAATTAAGGATGATACTTGTCAATTAAATTTCAACAATAAATTGAAGGTCGGTCTAAATTTATTTATTTCTGAAATTAAGATATATTCTTGTGAATTATTCAAGAATTTGTTATAATTAATTTGCAACTGAAAGAACAGAAATTGAATTAAACTTTCAGCGTAGACTAAAAGGATTTTAATTAATGTCTGAAATGCTTTAATTGGAGTTATTTGATGATAAAGTGGAAAAGTTTATACATTTATTATTGAAAACGTCACTTGAACGTTCAAAGTTGGACGTTGTTACATCATTAATTTAGGCAAATGAATATGAATAACCGAAATTTTTCAAACGTAATAGGTTTTTAACTTTAAAAAAATTAAATAGAAATGAATTATCAATTATTTTTTTATTATCATTAATTTTTAAAATTTGAACATTGAATAAGTTACTATTCAACGTTTAATCCAATTGAAAAATAAGTTTAAATTGATACAAATAGTTGATGTATAGCAGAAAAATTTGGTTGGATTACATTTTTCAAAGATTGTATTTATTTTACATGAATTATTTTTTACATTTTAAGGTTGCATTAAACTTTATGGTATTAAATTACTTACAAAATAAAGTTGCATGCATTTTTGAATAATTTAAAACAAGAATGAAAAATAATTATCATATGCGTTGGTTCATCGCAATATATTATTAACAGAGATAGCATTAGAATGCACTGTTTTGCCAACATTATTATTATTAAATTTCTAGGATATTTTAACCCACATATACTTTAGAGTGTTTTAAATCTATTATTAATTTGCTTCTTTACAATTAACTATGACATAAGTTTCCCCCAAAATCATAAGTTGAAAAACTTTGTAATGTATGTACATACATTACCGGAATCGAAAACTGTCACTCTTATGACAATTGTGATAACTAACCATAAGTTTACATACATTGACAGTAATAGCTTTTGTAAAGTGCAATTAAAATTTATTTCCATGTTATTCTGTCATACTTAAGAAATTCCTCCTTATTTCGTAAGCAGGGCGGAGAATTTAACTTTACGAAGAAATTGTTTAACAATTGTCTAGAACAGGGCTTCTTAAAGTGTGAGTCGCATTAGAGAATTTGGGGGTCGCGAAAAGTTTGGCAACTGTTCGCGAAGGGTGTCCCTTCAACCCGACATGCCCCTCTGTGAGATTCTTCATTACTGGTTAGCACAAATAATTGCGAAAACCATTTTGATGTAAAATATTTAATTAACATCAAAAATCACTATATGGATACATAACAGCGAAATAAACCGATATTTTCTCGCTTTAAAGTTTTTGTTTTAGCACCAGTTAATGTTTTATTTATATATTTATTTTATGTACCTACGTTTTATTTGTATATTTCTTTTAGAAATATATACAGGGGGTCGAGTAAAATTTTCTTGGGTGAAAAGGGGTCGCAGGTGGAAGAAGTTTAAGAAGCCTTGGTCTAGAATTTTAAACCCCTTGGTACCATAGATACGTCACTTCACTAGTATATTCATAATATTAATTGTAATATATAACTATTTATAAGTGTATGAGGCAAAGTTTAAATTCTGCACACTGTCTAGGCGTCATTCTAGGATAATTCAAAGAGACTGATTAACCTGAAGATATCCCGAAAATGTGGAGGCATTGTTTATAGAAAATGCAAACAGTTGTGGTAGGTGAGCCAGACTGAAGTTACATCTGGCACGAAATGGTCCCGAACCTGTCCGACTAGTGTCGAATATATCCATCTGCGATTAGAGATAAACATCGGATTATTTTATTAGGTACGTCATCGTCAAAGGACCCATTGCGGTAGAGGTTAAAATGTTTCCAAGGGATCGTCCGTGGGAAATTCTTTCGCGAGATTGTTTGAACTGAATATCTCCCCACAATTGTGGATGTATTGTTTCCAAAAATTGTGAATACATTTGATGAGGAAGACTGAATCAAGACGTGTCAGGCATGTAAAGCTCAAGAGCTTGTTCGACTGCAGTTGAATATAACCAGTTGGAATTCGAGATAAATATTGGATATATATTTGGTACGTCATCATCAATAGACCCATTGTTGTACAGGTTAGAATGTTTCTAAGAGGTCATCTGGAAAAATTCTTATTCGACATTCATTACACTGAAGATTTCCCACAGTTGTGGACGCAATATTTATAGAAATTGTGAACAGCTCTGGGGGATGAGCTTGAATGTAGTCATATCTAGCATTTTAACCCAACGAGCTTGTTTAACTACAGCCGGCATATACACAGCTGCGATTAGAGATAGATGTCAAATTATTCGGTACGTAATTGTCAATGGACCCATTGCAGTAGAAGTTCCAATAAGGGATCTGAAAAATTCTTACTCGAAATTGATTGCGCTGAATTCTACCCATAGCCATGGACTAATCAGCAACAATTGACGTCACACCTGGAAAAATGCAGTAGATCCATTGTCGCGGCATTGTTTCTAGGAAATGCCACACAAGTGTGCTTGGTAATACAGAATGAAATTATTCATATCAGGTACGATCAACCCATGAGCTTCTCCGACTACAGCTGAACATACCCAACTGGGAGTAGGTATCAATATCGTATTAATTTTAGTGCTAAATATTGGATGCATATTTAACGGAAGTTAAATGTATACAATCGTTAGAATCATAAAATCTACATAGTTAGAAACCACAGTAATTTGCGCACTGAGTTTCGTTCTGCTTGCTTATAGTGAATTTTTTTTAAAGTTTTTCTTCCTTATTCTCTTTCACTATTTGGTATTATTTTATCCTTGAAGACGACATTAGTTGAGAATACACGACTATGACTTAGGAAGCTCACTTCAAATGGAACGAATTGACATCCAAAAAACCTTAAGAGAGTCACTGAGAAAATAATTTATTGAAATATGTTGGCAGTGATAGGTACGAAATAGGTATTATTGGTACAATACTGGTTCAATTGGTACAACTGGTGCAAAATTGGTACATTTTAAACAGTTTGGTACAAAAAGGGGCCACGTTTAACACGAACGGTTTACAGTTCACTAAAAATGTTTCTGGCTATTTATTTTCTACGAAATTGAAAGGCTATTATAACGAATTGTAATCAAAATTAGTTTATAAAGCGATACATTAGTTTGTTTTTTAATTTTTTTCCCAGAAATGTAAATGCATGTGAATACCACTGAAATATTAGGTTTTCTAGAAATATTTAAGCACATTTCTTTCCTTATTACTTCTTGTTTTTAATTACTATCGGAAAATAACTTGCAGATAATGTGATTAGCTATAACTCGAGTTATTTATAAAAAAGAGGACAATTATTATGAAACGAGTATCTAATTGTAATGTAATACACAGTACTAGGTATAAAAACGTCGTTTATGTCAAGCGAAATTTCTGAACAACATTTTTTATGGAAACAATGACTTATGGAAATCGCCTTCATTTTTTTCTTCTTTTGATAATTTTGCCTTGTTAGTGAAAATCCTTTTTCCTAATGGTAAATAGATTTATTTCAAAAAATATAATTCTACAAATAGTAGTTTAGAAAATTTCTTTGTCATTTCTGGACTTATTAGTTTAGATTTCACAATCTTTGAATTTTCTATAAATGAATTTTTTAGAGAAGCATTGATTTCGATTTATGGAGATGAGTCAGTATTGCTTTTCTTTTATCAACTGTGCCTCTTTAGTTATAATTTAATATTCCCTAATGTTAAATATATTTGCTTTAAAAATAGATGTATCGTTATTTTATAAATAGTTATTCAGGTCAGTTCCTTTTTAATCTTTTCCTGATTTAATGCATCTGCATAACTTCCTAGCCATCAATTTCCTGTTTTTATTATTAAATTCGTTTTAAGAGGAATAATACGACGACACTTCCTTGAAATTTAACAGTACAGGGAGAAAATCTTGTTCGTATAATGGGATAAACCTTACTTCAACCCTGTATGTGTTTACGACATCTCTTTCCGTTACTTTCTTTCATCTTGAAAAGTGTTTGCTACGGAATATTTCAACCTCTACTGTTGTAATGAAAAGAATTGAGAAAAGAACTGTCTAATGGTTCATTTTTGACTTTTTTGAACCAAATTAGAGGATGTTAAGCTAAAAATAGATTACTGGATTACTGGAAACGGCTTCGAGCTTTTAGCACCTGTTCACGTAGCATCCTCCAGCGTCAGCATTTCTCGCATCAAAACATTGTTGACTAATTGAAGACCTTAAAATGATTAGCCAAGATGTGGTTAATGTCTGTTATTGGTTAAAAAAATCTTTCGATGCGAGTAACGTTGATTTTGACGAAATCAATGCGACCAGCCCCTTAAAGCATTTGTTGTTAATTGTTTTAGTGTCATGGACCCCTTTGATAATCCAGTGCAAGCTAGGGACGCCTCCTTCTGAAAACAAAGACTCGCATAAGAAATCGTTTCGAAAAAAAAAAAGTAAGTGTAAAATAGCAACAATTAGCTTTAAACAATCTTATTGCAGTCGATTACATTCGTATTCTAGAATGTGAAGGATTTTTCAAGATACTACAAGAACAATTTTGGGATTTAATAGTGTATTCATATAATTTAATGAAATATCATTTACCGAAGGACTAATGTACATTTATGCATCTGATTGAATTCATATTAAAATGCTACAATGTGGTTTTTTTTAATTTTAAAATGTAAGGTGTGTCCCCCAAATATTGCACCTGTTCCGAATGTCGCATACTCGTGTTTCTAAAGTGCGATTCGCGCTATGTATGAGAAAATGCAATAACTTCTTAGTTCTGGGTTTGTACTAACAGCGGCACTAGCGACAACACTCTTATCACTGACAACACAAAATATATGGCGTCTGAAGTTGTTTTGGCTATTGTCTTCGTAAATTTTGGCTCCAAAGAATCCAGTGAATGACCAGGTAGGTGCATCCAAATTCTAATTTTGCTTATACCATTTGAAAGTGCATTAAACAGAGAATACAGAGGTGCTATTATTTTAGAAAAAAAAACTGCATTTTAAACTTCGTTCTTAGCATGTTTTTGTTGACTGTGTTGTGTTCCTAATATCGCCTACCAAGTTGATCCTAATATCACCTACCAGGCGATAATTGGAACAGCTACTTTAATTATAAACTAAGTATTGGATTCTTATTTCTTTTTTAATTTTAGTTATTTTATTACACTTTTCGTTCTTTTTTGTTGGAGACCTCTTGTCTAAGATACCAAAGGAAATTAAAAATAGACAGACATGGAGTACTTCGAGTCTTCAGGCCGCATGTCAAGCAGTTCTGAAAAAAGAAATGGGAACGTTAAAGGCTTCTAAACAGGTTGGCGTTCCAAGATCCACGATTCGTGAGTAAATTAAAAAGATGTGAATGAGAAAAACGATGGAACTGAGGAGGTTAGAACAGTGGTGAGAAAGAAACTTGGAAGAAAATCTGTACGAACGGATGATTTGGAAAAGGAGCTAGTTAACTACTGCAAGGAAATGGAATCTAATTCGTTTGGTTTGACTCGAAACGATGTTAAGCAAATGGCCTACCAACTTGCCTTGAGGAACAATCCTCCCCACTCCTTCTCTGAAAAAAAAACAACTCAGCAGGTCGAAAATGACCGAATTAGTTTCTGAAAAGGAACGATTTCCAATTGACAATCAGAACTCCACAGTCATTGTCAGGAGCCAAAATTCTAGGGTTCACTGAAGAAACATGAAATCTTTCTTCACAATTCTTAAAGCAGAACTTGAAAAAATTAAGTTCCACCCTACCAGAACTTTTAATATTGACGAAATCGGCATTGCAACTGCCCAAAGTAAAAATGTACAGATGATTTGCTCAAAAGGGAAATCATCTGTATACAAAATGTCATCCGCAGAGAGGGTGAAGCTGTGATCAGTAGTAGCTCATGAGTGCCTTCTGCTTTGAGTGTAATCACAAATATTGTGATGCAGCCAGTCGAGAGCGCAGAAAATACACTGGTTATCAAAAATTAAGGAAAAGTCACAAAAATAGCGATTACTCAAAAAGTTACGTGTAGAATTTAATAAAACTTATACACATTATTCAACACATAGGTAGGTATAAAATAGCATAAAAAGAAATCGCCAGACAATTATGGTGTTATAGAAACTAGCATAAGTATACAATGAACAAATCGGATTTGTCAGTTTGGTATAGGCAAAGTACCTTTAATATGGCGTATGATCCCCTCGAGCAGAAATACAGCACATACAGCAATGTGTGATGCTGTCAATTATGCGGTCTATGAGTTCGGTAGGAAGTGAAAGCCATTGCTCTAGCAAAGCAGTTGAAAGCGTGGCTATGGTCCTAGGAGGAGGATTGAGAGCAGCTATATGTCGTCCTAAAGCGTCCCAAACATACTCGATAGGATTCAGATCCGGTGATCGAACTGGACACTCCATGCGCTGAATTGTTTCCTGCTCAAGATAAGCATCCACGATGCGAGCCCTGTGCGGTCTCGCGTTATCGTCCTGTAGCACGAAAGCCTCACCTATTGCCCCGGCATAAGGGCGCTCATAAGCAACAAAGATGTCATTTCTATAGGTGTGAGCATTCACATTTCCACGGGAAAAGACATGGTGGTCTGTGCGTCCACCCAAAGAGATACCCCAAACACATACACTGCCTAATCCGTATGCATCTCTTTCACGGATGTGTGATAGATGAAAACGAGTTCCATGTTCTCTCCAAATCAAAATACGCCTACTATCGCTTTGGAGGCTAAACCTGTACTCATCCGTAAAGGGAACAGCCCTCCATTGATCACGCGTCCAGTGGACATGTTGACGTGCCCTCTGCAAACGTTCCTGCCTATGGCGTGACGTGGGCGGGACGCAAATGGCTGGTTGTCTCGCCAAAAGACCACCTTCGTGAAGCCTTCTACGCACGGTTGACGTTGATACCAACCTTCCGGAGCTTGCAGCGAGGGAGGATCTGTTTAGACGGAGTTGCGGTTCTATTCCTTCGTGCGCATAATGACAAATATCGGTCATCGGAATTCGTCGTAGCGTATGGCCGTCCTTGGCTGAACCTCCTGGATACCGAATCAGTGGTTAGAAATTGTTGCCAAGTCTATGAACCACAAACGGACTCCCATTTAGCCATCTGGTCCCTTCTGTCTGACTTTGTCCTGCCTCTAGACTCCCAATAGCTCGCCATCTCAGTTCTTCAGTCAAATGATGCTTGGAGGTCATTGTTACAATTTGGCTATGCCAGATGTCTAATCTCAGCCATGCAGCGACAATTGTCGCCTTGCTCTAAGATGTGCACTTTTATGCTCCTCCCAAATAACGTATTCCGACTGCAGCGCCACTATTTTGCATAATTTAGTATTATTCAGCACCTTTTACTTAACAACATATTCAAATTTTAAACATATTGGCCTAGTTTTGAACGTGCTTTCCCTCTTTTTGTGATTTTTCCTTAATTTTTGATAACTAGTGTATATATGTTCCATCTGTTTGAATGATTAAGTGGCTAAAATAGGTTTAAATTATTGGTATTACTTCTGTTTAACTTTTTCCACAATAGATTTTCTGTTCTATGTTCTGTTTTTTTTTTTTTTTTTAGTTTTTCTTCTCCTTTTCTTCTCCGTCACGTGGAGCAGGTTTCCCCACATCGTCCTGGACATCATTAACAACTGCTCCTCTTGTGCAATTTCGTCCTAATCTGTTCTTGTTTCTGCAAACTGAACTGGTTTTGTTTCTCCCTTACCTTTACTTAATGTGGTTCGATGACAAGGTGATCAGAAACTAGTCAATAAATGTTAATATTGTTTCTGTATTCCATTTTGGGCGTTTATTGTGTTAAATTTCATGTTTCTCCCGAAAAGACGCCCTCTGGTGGACATTTTGAAACAATTTTTTTTTTCCGAAATTCCGTGAGCACATCTCGTGTGTAGCCCATATACAAAATTTCGTTGCATTCCGTTCACCCGTTTGCGCTGTAGGATGCCGTTTATAGGGGAAGTTTAATTATAACCACCCGGTGTGTATATATATATATATATATATATATATATATATATATATATATATATATATATATATATTTGAAAAGCCCATATCAATATATTAATATACAATGGTAGTATTATTTACTACTTTATCCTAAAAGATATCATTTCATAAATGCTGAAATATATAATTTGTTTACCTCATATTTGATGTTTAATTATCAAACAGTAAATCTTTCAAATCCCCGTTTTAATGTAAATTTTAATTGAATGATAGTTCATATCACTAAGGATGCAATTATTTAAATGAAGTAAACTTTCCGATCCTGTCTTCGCAAATGATTATCGCGAGATATACCGAGTTTATTTACCCCGAATATTTTGAAGTGTCTCACCAAATCTCGGAACGTGTTTCATCAAACATCCCAGAACCAAGCAATCATACCTAGAATTTCGCTTGTATTTTCAGTTCTCTTCAAAAGCAAATATTAACATTCAATATACACGCACTTCGTTCCTACATTCTATAACGAATCTCCTACGCGTGTTTCAACTTTACTACGCTCTGGTTTTAGATAAAAGATTTTAAACAGAAACACATAAAGAATATATTTTCGGTTTAAAATATGCGGCGATAAATAATTTGGCAGGATATAAATTAAATATTCAAAACTTCTTGAGAAAATCTTTTTCTTTTTTGTAAAATATGAGAGGTAGCAGATTTGAATGTCAATGATTTCCAACGGTAAACCCCAAAATCATCATATTCCTTTTGATTTTAAATTAAAAAATGACAATGTAACGAAACTTATACTTCGTGTCTATAATAGCTGTCATTAAAGAATGATATTCTGAATTTTATTA
Source organism: Dolomedes plantarius (assembly GCA_907164885.2). NCBI lineage: Eukaryota > Metazoa > Arthropoda > Arachnida > Araneae > Dolomedidae > Dolomedes > Dolomedes plantarius. Next base: position 197,892,158 of record OU015490.1, on the reverse strand, counting down.
CATATATTTCAGCTTTACCGAACTTTACAAGTTCCACTGTTGTTGCTGAGATCTTTCAGTTGCTGATATAGCCGTTTACCTATCAGATGTTGCTGTTGTTGGTTCTAAAGGCCCCTGGATGGACACATCCTTATCGGGTCCATTGAAGGCTGCATTTCAGAGAGATTTCAGAGAATTGCGTACCTCATATTTGACTGTTAGTTTCGGTTCCATTAACCCAGGAGCTCTAACTAAAGCCTATCGTAGCCAAGTGCTGGAATCAAACTGGACGGCTAGTGTGACGATATTGTTGGATGTGTCCTGCCGTGTGGTGTCCGAAGTAACACAAAGTCCGCTAGGAAATTATTGGGCAATCGTATTTGGTATAGTTGGCCCACAAGTGGATTTCGCCGTTGTGGTTATGTTGAAACAATGTTTGGCATTGCATCCCCAATCGTTGGGTTTACAGTAAAACTCTCATTTTCAGTTGGGATAACTATATTTTTTAATTGTTGGCCCAGCATGAACGTTTTGCAGTTGGCTCACATATATTTCTGGAAGTTGTGCCAATTGTAACCATTCCCTAAAAATTTGCTTTTGGGCCAACGATGTGTGTTACTTCAGGTGTTGTCCCCACACCATGAAGGAATCGTTAAAAAATGTGATCATGAACATGAATCACGAATCATGTTTCATGTACAGTAACAAGTACGGGCGTAGCACCAGCAGAAAGAGCAGCGCCACCGTGCGGTGCCAATGGAAAAAGGTCAGTCTGCGGTAAACCATGAACGAGGTAGCAGCACGAGTTTTACTCTAAGCCCCCCCCCCCATAGATTAATAGTTTAATTGATAATGCCTGTAAACCTAATGTTTTGTCTTAATGTTGTTGTTCGTGTATGTGTAACTGCATTGTTTAATGTCTGATGTAAAAAATATGTTGTTTAAATGCATTCTGGAGTTAAAGTACAAGTTAACGCGGAATTCCGTTTAGTTTTAGACTCTGCTAAGATTAAGTAGAATCATGTTTCACGTATGCGAAGTGTACCTGTGTTTCCGAATATTATAAAATTGCGATTGAAATCTTGTGCATATTTTAAATATGAATTAATCAGGTCAAATATTCTTTGAAAACTTCTACTTCACTGAAACTGAAATAACTAAATAATAAAAAAATCGAACTGAAATATACTTTCAATGAATTAAGCAGATATTTTTACTTACTACTGTATACTTACGATAAGTGAAAGCTACATAAAACTCATGAATTACCCATAAATCCAACATACGCAAAAAAGTTTGTAATCCATGAAAAGAAAAATGTTTTGCTACGAATAGACATAGACGTGGTACATTAACGAGGCACCAGAAACCAGGGCTCCATATCCTCGGTATGGATAATTTTTTGTGGCTTATTTCCGTGCTGAGGGTTAAAAGAAAAGTGCTGACTTGAAAGTTAAATAATAATAATAATAATAATAAATAAATAAATAAATAAATAAAAGGATATCCTCTGAAGTACAATATATTTCTGGGGATAATTTAAAAGTATAAAATCAAGCTACATATACCGATCAAACTGATATTTCTACTAAATTGTAAGAATTTAGTTTTAGCGTAATCTGGGAATCTTTTAATCTCATTATTGCAAAGAAAATAAAACTATACCTGGAAAATTATGTATCATATTGCCTGCAAATTCTAAATCAACACCTAAAAAATTACTGGCAATACAATTTTTTGTTTGAAAATTCTTGTAAACGGCGATTTTCCACCGTTCAATTTTATGAGAATAAAGGCCACCTCACAAAAGAATTACATCATATACATTACATAAGCCCATGGGAATTTTGTCACAGCAAGTCACAAAACGCTCCATATTTTAAATTAAGAAATATCTATCATCTACCATTTGAAGTGAGTTAAAAACCTTTGAAGTTTTAACACGAAACTTATGGTTTGGTATTTCTTACCTAATTAGTAAAATCTCTTTGAAGCTAACATCTGACTCCATTTTAACTAATACTCCACGCACATATGTACGTATAACTTTTAGCGAATACAGAAACTCAACCATAATTATTCAAATATTGTAAAATATCTTTCACATAATCACATTTACGATGTTCTGTGGTTCAGAAGGTAATTATGCCGAATTAGTAATTTAAGGGATTATTTCAAAGTGATATACATAAGCAAAATTATTGTTTGTAATTGTTACTCGACGAGGAAATTACTTGATTTTAACACACATGCATTTTGGAGAATAGTATTCAACGCTAATAATATCAGCACTAATAACTACTTCAACATTATTAACAATATTTCACATCTCACCAAATAAATGTTTCGCAGCATCCTTTCCCTTCGGAAAATCTGAACACATATTACTGATGGTAATTCCACTTAAAATATTTTGAAGTGTTTAATCATACATCGGAAAACGTTTCAGTAAATATGTTAAATCAAACATAAAGCCGTCAAATTTCGAATGTGTTTGTAGAACTGAATGCAATAAATTTTAGATATCGAAATTGAACATTTTGTGTCTCATATATTATAAAATGTTCCCACACATTTTCAGTCTAGTATTTACATTTTTGTTGTTCCTTTCTTTGATGTAAAATTTGATTCATGATTAATGCAATAACTAGGAAAATGAAGTTATTTAAAATGCGTAAAAAGGACGATGATACCATGTTTGAGTTTTGCATTTTAATGAAAAGTCAATAAGGAAATTTGATAATTAATACTGAAATGTTAAATGTTTGTATATTGTATTCATATTTCTGTAGCACATAATAGTAAGAATTAACTATTCCGGATCTTCAGCAAGGTCTAAAAATAAGTTTACATGAAAACAACATGATCAGACATTTATTGAGAGGCTTTCGATTTTGGTAATGGGCTCTTCAGCACAAAAAAGCCACCAATAGCTGGAGAGTACAGAACAAGAAATAGTTTTATAAGTAGTATTAACATTTCTGTTTTTATTATATGATGGATTTTTTCGTTGCTTTTCAACCCATTATCTGAAACGAAATCAAACTTCAAACAGCGTAAACGAAAAGCACTGTATTTAATAGAAGCTGAGAGAGGAAAAGAAATTTCATTTCTCTTTCATTAGGGGTAATTTAATGTTGGCTATAAAAAAAAATCTTAGACAAGAACAGATCACAATAATAGAAATATGGAAATGCCAATTTTATTCATGGCGCCATCTATTGTGGAAAACACAAATAAAAAAATCACTAAATCATATTGTTAAATCAAATGATTGAAATTGTTGACATGATTCTCTTTTCTTAGAAACGAATACATGCCACTTAACCCTTACGTCGGCTCATCTGTCCTTATACTGTTCCCCAGCTCATCGGTCTCACAGACCGCCACGCTATAAAATTAAGATATTTTCCTATATTTACAAGTTTTTCGCAGTTATAAGTCATTAATGAAAAACTAATGTCACCTCTCATTCTTGAAAAGGGTAAATAAAAAATAGATTATTCAACAAAAATTTTAGAATTGGATTCCTCAATCTACGATAGTGCGAGAGAGACAAAATGGCTGTTTCATTGTGAAACAGGAGGAATTCTTCCAGCCATGCTACCTACAACAATAAATCAAAGATCTTAGTAAAAGAATGCATGCAGACTGACAGATAATTAATACGATTCACAAGGTTTATTGGTCATACAGACCGGCAAAAATTTAAATCAGTTCAAGGCTCATTGGTCCAAAAGACCGACTATGTTTTACAAAGATTAAATTTACCGTCAAAATACGAGCCGGCGAAAATCTCCGATGTGTTGTACTTGAAGGTCAGGACCCGACTGAAGAACTCACAAACCCTCAGCAGTCTGATCACCCCCAGCCTTCAGAACAGGGGCAACAGCGGTCTCCTAGACCAATGACCGACGTAAGGGTGAATACTTAACTTGAAACCTCCGTCGGAGTTCCTTCAGAAACAAACAATTAAAAAAGAAAAATGGCCGCTTATTATTTATTGGTTGTCGTATGGAGAAAACATCTCAGTGTACTTCTTGCTATTGTCTACGATTAGCAATAATCGATACTACACGAACCCACTGGCCGTTTTAACAAAAAAGTTTATGAAGATGTCCCAGCCAGATTACATTATCAGTTTCAATCAGATCTCGTATTAAGCCTAATACGCTAAATTCGTTTTCAGGAATTGTTAAATCCAATGATTTTACTTCACAAATGTCAAAGTGTGAATGAATTAGCTACCCCCAGAGAAAAGCTTTTAATAATATCTTCAAGTAGAGATTAGGTTCAGTTCTCTGCCACTATGAGCGAGATGAAACTCGGTATAAGTACTCTTTGAATTCTTACTCAGAAATATTTTAATATTTGTATAAGACGCAACCTTCGTGAAAAGAAAGCATCTTTCGAGAAGAAAAAAAATCAAGCTATCATCCATAATAGAGAAAATTATGTATCAAACGAAAGGATAGTCTTTACGAAACTCCTTTACAATATCCTCCACAAAGGAATCAGAAAAACAGATATAATAATTGACTACCTATGACCACATGTTGAATGAAACAATTGAAACGCCCTCTATAAACCATAGAAATCGAGTTTCCGGATACCCAAGAGAATCTGTAAATTAATGTGATAGTCAAGAGTGAACGTAGTAGAAAAGACACACTGAATTTTCATTTATTAATGGGTTGATTATCTGAGCATAACCTAAAAAATTTGGTTAAGGATAAATGTCGAAGTTTATCATATATAAACAACACTCACCCCCAATGTTTACCGCATTTTCACAAGCTGTTTAATGAAAGGGATAGAAAAACTCATTATTCGAGATAGCCGGACGATGGCCGAATGGCTAGGGCGCTAGCTTTCGGTACCAGACTCTGTGGGTTCGAATCCCACTCTTGGCATTGACTTTCTAGGCGTTCGGAGTCCGCTTTAAGCAGTAAGTCCTGGTCTAATTAGCCTTCGTGTAGCAAGAAAAAATGACCGTAGAGCTCTAAACCAAACCATCAAGGCTGTTATGTACTAACCCGATTGGATTCGCTCACCTCAATGTTAACCTATGGAGAAAATTTGTCCACGGATTGCTGACTTGGATTCAAAAATTTTTTTAAAAAATTGTACTTCGTCATAGAGAAAAAAAATTTACATCTGTGGACATTTTTCGTTTTTTTTTAAATACAAATAATATTTTAAAATTTATATTTCTTGAGGAAATATCTGGTATAATGTGTTTTAAACGCTCATAAATTCCTTCGGTGGACGAAATTTATAAAATGAATCCTGTAGAGCTTTGAAGAAAAGTTCAGGCTATCTGACAATTCCAATTTTATTTGATTATCAGCATTTATGTACCTGTAAATAGTTGAAAAAAATATATTTTAAATAAAATATTTGGGGGCAGCGCTTAACCCCCCTATAGAGAGAGAGCCATTCCAATCCCTCAAAATGCAAATCCTAAGGGGAGTGGAATTATCGAACTGTCAAATGGACTCCTCCCACCACAAGAGTCTGCAAGAAAAGGAAAAGGGAAATATGATTTTTTTCTTAGTACATACCAGCCTTAATTCAAGATATGCTAGTTAGCATGGGGAAGTTATTATATCGCCAGGCATTTTGAGGATATTACAGCTTTCTGCTATTTTGAGTTTGACAGGTGACTATATAAAAATTCCATGGCTTTAATGTTTCAGAGTTTCTTGCTAATAAGGGATTTTATGACTTGCCAAGGCTAAAAGAGAATTTGTCCTTTAGATTGCCAGGAGGTATTTATGAATTAAACATCCGTCTGAAATGTTTCAGTAGAGACTGAACCTTTACGGAACGCTATATTAAGTTACAACTGAAAGTTGGAATATAAAACGAGTTGTAAAACGAGTCAGATGATCTTACTTAGGTACTTCAAGCCCACAAAAAAAAATTCTTATTTATCAGGGGAGGGGGCCCACCCCACGCTTTTGAGATAATAATAATTTACGTGAATTGTGCTTAGACACTAAAGGCAATTTGAGTTGTTTTGGGGGAATTTTTCCTCCGCTTTGGTTGAGTTTGCTCTGTTAAATCTACTAATTTTTACCTCCGGCACCTCCACGTGGTGGGCCCTGGGAGTCTGCCGAAAGGTAGACTGCTAACGCCGGAGGAGCGTGGGGTCACAGAGTGTGAATTGAACCGCCATAATTATGGAGACTGAAGGAGATAAGTGGGAAGAAATGAGAGTCTTGACTGAAGATTTGGTAAGGCTGAAATACCAGCGTATAAATAATGTTGTGAGTACATCAAAGATATCAGCAGATCAGAAGCGTCAAATAAATGAAGATATAGCGGAACTTATTAATTCAATAACTGAACAGCAAAAAATTATACAATATTTGAAAGGGCAAATTAGTGTTCTTGAGGATCGGAGGGTAAAGACTTTTGCTGATGTGGTAAAAGTAAAACCCTTAGAGAGGAAGAAATCGGACAAGAAGTCTGAGAAATATGAGGTGGAAATTATTCCCACTAAGAAAAAGAATTCAGACGATACTAAAAGGGAAATTAAAATGTTGATTAAACCCGAGGAACTGGGTATTGGCATAAAGACCTGCAGAAGGGCGGGAAAAGGAGGAATTATTGTTGGTGTGGACTCGGAAAAGGATCTGGAAACTTTTCTAACTGGGTTTCATGGTAATAAGGAATTAAGTGCAGAATATGAAGCGAAAATACCAAAATTGAGAGATCCGAACATTGTCATTTATGGGGTTGAAAATGAGTATGAAAATGACGAGTTTATTGAATTGCTAAAAAAGCAAAATGAAGAAGTGAGAGAGATGGATATAGACGTGGTGAAGTGCTTTAAGACTAAAAGAGGAAATAGCTGGATACTTCGGTTAAAAGGAAAGGATTATAAGAAAATAGAGAGATTAAGAAGAATTAAGATTGGTTGGATGCAACATGCCTGGAAGAACTATGTGAAGCCTGCAATATGTTATAAATGCTGGGGTATAGGACATGTAGCTAAATATTGTAAAAATGAAAGAAAGTGTAAAGTTTGCGCAGAAAAAGAACATGGGGAGGATCCCTGTAAGAGAGAAACAACCTGTGGGAACTGTGAGAGACGACAGAGGAGAACGGGACAAAGCATTGAAATGGGGCATTTGCCAACATCGGTCGGCTGTTGCAGTTATCAAGCCGCGGTTGACAGACTTATGGACACCACGGATTATGGACATACTAGGATGAGAGCAGATGCAAGGGCAGACAATGCCGAGACTACTGAGGATGGATTTCTGGATCTGCTGCAGAGATTTAGAAAATGATAAGAGTTGTATTAAGTTTTTCTGTTTAACTTTTCGTTGTTGGTGCGTGTAGTGGATACACGGCTTTTCACACGAGGTGTGTGATTTTGTATTTGATAGTTACTTGTTTGTCGTTTGGTTCAGCAACGTTTTCTGTATTGTTAAGTTTTTGCACGAGTGGTGCTTTTGTAAGTTTATTTACAATAAAGTTCATTGAGCGATGTAGAGTGCAGACTGCTGGCTGCGCGGTAAAGGGAATAGCTTTGTATTAATTGAACAAAAAGTTGTGGTCACAGACGACTAAATTAGGATTGGCTCTGTTGATGCTCTGGCTCGTGGAGACTGGGAGCGTGCGGTGACGCTAGCTGAACTGGACACTTAGGGGCGGATTGGTATTGACTCGCCTTGCGGCGGTTCCTGAGGTACGGCGGGGCTGCTGTGGCACGACCGGTCATCAATTATCCATTGGCTGAAACTCCTTTTAGGGAGTGGGGGGCCGTAGGCGTTTCACTGATTATCAGGGGAGGTGGGACACCGTATGTCCCACCACATTCCACAACGAGAAAATGATACATCCCACAGCGGCATCCCACAATGCAAAAACGACGTTCCTACACTGTAGTGGATGTTATGCTGAGAGTTACACAGTATATAATATAAATCAGTAATAATTACAAGAAAAAAGGAACTTTTTATATACCACGATTTTAAATTTTCTGTTGAATCATATAAACTGACAATTGTATGTATTAATAAATACTTTTTAAAATTTTTTTGATGAATTATCCCATAAACTTGAAAGAAAATGAAGTTAATTGGAAGTTAACCTGCGTATAACTTTTCGTTCCCGTACCGGCTGATAGATGGCTGCACCAAAATCACTGAAATTACAAAACAAAATTAACTGAAAATAACTGAAAATTAATTTAATTCTGCTTATAGATGGCTAAAAGTATTAAAATAATGCATTGTCATCGTGTTCTGAGCTATTCTAAAAGTTTCAAATGTCTAGCTAGTCGGGAAGTTAGTTAAAAATGGATTGCAAGATTTGAACTGGACACAAACAAACACACACACACAAACAAACAAACAAACAAACACACACACACACACACACACACACACACACACACACACGCACGCACACAAACAAGCAAACAAGAAAGCAAGCAAGCTAATAAAAACATGTAAGAAATAAGATGTATGAAAGAAAATGGTCAAATTTAATTTAATGCAATTGTCAACAATTGTATTAAAATAAATTTTCGATATTTATTTCACACATATATTTTTTTACCCCTTTTAGGTTGTAAGAATTTATCGCTTAGGTGCAAATTTCCAGGAATCCAGCAGCTAAAACAGAGTGCTTACATAGCTGTACATAAACTGGATTCCTTTATATGTCCTCTTTTTTGAAAGTGTATACATTCTCATATCAAGGAATAACGCTTTGCAACGCCTGTCGAAAGGGGCGTATCTCAGATGGTAGGTGCTCACTTAGCATGCGAGAGATACCGGGATCGATCCCCGACACCTTCATGTTTTGAATTTGCTACACAGCGTTGTTACCAAATACAACAATTTGAGAATGTATAAGAGAGAAAGCTTCATATGAACACATTATACTACACTTAAAACATAACTATCAAATGTAATCGAAAAATATTTACACTTCCATTTCCCGTAATAAAAATTGAGTTTTATAGGGATAACAAATGGAATTTCTCAAATTTGCATTTGCACAAATTTCATGCTGATTATGTTTTAAAATTCTTTTCAGGATTCATAAATGTTCGGTAGAAATTTCTACTTTAAATTTACATCTCCATCTTTTGAATTTATTTTTAGCGGTATTATCAAGTACGACTTCAACATTTAACAATTTGCACGACAAAACGCCTGTTTTGAACATAATGTATTCCCCTTAACACACAAATATCGCATTTTATGGAAAACAATAGGCACTTAACTTTTCCCAGAATAAAATACACTCATGTCCATAAATTAAGGATAATGCCATATCCTGCAAATAAAGGTTCAGAAACAAAATAAACGTGGCTTATTCATAAGGCCCATTTATTAAACAAAAGATAAAGAACAAAAAAGATGATGTATGTATGATACCATTCATAAAAACTACGATTTTTGCTCCCTGGAGCAATTGTCCTATGGACTCCTATGCAACGGACTCCTATGTGAACAGGCCCTATCGCTTTCCAACATTTCTCGAAGGGGGCGTAAATCAGATGGTAAGGGCCTGTTCACATAGGAGTCCGTTGCGTTGCGTTAAGGAAAAGATGACGTTGAGGCGAAAATAAACCAGTCATAGGCGTTAAAAATTTCATTGCTAATCGTTTGGAGGCCTATGATTGGTTTATTTTCGTCTCAACGTCATCTTTTCCTTAACGCAACGTAACGGACTCCTATATGAACAGGCCCTTAAGCGCTCGCTTAGCATGCGAGAGGTACCGGGATCGATCCCCGGTTCCTCTATCTTTTGAATTTACTTTTTAGTGGTATTATTGTCTACGAATTTAAATTATGTGAAAATGTCAACGAGTGAACGCCTCTTAGGAACACAATATACTCCCCTTATAACACACATCGGATTTAATCGAAAAAGATAGATACTTAACTATTCCCAGGATAAAATATTTGGTTTTACCCGTATAACAAGAGGAATTAATAAAAACTACATTTGAATTAATTTGTTGCAGATTAAGCTTTAAAATAGTTTACAGAATGAAAGTTCTTAGGTAGAAGTTTTCTACTTACTAGATATATAAATTATAGGAAGTATTTCACCCCTGTACATTTTCATTGCTGTCCATAAATTCATTTAGTTTAGGTAATGTCCTTTTAGAATGTGTGTTAATTCTCGTATCAAAGAATAACGCTTTGCGACGTCTCTCGAAGGGGGCGTAGCTCAGATGGTAGAGCGATCGCTTAGCATGCGAGAGGTACCGGGATCGATACCCGGCGCCTCCATGTTTTGAATTTGCTGCATAGCGTTATTACCACCTACGATTTTAACCATTTGACAATGTGTAAGGGAAAACGTTTCATATGAACCCAATATACTACATTTAACACATAAATATCAAACGTAAACGAACAGTATTTACACTTCCATTTCCCGGAATAATGCATTTAGTTTTACAGGGATAACAAATGGAATTCCTAAAATTTTCATTTGCAAAATTTGGTGCTGATTGTGTCTTAAAATTCTTTACAGAATGCATAAATGTTCTGTAGAAATTTCAACTTTAAACTTACTAGATATATGAAATTCAAGAAGGAATTTCTCCAATCTATACTTTCACGGGTTTCTATAAATTGGTTTCGTTTTGGTGCCCTCATTTTTGAATGTGAGTTAATTCTCGTAACAAAGAATAACGCATTACAACGCTTCTAGATGGGGGCGTATCTCAGATGGTAGAGCGCTCGTTTAGCATGCGAGAGGTACCGGGATCGATATTGGCGCCTCCGCGTTTTGAATTTCCTTTTTAGCGTTATTATTGCCTATGACTTCAACCATATGGCAATGTCTACGTGCTAGCGCCTCTTATGAATACAATATATTCCCCTTAACTAAGAAATATCTCATTTAATTGAATAAAGTTTTTACTAAATGGTTGCTAGAATAAAAAAAATTGGTTTTACAAATATAACAAGAGAAGTACTAAAAACTACACTTGAAATAATTTGCTGCGGATTATTTTTAAAAAAAGTTTACAGAATGCAGGAAAGTTTTCCGGTAGAAATTTCTACTTACGAGATATATAAAATTTTACGAAGCATTTTTTTCACTTTACACTTTCATTTCTGTTTATAAACTAGATACTGGTATCGATTCCCTGCGCCTCCATCTTTTGAATTTTCCTTTTTAGTGTTATTAACGTCTACGACTTGAACGATTTGACAATATTTACGAAAGAACGTCTCTTTTGAATGGTACATATAGTCTTGAACACACAAAAATTCCATCCAATTAGACATATTTAACACATTACCTTTTCCAGTATGAAGCATTTCGTTTTATAGGGATATCAATAAAAAATACGCAAAACTACACTTGAAAGAATTGACTGCAGATTATGTATTAAAATAGTTTTCATAATGCAGGCCAACTCTTCCGCAGTGATTTCTACTTTGAATTTATTAGAGGTTTACAGTGTAACAAGGCTTTTTTTCAGTGCACTTTCATGGCTGTCGATAAACAGATTTAATCTCTGTGCCCTCCTTTTTGGGTAGGCTTTAATTCTTGCATGAATATTAGCATCATATAAAATGATGGGTTGGGAAGAATGTCAACATCTCACAGACAAAAGTATAAAATCTCCTTGTTACGTAAGAAAAAACAAATATTTTTACATTTTTTGTTATTTGAATTTAACAATTTAGTACTGTGTGAGTAAATAAAACCACTACATAATCCTTTTAACGTAGGATTACGTTCCTCCATAACGGTCCCCTGGAAATCAAACTTTAAGACGCAAAACTATCCGTCGTCACGAGTTATAATTTTGGATGCGCGCCAAACCCAGTCTGTATCGTTTGGGAAAGCAGTAAACAGTTAAGCAGTAAAGTGCCAAAATGCGGCAAAGTTTTGAGAATATATATATATATATATATATATATATATATACATATAATATGTGTGTGTGTGCGAGGGTGTATATATACATACGTACATATATACATAACACATACATATATATATATATATATATATATATATATATATATATATATATATATATATATATGTACAAAACAGGTAAGTAATAATAGTTAATCCTACGTTAATAACACGTGGTAGTTTCGTTAGCAGAGACTACCTGAATTTTTTTAGTATTTAAATCTTTCAATCCATGGAAATAGGAAATTTTTTCCGTAGGGGATTTTTTTGATACACGCTTGCAATACCTTATTGGAGAGCAAGTTGAAAATGTAATTTAAAAAATTAAATACAAAAAAATTGTAATTAATCTTTATAGAGGAAAAAATTGTTCAAATACAGAAAATGTTACTCGTAACTAGGGCGCGATTTAGAAAATTCTTGACTATGGGCACAACTTGGTATGGGAGCCTCCTAATACTGATGTGGGTGTAAAATTTCCAAATTTTTTTTTATTTTTTTATTTCTAATGGCAGATTATAAGGCAACTGTAGACAGAAAAACACAATAAAACAAGAATAAGTAACAAAACTGAACTACAGTAAGTCTATAAATCATTCATCTTGTGCCGAGCTCTCCAGCATTTTTCCCACAAGTGTCCCGAGAAATTTCCAAAATTGACACAAAAAAATAATCATGAATTATTGTGAAAGTACCATTTTACCAATAATTGGCTGTTGAAAGCGTAGAAGCCTAGAACATTATCAAATAACAAAAAGCAATAGAACATATTAACTTCATCATTAAAACACCAATACAATGCAATTAGAAAAACTTATTAATCCCTTATATAAACTATAACATACATATGATGAACTATACATATAACTATACATATGATGAACCAATCAATCAATCAAATTTGAAAGGATATATAAAAAAAATTGCTATTTAAAAAGGCTAAAAAAAATTTAATTGGGAATTTTTTTCTTTTTTTCCTTTTAAAATTAAAATGTTTGGGTACCCCCAACATTCAGGGTCCCTCTAGGCCCAGGCCTACCGGGCCTAATGGAAAATCAGGACCTGCTGGCAACATTAAATTACCTAAAAATGTCTCTACAGGAATATTCTTTATTTAGAAATGCCGTTAAAACTTTAAAATTATATAAATCCCAATATATATATCTGACCTCCAAACTGTTCTTAAAAATCTATGAAAATTTAGGAATTCAGGTAGCAGTACGATAAACTTCCAATTACAATTGCGTTTCTGTATTATTTATTATAAACGACCCGAAACGCAAATTTAAGTAAAATTAATTCTAACTCTTTATAGAGTGTGTTCACTAGCTTGGAATTCAGTTTAGTAGTTAAATGATTAATTCAAATAATACAAGAAAGTATTTCCAATATGTACTCACATCTAAAAGTGTCATCAGAGGACTGATGTTTATTCTACATAAAATATTCCAAACTGTTCCATCAAATCTCCAGACATGTTGCGCAAACATTCTAAAGCCAACAAATACCTACCGCGTTTCGTTCATATATCTAGTGCTTTCCGAAAGCAAATATTCCTCCAGTAAAACGAATAACGTCTTTGAGAACGTTCGTGGTTACGCATCCATTAAAACTGAGTCTTGTATTTACATTCCTGTTATGACTCTATTTATCGAACTACCACCACGAAATGCATGGCTTGAAAAATGAAAGACTAATTTCAGATAGGATATTTGTGGATGTGAAAGGAATGGCATTAAATTTTAATATCGATAAAAATTATGAGGGATATCAAAGCTGAGAGCTTCGTTGAACTTTTATGCTTAGGAATTTAGGTGATAAATGTGTCAAATCAATGAAATATTTTTCGAGAATTAAAGTCTATGTTAATAAATTAAGGTGCATAAATGGATATTAAATTTATCTTTGGATTAGTAATTTTAGCATACTCATAATTTAAAATAATTGATATAATATCTATATAAATAAAAGAAAAACTTTGTCAGTCGGCCGGAAACGGGGAACAATTCCGGGTAGACCGTTTCCGGTATGGATTTCGTTATGAAATTTCGCCATGTTTGAAAATGTCGAAATCAATGTATTTTTTTTCATGAAAGTACATAAATGTTATATATTTGGAAAGAGCTTTAAAAACTGATAATTTTTTCTGCGTACACTTATTCTGTTACTTTAATGGTTTTAGAGATATTTCAATTCTATATGCATACTCCACCGATGCAAAACGCAACCGCCATGTTTTAAAAGTTAAAATCATTTTTTTAAAGAAAGTACATAAATTTTACATATTTAGTAAGAGCTTTGAAAGGTCTTTCTAACAAAACGTAACCGCCATGTTTTACGATGTAAACACAGCGTGATTCTCAGTAAAAAATGAATCACTGAAAATAAATGCATGGTGTTTTATCGTGCGTCTAATTTTTAATTAATCTTTTTTTTTTCATACTTTTAATTCAAACTTTTTAATCATAAATAGATCATTTGAAGATGTACTGATTTGTGGGAGATTTTTTGGCAATTAAAAGTTTTAAAGAAATTAAATTCAAGTGAACTGTGAATCGAGTGTCAAGTGATTCGATAGCTGGGCAAAGCCCGAGCATAGCCGAAGCCCGGCTAGTAATATAATATAACTAATTGAAAGCACTAAGGTAATTTTTGCTACTTGAGGGTTAAGTAGACCTGAAACTACTGCTTAAAGCCGATTCCTAAAGGATACAAACATCCTTGCCAACAGTGGGACTCGAACCCACAAGCTCTTGTATTAAATGCCATACAGCCATCGTCCGCTGATATATTATAATAATATAATTTTGTGAAACTTAATTGCTGTGATTCCTGTAATTATTATTACTTCCATTGCAATGCTAAATCTAACCTCTCCGGTATACCGTATCACACGAAAAATTACCATTGCTTGACTTTTGCAAGCTTCATTAGCAAGCCCCTTGCACGAAAAATATTAGTTATTATGTAGGAAAGGAATGATTTATGTGCGACTGTTCAAAGATCAAGGTCAACACAACTGCTTTAGAAGAGGCAATTCATTCTATTATTCCACTGCACCGGATGGGGACCGACACAGCAACTACGGCTTTTAGGGTTGTACCACCACTGGTGGGCATTCTATTCTTCTACAGGCCCTGCAAGCCCTTCTTACACCTCTGGTCACTACTAAAAATGGTGGATCCCCTATTTTCATGGCGTGAGAGGTGTAAAATCTTGGACTCTTAAGATGAAGAAC
Source organism: Dolomedes plantarius (assembly GCA_907164885.2). Taxonomy (NCBI): domain Eukaryota; kingdom Metazoa; phylum Arthropoda; class Arachnida; order Araneae; family Dolomedidae; genus Dolomedes; species Dolomedes plantarius. The sequence goes on along the minus strand of OU015490.1, from coordinate 197,877,019 downwards.
AGATGAATCGAGGTTCACTTTTCACAACACTTCCAGGTTACTCAATATCAGCATAGTATAAAATACTACATGCCGTGTGTTACAAAGATATTGAATGTTCTTCTATTGTCGTTGATTACTTTAAAAAGGCTGAGGATTGACGTGATGCTCTTGTGTAAAATAGATGAGAGATGAAATAAGTTATACTCTTTACAAGACTTCCAGGATTACTCTTCACATAAGTAGAACACGTAAGATTCTTCATGTAAGTTAAGAATACATTGCATATTTTTCTATCTCCACTGATCAACATAACTAATATTGGATACAGACTGTTACACTGATCAACGACAATAGAAGCATGCAATTTGCATGGAAAATTGGTGATTCACATTTTCATGGCGTGAGAAGTGTAAAATCTTGGACACCAAGATTAAGAACACATGAGTCGAGGTTCGCTTTTCACAACAATTTCAGGTTACTCTCAACATAAGCATAGTATAAAAGACTCTACATGCTATGTGTTACAAAGATATTGCCTGTTCTATTGTCGCTGATCACTGTAGCAAGTGGTGAGTACTGGCATGATGTGAGATAAAATCTTAAGCTCTTCGCTAAAATAGGGAAGATATGAAATAAGTTATACTGTATACAAGACGTCCAGGATTACTCTTCACATAAGTAGAACATGTAAGAATCTTCATGCAAGTGAAGGATAAATTGCATACTTTTCAACCTCCACTGATCATTATAACTAATATTGGATACAGACTGTTACACTGATCAACGACAATAGAATCATGCAATACATTTGCATGGAGAATGCTATATTTTTGCATGGAAAATTGGAGATTCACATCTTCATGGCGTGAGAAGAGTAAAATCGTTTACCAAGATCAAAAACGGATGAGTCAAGGTTCGCTTTTCACAACAATTCCTGGTTACTCTCAACATAAGCATAGTATAAAAGTCTCTAAATTCCATGTGATACAAATATATTCCATGTTTTATTGTCGCTGATGACTATAGCAAATGCTGAGCATTGGCATGATGTGAGATAAAATCTGAAGCTCTTGGCTAAAATAGGTGAGAGATGAAAGAAGTTATGCTCTTTACAAGATTTCTAGGATTACTCTCATCATAAGTAAAACATGTAAGATTCTTCATGTAAGTTATGGATAGATTTCATGCTTTTCTATCTCCGCTGATCAACATAACAAAAATCGGATACAGACTGGCGTGGCATGAAATGCTCACATCTGTTGCTCGAACAAAACAAAATGTAAGACAAACTTTTTGATAAAGGTCATTGTTTGTTAAAGGTCGTGAAATCTCTTTTCACGGTGATGATCACTGTAAACTATCACCGTGGTAATCAGTCATACTCAACTTCTTTTTCTCCCGGGCGACTTGCACATATGTTTACTACGTTACGCGGACCGCAACATACATCTCAAAATACAGGGTGGTCCAAAATTATTAAGCGCATTTTATGTTTGAAAAGCAAAAACAAAATGCTGTACATACATGTTTATTATTTTCTTGGAACGACAATTTAAAACAGTTTTACACAACAAAATTTTAAGCATTAAATAACTTCCACATAAGTCGGTAGATGGCGTGATAACATTTCGAAAGAAAAATTTACTAATTGCGTCAGTCTGCATATGGCTAGCTTACAGGAAAAAGCAAAAAGCGTTTTATGGTTCGATGAAAGCAAATTCATTGTAACTCTTCAGAGACGTTTTCGTTTAGAATACTTTTATTTATTTCCAATGGCTGGGGCCATGTTCACGAATATGAAAAAGAAAAATTTAAACAAAGAAACAACAGCAACAAAAACATCGAAAAGTTCATGGGAAAACCGAAGGTTATCGCCCCATAAGTCCTTTCGCTTCCCAATATCTCGATGAATCCGTATCTCCATGAAGGGCTCACACAGGTACGCAGGTGATATCTGTACATAGAATCGTTCCCTTTGTCGCACAGGCGGCAGGCAGTCTCGGCAAGAATGCAAATGCGATATAGATGGGCTGCAAGGCAATCATGCCCGGTAAATAGATGAAAAGCAGCCACCGCCTCCCGTCTAGGTTTGTCACGTATACCTAAAAGACAATTATTTCTTCCACATTTGGTTTCTATTTTAGATAAAAGTTCATCCTGGTGCATTAACAGCATAATTTGTTTAATAAATAGTTTAGAGGTGAGGAAGGAGATTTCTCGTTTTGAACTGTGTATCAGTGCAGCACCCCTTTTGGCAAGAAAGTATGCCTGCTCATTACCATATAAATTGCAAAGGTCAGGGATCCATTGCAAAACAACACGCTTTTGATGAGACCTCAACAAAATTAGAAGCTATTGGCATTGGGAAATTTCTTTTGTTAATGGATCATGTATAGAACTGATGGATTGTATGGCAGCCTGTGAATCTGACAGTAGTACTACCCTTTTAAATTTACACAGATGGCAAGTTAGTTGTTTAAAAGCAATGCGTATCACCTCCACCTCACCGTCAAAGGCAGTACCGCTTTCCAAAAGGTGCATAGAAAGAAAATAGCTCTGAGTAAACAACGGCTCCAACGTTCTGATGTCTCGAAAACAGTGATCGTTTAGAATACTGAAATCGTCGTTCTCCAAGTAAGGACTCTAGAATGGAGCTGATGTGGAAGTTATTCAATGTTTGAAATTTTGTTGTGTCAAACTGTTTTAAACTGTCTTTCCAAGAAAACAATAAACACGTAAGTACCTCATTTTGTTCTTTTTTTCAAACATGAAATGCGCTCAATAGTTTTTGACCATCTTGTATAATAATCCAAAAAATAGAAATCGAAACATAAATGTATTGAAAAGTTTATTTAAAATTGATTGTGACTTTCTTTAATATTCAAATAAGAATTTGATTATTTTAGAATATTCAGGTAAATATTTGTTGTATGAGGCACTAATTTTCAAAATTGGGTTAGTAAAAGCACCCGTTTTATAACGAGTGTGAGTGTTTCGGTCCGCATATAAAATCTTGGTGGGCGCAGTTCGCGTACCTTTTCTGTAAACAAACGCTAAACACATCGATATTGAATAAGGAACACTAATCATTAGTCTCGAGCCAAAAATTCAGGGTGATGAGTGAAGATTCGCATTTTCAGAAGAATTTCGAGAATGTCAAAATAAATAGCAGGTGAAAATGCCCATTCTATGGTTTATAGAGGTTGTGCAATCACTTCCCAAGTTTCTAATCATAATAACAGATGCGGGAAACACAGTGACAAAGTGTGAGGTTCGTAAATATTGAACTAAGCAACAGGTGAGTTATATATGCCTATCTGAAAATAGCGTTATCATATATAGGTGTTGTGCATGCCAGGGGAATAGTTATTTGATATTAATTATTGTTATGTCCGTGATTATAGAAGATTAGTACATTGCATTAAAAATAAAAGAATAGAACAAGAATTAACTTACTACACTTTCTGAATAAATGACATTTTATTTAATACATAAACTAGGAGAGCACATAATGATTTACATGTGGGCATCACATCTTTCCTCAAAGGGCCAGGAAACATTAGGAGTTCTTGAATCCATTAGCATCTGAGTTAATTCTGTGCTTGTAGAAACCTATCTAACACGTGCGCAAGAAATTAGCTCACAGAAGATCGATTTATTTCTTCATAAATATTTCGAATATTGATTATATTTCTTTTGTGCGACTCATGCAGCCACGTGCTTCTGAACCCCTTCTCTACAAGTAGATGGATGGACTCTCTCGCCGAAGAATTTTTTTGACTCCACCCACAGTTCTCGAGCCGGCAATTTTAAGATCGCAGCTCCTTTTCTGTTGCCATCGTTTTTTTAAACTTTGTAGTCGGGGAATGTCAGTGCGCGCATTCCTTGATGCGCCACCACTTTCAATCGAACGTACAGGAGAAAAGTTGGATGCAAACAAATTCCTGCTAGTTTTAAGTCGATGTTCTGGATCTAGTTTTAAGTCGACGTTTTCATAACATTATTATTTTAAGACTATTTATGAAGCAATAAATTTTGGGAAGATAAAATAAGTGTTTTATGAATTTGCCTTAGCCCATCAACTATCACTCTAAACACGCATTCTGTTATAAATATTACTGCATTTGCACCTAGTTATGCATTAAAAATTTGCTATGTTCTTCTTATATATATATTGACTGTAGGTCAAAATTTAGCCTAAATGAGAAAAAGTTAATTCTTGATGAGACTAATCAAGAAACTTTCGTGCAGACACAAGAAGAACATTTTGCATATTCAACGCAACAACAATAAAATATTTCATATGAATAACTTTGACTCCAAATTTGCATTTATCCCAACAATTTAAAATTAATTAAAACCTTAATACTGTTGAAAAGTGTTAATATTTTTCGAAAGTTTTTTTGTCTATTTGCCTATGTGGGGTGCTTGTAAATGAAGGCATACGCACAGAATCCGCGAGAATCGTTGGTCACTTTCGATGGAAGTACCGTTTAGTTGAACCAACACCACCCCCTGATACCACCTCAATTTTGACGAGAACTCTCAGGGGATAAATCTAGGGAATCTTACATTCTCTCACCCTCTCCGACCTTATAGAAGGACTTTCCGGTCTACGGATTTATCGTGCCCATATCCGGCCTAGACATGAAGATATTTAATGACATTCGTCAGGATTGGAACCGAGCACTACCCAATTCCAAGTTCAACGTGCTACCTCGAATCCTTTTCGAAAGTCGTTTGGTAGGTTTGGTTTTTAAAAGACTATATGGAAAAAAAGTATGGAAACTACAAAAGTATTCTTTTACAGGAAAACAAAACTTGTTGATATCGGCAAGAAAAAATTCAATAGATATTTGTTTGGTACTTTTTTGAAATTTTTGAAAGGAAGAAAAGCTATGAGTAAAGTGAACAATCCTTCATTCCCAAGTACCTGAACCTAATTTATGCTGAAAGAAGTTCAAATTCTTTCCCACCATTTTTAGTTAAATTTGGGGGATTTTAACTAGGGATTTTAGTTGGGATTTTAATAAGAACAGCCTACGAAGTAGGATGATTCTGTTGTTTACCAATGCGGGGTACTTGTCAATGACATTTGCATTTTATTCGTGAGAATCGTAGGTTGCTTTCAATATCGCATAGGTGAACCAACACCACCCCTGGTGACACCGCAATTTCCACCGAGTGCCACCAGGGTAAAATCTGGGGGTTCCCAAGTAGCTTATTTGGTCGTCGTCTAAAACGCTATCAGTATTTAGGGCTGTTCACACTGAGTCCGAAGCGTTACATAGCGTCAGCGTTAAAAGCTTTAACCAATCATGAAGCCCAATTTCCAGACCCCGTGATACGTCTAACCAATCACAGGCCATGTCAACGTTCTCGGAGCCAACTTAGTAACGTAAAGCAACGTTCCGGAGGCAATGTGAACAGGCCTTTCGTCGAGATTCTGTAGCACGTCTTCAGTGAATTCATTTAAAGATAATTTATAATTTGTGTTTGGATTTAGATTAAGATGTGATAGCTTTGCATTAATCAAAGCTACGGGTTGTTAGTGTAATATGAAATACAAGGTGTGCCAATAAATTAACCTGATAATTTTTTATAGATAAGAAAAATATTACTCATCTACAAATAAATTTATCTCTTTCAAAATAATCGCCAAAGGAATCCATACAGTTTTTCCAACGTTTCTTCAAGTCATCGAAACACTGTTTAAAGGCGTTGGAACTGACCGTTCGCAAAAGACGCGTAACATATGATTTGGTATCTGATCCGATATGTTTTCAAATCTCTGTCCTTTCATGACTATCTTAAACTTCCAAAAAAGGAAAAAATCAGCTGGTGATAAGTCGGAACAATATGGTGGGTGATTTATCACTGTAATTGAATGATTATCAAGATATTGTTGTACAGAAATTGCTGTATGAGGTCTAGAATTATCGTGTAAAAGAAACTATTGCCCCAAATCAAACCTTTATGTTATTAAAACAAAACATAAAAGAAAGTTAGTGTGTCTAAATCTACTCAACACAGTTGAGAACACACCTGGTTCGAGAAAATCAGCCTTACTTTAGAATAAAATGAATCAAAAATTTTTACCTTGAGTCAAAAACGAAATAACTTCTGTGCATTAGTCTTTAATGCATTCCATCTTCTCAAGAAAAATAATATTCTTTGTACTTAAGAACTTCAGCAACACAGAAAATAAAATACATTTTCATCCGTAAATAACTTAGAAGAATTTTATTCACAGAAAACTCAAATATCACACGCCAAAATTCTAACAACTGCTATAACAATGAAATGGTAGATAGCTTCCAAAAACAAAATTGCCATCTAAAAGTAGATATTCTCAAAATAAAATAAAGAAAACGTGCTGCTCTCTGTTCATAAAATTAAGTCTCACCAAGTCCCTTCCTAACTCGCCTTATCCTGTTTCTTAATCGAAAAAGCACTTCCTTGTAAAAATACTGATTAATTGTGATCTGTGAAGATTTGATAACTACTGAGCAACAGGACAACAATTTCTTTAGCCCCTTCAGAGGCACTATATCAAAAAAAAATTTGAGGAAGACAAATCTTTATATTTGAAGAAATATTAGTATTAGGAACATATTCTGTAAAAATTAAAAAAACTATAGCTTTAGTTTAGGCAGGAGGATGGTCCATTTTTGAACCACCACGCACCTAGAACACTCTATATTAGAACGTGTGTTCTGACTGGCTAGACCAGTCAGAATAGGCGTTCTGACAAATCAGTTACAATAAGACTAATCAGTTTGAAATATATATATAAATATATATTCATTTATTTATATTTATACACAGTATTTATCAAAATAATTATCTCTCCAAAAAAATAAATAAAGGAAAAAGTACATAAATGAATGTATATAATGAAAGTAAGACGTATGTGAAGGAAAGTATGAAATAAAAGTAAAAAGTATATAAACGAAAGTATATAATGACTGTAAAAAGTATAAAACACCACACATGAAATTTTTATAGGTAATAGATATATATATATATATATATATATATATGCTAGACCTTTCAGTCTACCAAACTAAAGTGATATTCGTTTGGAATTTTGAGGCTGTTTACTCCTAAAACTTGCTTTCAAATAAAATGCAGGTGGGGTACACCTTGCCTTCAGATAAAATGCAGGTGGGGTTCGTATAGGCAAAATACAAGGTTTGTGTAAGAAGGTATAAAAGCACACCTAAGAGTTTGTATGAATGTTAAGAATTTTAGCAAGTAATATTTTAGGAAGGTGAATTCATGTATAGCCTAAAATCGTACAAGGGCAGTTTAATAAGAATAAGTATAGAAACGAAAGAGAGAATAACAATTTTACAATGAAGAAAAGGGTAATAAAATATATAGCTATGGAAAGACGGAGTCAGAAAAAAATATGTATTAAAGGATCAGGAATTGTGCGGTTAAAGTGAAGGAGTGTTTGGGAAGAAAGGGTCATTGTGAAGTCGAAAGTTAGTAAGCGTTAGGAAGGGCGGAAGTTTTCAAAGGAGTATTGTAGCAAAATCTTTTAGGGTAGAAAAAGGGGAACATGCTTTGTCGCCTTTGCCGCCATTTGCGTGGGGTCCGCTACTTTAATCGAATAAAGAAAATCCAATGAGAATGATACATTTAATAATGGAAATAATTCTAGACCATTTGGCGATCAAGGATTGAAAAAGGGCGGTCTGATATTAGACTCAGAAGGAGGGGAAAATGATTTTATTGGAAAATAGAAATGTGGTATAGAAAAGAGAAGGTTATAAAAAGTTATGCGACAGAGAGAAGACATATTCTGGTACTGAGTATTAGAGTACATTTTCTCTTAGTACAGGTCTTTCCTTAGAGTGTAGTAGTTGTAAGATGGAAAACCACTGCACATCAGCCCAGCTGAAATGGGGTAAGTCCGCTTATAACCGAAAGTTGAGTGACTTAATAGTTATTTATTTTTCCTTTTAAGAGGATAGGGACTCAAAGTGTTTTATTATTCATTGTTGGTAAAATTGTTTAATGTATATCTATAAAGTATATCAAATATGTTTGTGTAAATTTTAGTGAAAGCTTATATGTAAATAAATTTCAAATTATTTAATCTTAATTCTCTCTCGTCATTTAAATTATTAGTTGTGTTTTTTCCCTACTGAGTAGTAACTTTGCGTGCTGGGTAAACCTGGGTAAATCTATTGCGGATAAGAAGACTTAATAGTAATCATGATAAATTCGTTTAAAATAAATTTCCTAAAGTCAATAAACGGCGAAGAGAGCCGAAAACAACCCAGCAGTTGGTGCGTGACCACTCCAGTTGATTATTGCTGTAACCATTTGTATTTCCTTAATACCTTATAAGTTTGGTTACCGTGATCATTTGGGATTAATATCAATAAATGTCTTTAATTTTTTAGAAATATCGGTAGTAAACAGACACAACAAATTTCATTTATTTCTTCCCTCATGAGTCTCAATCAGTATTTTATTATTATGTATATTGTATAAGTAGTATGATACAATTTTCTTTTATTATTATGAATTTTCTTTTATAATCTCTTAATTAAAACAAGAATCTTAAAAAAATTTTTTTTAAGAGTATGAATATCTTTGGTGGCATAATGTGTTTCATGTTGTATATTGATATAAAATTTCCGTTATAATATTTCTTTTAAATTATTTATGTATCGTATATCAGTATCTTATTATTATATACACATTTCTGTCCGGTAGTATAATTTCATCTTATTATTTTATCATGCCTGAAACGGAAAATACAATGTCTAATACTTCGTGTAGTTTATTTACTAAATTAGCGGGCTTTCAAACGATTATTCCCCAATTCGATAACGTATCCGCGGTTACTCCCAAATTTTTCCTCGATAATGTCGACCACGTTACATCACTTGCTAATTGTAATGATGAAGAAAAACTTTTCATTCTAAAATCACGCATTCGGGGAGATGCTTTATCACATATTATTAACTCTCCCGATTTATCACAAGAGAAAAACTATCAATCATTCAAAACAAAATTTTTCGCCTATTTCGAAAAGAAAACTAGTCTTGCCACCCGACAGCATCAATTCGCTAATTGCCGCATGATGCCTAAAGAACAGGCAAAAGTTTTTGCAACTCGAGTTTCAAATGCAACGCAACAATTTTTTGGAACATTAGACTCTACAAACCCTGAAATTCAGCGGTTGGTTGAACAAACGAAATTATCCAAATTCATTGATGGTCTTTTGCCTGAGTTTAAAAAACCGGCATTAATGAAGGATCCACAATCCTTCCAAGAGGCTTTAAATTATGTTGAATTATTACAAACTAATGAATCTACACTTACTGATTCTCAGAATATTTCTAGCGAGGTTAATAGTCTTAATCATTCAAATGCCGACTTATTGAAAGTCATTGAATGTCACGCGCAGAAAACGCACGAAACTGTCGCTGCATTAACCAAGCAGATCGAAAATCTAAAAATTGAGCCGCGCCATAATAATTTTAGAATGCAGAATAGATTCAGAGCTGCCACTCCACACCCTCCAAATTATTTTTCGAACCGCAACGCTCTTTCGAGACCCCAAACTTTCTCACCGCGCTTTCAGAATTCGCGGGTTTATAACAATAACAGGTCTAACAACTTCAGGACCCAGTGTCAAATTTGCGGTCGCAATAATCACGACTCTTCCTTCTGCTTCTTTGCAACGCCTCAACAAACGACCCGGGGAACTTTTACGACATCCCACAACAGAAACCACGCCAACAATCGATTTACGACCGACAGAAGAATGTACCCTACCCACCCTTCATTTCCCTATAGAAGTACACAGAATTTAAACTAATTGAGGGGGTCATTTCACATCCCGCGGGCCATTATGCACCCCCTTCTCTTTATAATAGACGTGTAAACCGCATTAAGCAGTTTCGAAGCTCGCACATTACGACGCATAGAGTAAATACTCAATTTATAGAGTCGGAAACTAAAGATTTTTGTTTACCTGTAGTGGCTTTAAAAGTCGCTGGTCATTTAATTACTTCATTGGTGGATACGGGAGCTTCGGTATCTTTGCTAGGAATAAACGCGTTTAATCAAATCAAAACCGATAAAAATGTCAAACAAATTAAAACTGATGTTATGGTAAAATCCATTTCTGGCGATAATCTTAATATTTTAGGTACTTGTATTGTTCCTATTACGTTAGGAACGAAAAAACTTCGCCACACGTTTTATATTGTTGGAAATACTTTGTCCCCTAATTACAACGCGATACTCGGTTTTGATTTTCTAAAAACTCATAATTATAATATTTGCTTACAATCCGATACTATGAAATCGGGTAATTCTGTTGTAAAATTACGGGATTCTAATTCTACTGCTCTTAACAATGTCTCAATTGATTATGCTCGGTTGCACTCAAAATTTGAATTAATGCCTCATGAGTCCAGAATTATTCCTTTGAGTGTAGATATTGCAGCCAAGGATGGAGAAACAATCCTCTTTGTTCCTTGTTTAAAAAATGATGCATGTGAAATTCAGGAATCGCTTTGCAGTATAAATAATCGAAAGCAAATATCTGTAGTGATTTCAAATTTAACGTCAAAACGGATTCAGTTTAATAAACATACTCGGATGGGTACCATTTCAAAAGGAATTGATATACGTGATAACGACACCATAAAGGAACTTAGGCGCAGTGAACTCAATGAATTGGATTTCAAATTAGATCATTTAGATTCTATAACTCGGGAAAAATTAATCAATTTACTTTTTGAATTTGCCGACATTTTTAGTAAACGACTTTTTACTCTCGGGCGAACCCATGTATTAACTCCTAATTTACAGGTTGATACGAATCAGCTCCCATCAACTCGCCCTTACAATGTTCCACATGCATTACAGCATGAATTAAAAACCCAGCTGGATGAATTACAGGCAGCTAACTTAATTGAGAAATCGGATAGTCATATTAGTTTCCCACTTTTGTTAGTAAAGAAAAGGAATCCTTCCGGTGATCCATCTCAACAGAAATGGCAATTAGTAGTTGACTACCGAAATTTAAATAAACATTTAAAATATCCAAGGTACAATTTACCTTTAGTTAATCATTTATTAGAAAATTTACGCGGTTCAAAATACTTTAGTTCATTAGACCTTTCTTCTTCATTTTGGCAAATTCCCTTAAAAGTGCAAGACAGAGATATGACCACATTTAGCTCTCCATTCGGATCATACCGTTTCACCGCTATGCCACAGGGCTTGGCCTCCAGCCCCGAAACTTTTTCCAAATTGGCTGATCAACTTTTAGCACCGATTTCTGATTCTAAAATTTCTAATTTCATTGATGATTTTTGTTTGGGCTCCCAAGATATTGAGCAAATGTTAAACAAATTAAGGAAACTCTTTGAGCGTTTTCGAGAATTCGGATTAACACTTAATCCAGAAAAATGTTCTTTTTTATTGCCGGAAATTGAGTTTTTGGGACACACATTAGATTCTACCGGTATCCGCCCTATGAATACAAATATTCACAAAATATCTGATTTTCCTGTACCAAATACTGTCAGAAAGGTTCGTCGATTTGTAGGTTTAGTGGGATATTATAGACGTTTTATTCCTCAATTTTCTGCTATTTCAGCCCCTTTAACAACTTTGACACGGAAAGGAGCAAGGTTTAAATGGACACCTGAAGCTCAAAAAGCTTTTGATACTTTAAAATCTAAACTTTCTGAACCACCTATTTTAATTCATCCTGATTATGATAAACAGTTCATTTTAAGTACTGATAGTTCTGATTCTGCGCTTGGAGCAATGTTAGGTCAGCGCGATGAATTTGATATAATCCATCCAATAGCTTACTTTTCAAAGAAACTTAATAAAACACAAATTAAATATCCCATTATGGAAAAAGAATTAATGGCAATAGTTGAATCAGTTAAGAGTTTCAAATATTACCTTTATGGTCGCTCTTTTGTTATCCGTTGCGATAACTCGGGATTAACCGAAATTTCTAAATTAGAATCTCCATGTAATCGAGTTACTAGATGGTTTACATTTCTTAGCGATTATAATTATAAATTTGAATTAATCAAATCTGCTGACAATATAGTTGCAGATATCCTTTCCAGAGATTTTTACGTCAATAGTGTGCAAATTGATTTACCTTCGATTTCAGATATTAAGAAAGAACAACAAATTGATCATAAATTATCTCCACTTATTAGTAAACTCATAAAACAACAAACTGAACAATTACAGGGTTCTAAGTATACCATGGTCGATGGTTTATTGATGCATACGGGTTATATACCACGTTTTGGGAAATCTAAGAAAATTTTACAAATAGTAATACCCGACAAATACAAACCGCATATTTTAGCAGCCAAACATTTACCTCACTTTGGTCATCTTAAAACTTATGATGCAATTAGGGAAAAGTATTATTGGGACAATTTGTATTCGGACACGAAACATTATGTAGACTCTTGTAAATATTGCATTTCTTATAAATCCCCTAATAAACTTCCTCCTGTCCCATTGCAAAGAAATCACATACCAAGCAGGCCTATGGAGTTCGTTTCCTGCGATTTTATAGGAAAACTTTCCCAAACAAATCAGGGAAATTGTTATATATTAACTTTCATAGATCACTTTACTAAGTTTGTTAAATTATATGCTGTTCCGGATCAGTCTGCAATAACTGCTGCGGAGAAATTTTTGGATTTTGCGTGCATTTTTGGTTTCCCTGAATATTTGTTATCAGACAAAGGAGGTGCCTTTATTAGCGACATATTTCAACATTTATGTTCCAAACTTGGAGTGATTAAACTTCAGACGACACCTTTAAATCCAAGGTCAAACGGACAGTCTGAAAGGATCAATTTGAATATAAAGAAGTCTCTCTCTATATTCGCACACGAAACAGCCCAATGGGATGAATATCTTAATTACTATCAGTTGTTGTATAATTCTAGTATGCATTCGGCTGTTAACGATAAGCCTGCATTCTTACACTTGTCTTTTGATCCTACATTGCCAAACGATATTTTAAATGATAAACGACCAGTTGAACATATTTCTTATGCAGATTATGTACAAAAGAAAACATCGCAAATTCAGCATACATTTGAAAAAGTTAGAGATAACTTAATTAAGGCAGCTGAAACACAGGAAAAGTATCAGGCGAAATTTGCTAAAAGTAGAGAATTTTACGAAGGGCAACTAGTGTATATTTATACCACATACTCTGATCGCAATTTAAAGCTCCCTAAACAAAGAAATTATTCCGGGCCTATGAGAATTATAAAAAGACATAATAAAGTTATTTCACAATTATTGATGCAACAAACCCCAAAGCAAAACCAGTGCGAGTTCACGCGCAACGGTTAATTCCTTTTACGGAACGTAGAAAAGAGTTAGATTATTTGCAGAGTATAGTGACGGAACAAAATCAAAAATCAGACAATGTCCATTCAGACAGTCAAAATCTTTTACAAAGACCACAGGCGAAATTTGATGATATATCTCCTTCGGAGCTATTGCAACTTGTACATAATAGTATGGGCTCAGATTCACAAACGACGGTTCAGTCAAACAGGGGAGAGAGTCCGAAGTCTGACTCCACGGAAATTTATACTTTTCCCCAATCCTCATTACCTATTGTGGAAGAACATACACACACCACACAACCGCCCATTCACTCATATAATTTGAGACCGCGAACACAACAAAACCTAGCGGATCGAATCTTTGACTGGACATTACGTGTCACTGACCCACAAGGAGGGTCGAATACTCCCCCTGGGGTTAGTTTCTTGAATAGAATTGCGGAAGCTTTGGATTCTTAGAACAAATTGTTAGGTCATTTTGATTTTACACACATTTATACTCGTATCATCACATTTATATCTTTACTTGGAATTTTTTTTTATTGATTATATACATCTATGATTATTATTATTTTTTATTAGGTTTTATCATAACCTACATTTGTTTTACAAATATCTCAAACGGGTTTTGCATATGTATATAGAATTTTTTTTTCTCTCTTTTCTTTGTGTTTGATGTAAAATTTCTATTTGAGATTTTAGGGTTTTGCGTTTGCGATTAGGATATAATTATAGGATATTGATATTTATTTTTTTTTATTTTATGTTGCGCATACTTATGTTAGGAAAATTGATAACAGGGACTTTTGAAGTACGCAGGGAATTTCCTGTGATTATTATTTTTTTTTTTTGTGTATTGTATTCTATAGTATTCTTTCAATGCTTGTACAGAAACTCGTCATAATTAAATCCCGGTAATGGGGAATGACGATAATTATGAATATTACTGACGAATAATGACTGATTTTCGATATTCTAAAAATTGTCTCCTATAAGAGGGGAACAGATGAAATTCAAAATCACTTCACTTACATTTAACTCTCTGGTTCGTAAATTTATAAGACGATATTTGATCGTTGCGGACAGACAACGGAGAACAGTGAACAATGGAGAATTTTTTTTTTTTGGAATTTCCCACGCGAAAACCGCGATATTCAGAAATTAATTCTTATGAACGGAGCTGCGAACGCACCTCTTCGCGTTAATTTTAATTTTGTTTTTACATATTTTTTTTCTTTCCAATTTTATATATGTTTATTATTATTCTTTGATTTCAAGTCGTTATTAATTCATTTCTTCAGTAGTTACTTTGTGCATTGTGAATTAGGGATTTATTGGTAGTTATCTAGCGTTACTTCGAATAAAAGGTCAATGGTCAAATGGAATAAGGGAACTAAAACAGATAAATATTTTTTCTCTCTCTCTCTCCGCTCCTTCCTTTAATTTTAGTAAGAAATCGAAAATATAATTTGTTTTTCCTCTCCCTCTCTTCTTTTCCTGCATCTTTTTACATCATGTCATGTTGTTACTGATTTCATGTTTTATACATTTAGTTTACATAGTGGTTCAGCTTTAAACCTCTACATACATCAAGAACTATATAAATTTAAAGTAGGGATGTAACTTTTAATGTATGTTGTTTTGATGGACTGATCACCCGTCATGGTTGTTAGTACAGAAATATAGCTTACATCCTCCTCTTTTTTTTTAATTATAAATAAATTTTCTTTTCCCCTTAACTCTGTGCAGAAATGCATAAACAAGCATTTTACAGCAATGTGTATAATAATAATAGAAATACTATAAATAATGCTAATTATGATAATGGTGTTACAATATTAATAGCTATTTTGGTTGTTGTTATCTAAACAAGGTATGCCATAATAGATATTCATTTATTTAATTTAGCAATTTTTTTTTTCTCTAATTCTTAATAAATATACGCGGAAATTTACAATTTCAATTATAAGAGACTCATGGCTAAATTTAAAGGCTTACAAACATTAATTCTCTCATTTAGCATTTGTTCAGGTTATTATAAATTTATACATATATATTTCTAATTATTATATTTCTAATTAGGAAAATTTATTTTTATAATATATTGTCACTCAACGTAAGTTGTAAGATGGGCTTTTCCTTCATTTTCAGCAATTCTTCTATGTTTGATTCATGCAGCTAGCAGCTCGCATGGTCAGTATTGTACCTTTACAGGCGAGGCCTACAAGTGCGAAAAATTGCCCCGCCATCTGCGGGAGAAAATCATTTTACCCCCAAATGCGTGTTCTCTTCGGACATGCGAGAACTGTATAAAAGGACCCCGCACTTACATCCTTTCCACAGATTTTGATCTGTTAGAACCTCGCCAGTTCATTTTACGACAACTCTTCTTTGACTTCCAGTTCATCATACCAGTGCAAAGATAAAAACGGGAAGAATTGTGAATGTATGACAAACCATTCCTGTGGGGGATCACCTGAATTTTGCACTTTGCACCAGTGCGTGAATACAGCTAAATGCGTATGCACCTTTACACATCAAGCTTCGGAACTGTTATACATTTCTCCAGAATTGACTCTTATCAACCCACCTAGAATCACGTTGGACATGTGTTTCTATGATATGAAGGCACGTACACTTCAAAGCCATTCCAGCCTTCACCGGCATCTCTTGGAGGCAGAACAGGCAAAATTCAGTTCGCATAATATCACTATTGCGTTTGAAGATCCAATTCTTCGACTCCCGGCACAGGGTAAAGTCATTTTACGAAATGCTGATTTTGAACATATAATTACTGTTCCCAAAGACTTGTTTATAACATTACCTTTCGAGATGTTAGCATACAAAACATCCATTTCGATTATTTATTTACATCCGGGTGGCCGAACGGTCACAGGAATAATTCATGTGTCGGGCAAAACTATTTGTCAATTACGACAATGTTTTTGGTGCCCTCAAGTTTTCACACGCATCCAGTGTTTACCACGTACACTACAATATATATTCTATTCTACTATGATCTTATTACTAGTTTTTGTGTTATGGAGTTTAAAGGTCTTAATCAAGAGTACGTTAATTTTATTACAAGGCCTAATATTCCTGGCATACCATATTTACAAATTTTTTCGAATTATAGCTCGTTGTAGCTTACTTTGTGGTGCATTCCTGGCCACTACAATTCAACGGATGAGTGTTGGAACTTATCATTTTTTGGAATTCCAAGCCGCACAACGACCCAACATGTTAACGCAACAAATTGTTTTGCTGACTTTAGTGTTTCTCATAGGATTAGTGGATGCGGATTGCAGTTCACACGCCATTGTAAAATCCGATTTACGAACTTGTAATACGCTTTCGGACAGCACGAAAGTTTGCAATGTGTATACAACCGCCGAATTCTCCTTACCAGCTGTATCATCGGAAGTTTGCTTATGGTTCACTAACTCTGCCGACCAGCACCTATTCACACTGAAGCTTAAATTGGACGCTGTAAAGTGTTTTTTTCACACGGAGCGTCAATATTTCACATTTCCCGTCACAACTAAGCATATATCACAGACATCTTGTATTTTTAATAAATATTGCGGCCAAGGAGTACATTGTGTTAAGAAGTCCGTGGGTAAACAGGGACTCAACTTTGAAGCGGAGACACCAGAGAGCAGGGAATTTCCCGGTGTTTCCTCGTGTGTCGCAGGTGGTTTAGGTGTCGGATGCACAATTTTGACGCGTGCCGCGTGCAACTTTTACCGCACGTGGTTCGAGCCTGATCTATTGCACTCTTATCAGGTCAGCAAAATTACTGGTCATGATTGCCAATACAACATTGCAGTCACGCATATCGAGAATAATACGGTGTCGCACATCTCTCTTTCTGATGTAGCGTACACCAAAACAGGTATCAAGATTTCCATTTTGGGAGCATATGACCAGCCCCAACTACACTTCAGTGACTCATTGATACAACGTGTCGGCCGTCCTTCCGAGGCTTACTTAGCCCCAACAAGTATTCGAAATCACCCGAAAGCAAGCGAGATTGGAGCCGTCCAAGCGAACACCTCCTTCACTAAAAACTTCATTTTCGATGAAAATATATCATCCTGCGATTTTTTTGAGGATACGCTACGCTGTTCCTTGGCGACAGACGCCTTGGAAAATTTACGAAAAACACAGGAGTTTGCACTCCCATTGCAAAAAGACATTCATCTCCTCCAGATCCAGGACAATAAATTAACCTCCACTATGCTCGCCACATCAGCTGTTAGAGTACAGCTGGTATTCACCAACTTCAAAATTGCTGTACAGCAGTCTACAGTCTGTCCTAAATTTGACACCTCTGAGGTTGAAGCTACTGGGTGTTACAATTGCGCTCTGTTTGCCCGTATAAAATTTAAGGCGCATAGTACCTGTGAGCCGGGTGTGGTGACTGTACATTTCCAGGGACTCTCGGTGTACACCCGTGCCATCCGTCTACAGATTGAGCCAATGTACTATACAATCAAACTGTTAAGCTCTCAACAGTGTTTGAAAGACAAACTGTGCCTGCGATCTGAAACATTAATTCAATGTCAGCAGGTGAATGTATGTTTTCAAGAGCCGTCAATTGAACTTCAACAATTGAACTTAAATTACACTAGTTCTTCTAGCTCTTCGACGAGTAGTTCAATGTTCGACTGGTTCCCAATACCAGCATTAAATACTTCGTTGTTGGTTTTGAAAATTGTCGGATCATCTTTATTTATATTGTGTATCCTTATTACAGTCTTTTCAACAATTATCACTTGTTGTTGTCGATCTCGATAAATGTACTTCCTTTTCAGGGTGCTTTATTTAGATATTTTATTACTTTAGATCAGTATCTTATCTAATTTTTTTTCCTCCTTTGCTTTATTGTGCATTATGTATTTTTTTTTAATCCTTATATCATTATTTTAGCTAATTTTTTTTCTTTGCTTTAAAATGTCTTATCATTGCGCAATGTGTACATTATTCTTATGTTTTCTTTAATTTATTTTATAAGTTCAATATTTGTTTTATTACTATTATGATTATTCGTTGTACACAAATGATTATTGCTTTTAAGTATTCACTTATGTTTCGAATCTTGTGTACTATACTCTTCCTGCATATTCTCTCATGTTAGTGCTCATTTATATTTAAACTTCTTTTCCCTCGCAACTGGGAAAATGTTTTTCTATTTTATCTATATCTCTATAACTTGGTATTTTGTGTGTTATATTTATTTTTTTTATGTTTATTATTAATATTTGGGTCCCCATCCATTCAGTCACTCGATCGAAAAATAGGAACTTAGAATTTTTTTTCTTTTTTTTTATTTATTTTTTTTCTTTTTCTGGGATTTTGTGTGCATTGCTAGGCCTTTCAGTCTACCAAACTAAAGTGATATTCGTTTGGAATTTTGAGGCTGTTTACTCCTAAAACTTGCTTTCAAATAAAATGCAGGTGGGGTACACCTTGCCTTCAGATAAAATGCAGGTGGGGTTCGTATAGGCAAAATACAAGGTTTGTGTAAGAAGGTATAAAAGCACACCTAAGAGTTTGTATGAATGTTAAGAATTTTAGCAAGTAATATTTTAGGAAGGTGAATTCATGTATAGCCTAAAATCGTACAAGGGCAGTTTAATAAGAATAAGTATAGAAACGAAAGAGAGAATAACAATTTTACAATGAAGAAAAGGGTAATAAAATATATAGCTATGGAAAGACGGAGTCAGAAAAAAATATGTATTAAAGGATCAGGAATTGTGCGGTTAAAGTGAAGGAGTGTTTGGGAAGAAAGGGTCATTGTGAAGTCGAAAGTTAGTAAGCGTTAGGAAGGGCGGAAGTTTTCAAAGGAGTATTGTAGCAAAATCTTTTAGGGTAGAAAAAGGGGAACATGCTTTGTCGCCTTTGCCGCCATTTGCGTGGGGTCCGCTACTTTAATCGAATAAAGAAAATCCAATGAGAATGATACATTTAATAATGGAAATAATTCTAGACCATTTGGCGATCAAGGTTTGAAAAAGGGCGGTCTGATATTAGACTCAGAAGGAGGGGAAAATGATTTTATTGGAAAATAGAAATGTGGTATAGAAAAGAGAAGGTTATAAAAAGTTATGCGACAGAGAGAAGACATATTCTGGTACTGAGTATTAGAGTACATTTTCTCTTAGTACAGGTCTTTCCTTAGAGTGTAGTAGTTGTAAGATGGAAAACCACTGCACATCAGCCCAGCTGAAATGGGGTAAGTCCGCTTATAACCGAAAGTTGAGTGACTTAATAGTTATTTATTTTTCCTTTTAAGAGGATAGGGACTCAAAGTGTTTTATTATTCATTGTTGGTCAAATTGTTTAATGTATATCTATAAAGTATATCAAATATGTTTGTGTAAATTTTAGTGAAAGCTTATATGTAAATAAATTTCAAATTATTTAACCTTAATTCTCTCTCGTCATTTAAATTATTAGTTGTGTTTTTTCCCTACTGAGTAGTAACTTTGCGTGCTGGGTAAACCTGGGTAAATCTATTGCGGATAAGAAGACTTAATAGTAATCATGATAAATTCGTTTAAAATAAATTTCCTAAAGTCAATAAACGGCGAAGAGAGCCGAAAACAACCCAGCATATATATATATATATATATATATATATATATGTTTCAAATCATCAGTAACATTCAATGATTAACATAGCAAAAATAATTTAATCTGAAATTTAGTTCAGTAATATGCTTTTTTATGAATTTTTGCTGGAAAAAAACTAATTTACTAGTTCTGCCACCTAGTGACAGCAAACCCTACATGCTCGGTGGTCCATATTTGAATCACCAGTATTGAAATTACTAAAAAAATTAAGAAATTATGCAGATAAATTAAACTTTTCTATTTAAAATAAATAAGTTACAATCGTAAAATGA
This sequence comes from Dolomedes plantarius, assembly GCA_907164885.2. Taxonomy (NCBI): domain Eukaryota; kingdom Metazoa; phylum Arthropoda; class Arachnida; order Araneae; family Dolomedidae; genus Dolomedes; species Dolomedes plantarius. The sequence goes on along the minus strand of OU015490.1, from coordinate 197,856,735 downwards.
AATTCCAGAACTTCCGTGCATCTGTATACTAACAACTTAGAAAAACTGGTTAAAACTTGAAGCTACAAATTTCTGGCGAAAAACAAAAAATTATCCTCTCTGAAATTATAGACCAGTAGAGTGCTGCCATCTGTTGTTTCTGAAGCATGCTAATGTGTTAAATATTTACTGGAATTTACAGAAACATTCACCGAATGATTTAGCTTTTACAAAATAAATAAAATAGGTGGTTCAAAAATGAACCACCGTCCCTGAAGGGGTTATAGCACCTATATAGTCAGAAGATGAGACCTGGTTTCTACAATACGACCCAGAAACAAGAAGACAAAGTGCACAATGGAAAGGACCGTCTTCTCCGATACAAAAATATAAGCACGGATGTCAAAATCAAAGACTAAGGTGAATTGCATTTTTTGATTACAAAGGACATATTCACCACGAATTTGTTCTTTAAAATCAAACAATTTATCAGTATTTTTACAAGGAAGGGCTTTTTCGATTAAGAAACAGGATAAGGCGAGTTAGGAAAAAACTGCTTATTCTGGGCAATGGTGTATTTTCCACGATAATGCCTAGGCCCCTTACAGCAATTTCTGCACAACAATATCTTGTATATATATAAGTATTCAATAACAGTGATAAATCACCCACTATATTCTTCAGACATCGCCAGCTGATTTTTCCTTTTTCCGAAGCTTAAGATGACCATGAAAGGACAGAGATTTGAAAACGTATCGGATATCAAATCCAATGTTACGCGTATTTTGCGAACGGTTAGTTCCAACGCCTATAAACAGTGTTTCGATGACTTCAAGAAACGTTGGAAAAATTGTATAGACACCTTTGGCGATTATTTTGAATGAGATAAATTTATTTGAAGGGGAGTAACATTTTTCTTATTTATAAAAAAATTATCCGGTTTCTTTATGGGCACACCTTGTATTTTTTTATTGATAGTATTTTAATTGTAAACTCATTACGTGAGTGATGAATAAACACAGTGTTGTGCGCAGTAAATACTGTAAATTAAATATACTCTTAAGTAATTTTAACTATTGAACTTTGCAACTAAATATTAGTTATGTCATAATCCGTTTTCAATGCCCTTTCTTGTATAAAGTTACACAATTCCTCAGGATACACGGATTTTAAGCAGACACATTTCTATCAAAATTATTAAACTGTAGGGAGTTTTACTCCGTTAAACCAGCGATGACATTCGTTTTGAAGTCTTAAAATCTTTCGGCACTCTTACCTGTTATTCAATTACAATGCCACAGAAATGGACAATATTTGGTCATTTTACGACCCAAATACTTTCCGACATTTTGTAAAGAGCATGCCTGGGAGAAATGTGTAAATACTTCTCATAATTCAGTGCTATAGTAGAAGTACCTTTGCAAGCGACAGTGAATCTGCAGTAAAATCTAAACATGTAATCTCGTTAATACCCTGATGGATGTTATAGTTTGAAGTTTCAAAGCCATCAACAGTGATTTTGAGTTATAAAAGGATTTCCTACGGGTTGTAAATATGGATTTATGAGGTGTAAACACGCTATAAGGGAGTGAGAAATAGCCTCTTGTATTTTATTTATGATCCTGGTAAAGGTAAACCTGTCTATGATCACAAGAGTTAATGCGTAATAATCGGCATGAAGTTAGGTGCTTCTGTACGTTAATTGATGAATTAATCATACTTCGATTCGACGAATTTTGATTAAAAAATAAACCTTTATTTCCTTATTTACATTCAAGATGAAAGAAACCTTTATAAATGCATTATACTTGAAGAAATACATTGTTGCCAGTTGAAACTTGAACTATACTATGAATCACAAAAAGTACAATATAAAAGAAAAGAAGATTTCACGAGTGAAAATAACGTATTTTAAGTTTCTTTCTTAAGGAAATTATTTATATCATAACAAATCTATATCGTTATATCATTGGTTTCAATGTAATGCAATGTATAGTGGCGATCAAGTCCCAAATTGTCGTATTTAACAGCTAAAGTACAACTTTAATTTAATAGCTCAATAGAGATTACCTTAATTCAAAAACAGTTGAATAAATGGCTGATCTTTAATGTGCTCAAAAGCAACTGATGTCTTATTTGCACACTGAAGGAACTGATGGCTTGAAAATTGAGATGTTCAAGATATTTTATATTCGCACTGAATTTAGGGACCCTAGATTCAAAAGTATGTTAAACTCAGCATTAGAAGAGTACAAGCATTTTTATCTAAGCTCTCATTTGCGCATACTCAAAATATCATTAAGGTGAAGAGTTAATGATTAATGCTATAATTGGCCACGTTTATGATGAGCGCATGCGCATATGAAGTTTTTCTACATATTCTGCAATTTAATACAGATACATCTATAAAGAATTTCTGCGTTTAAAAAAATTGTCAATACATAAACACAAGATAAATATATAACAATAAACAACCATATTCAAAAACTTGCAAACAAAGCCGATTTCAATTTAGTAGGATTTGTTTAGCTTTATAAAGCTTCAGAATCAGAATTTTCCCAGTCGATAAATCACAACACAGTATCGTATAGGGTTAATTTTCCAAAACATTTTTAAATTGTAAAGAAAACGTTACTTGAAATATATTCTTAAATTGTAATGCTATTCAGTTACAATCGCTATAACATGCTAAATAAACAAATAGCCTTTTTGTTTTCCATAACAATACATTTGTTACATTTACTATCAGAATTGTTCTCTGACGCTGACTATAAAGAACAAGGAAAAGGGAATAAGGGAATGAGATTAATTAACCATTACTTGTTCTGGTACAATTCTTAACATTTTCGGAAAAACTTGACTGTAACAGGATAAATGTAATCCCGGCAAGGGATCAATATAAGAAGACGCAGATTATTGAGGTTAGAGCTATTGTATGCATTTCTTACGAATTTAAACCATTCTGTATACAGTTTTATATGTTTATATATATTTCTTTACATCTATCTCAATTCATTCATTCTTTAACATTTAATTAATTAATATATATATATATATATATATATATATATATATATATATATATGTATATGTGCGTGTGTGTGTGATAGTGTGATAATATTACTAACTACCTATAATGGCCCATTCAGATATTTTTCTCTGTTCTGGTAACCCTTCTTTTTGGCGTAAACGCCTCGCCTTTCATCACACTAACTTCCTCCACCAATTTTGGCGACCTCGCTGGGCTAATTGTATTTTGACGCTTCTACGAGGAGACGCTGGACTGACTCGGAACTGAATAAGATGTGTTTCTTTACTCGTTAATAAATTCGTTTGTTCCTGAAGCTGACTTTATTATTTTCCGGCCACGATGTAAGCACCTATTTCATGAGATGTCCATTCCGGACATTTCATATATATATATATATATATATATATATATATATATATATATATACTTATTTATTTATTCATCCGGTTTAATCCATTTCAAATCAACAAATTTGGCAAGGTAATGTTGTTCGGCATTTTTATTTTCCTAATTTTTTAACCAAGTTTTCTGCATAGTTTTATGTGTTTAAAAACATGATTAAAATATTTTTTACCTTATCATTTTTTTGGGGCGGCCATTTTTAACCAGTTACGGAGCCATTTTTTGGTGAAAAATGTGTTTCACTGAAAATGCTGTAGCTGCTTTATTTTTATACCTATCAAGATAAATAAAAAACTACGATGTTCAGCATAAAATTGTCTATATTTTAGGTTATTAGAGAGTTTTCATTAGAATTAAGGATGTAGGCCAAAAAATTTTTAAAACGTAAAAAATTAAAGGTCAAACACCACTTTTCGCTACCCTTATTTTTTGTGAAGGAAATCAGACTCACCTTAAAAATTTTTTTCTTGCACAAATCTCTCATAGGGTTATTTATAAAAATTTCAATCTTAAAAACCTTTTTCCTTTTTTGTTCAACTCACCAAAGACCATGTTAAGCCTGTTTTTGACAGTTTTCACTAACTAATATCCCGAAATATACAGTGTAAAAAATTCTGAAAACTTACTATAATAAACATCTTTGTAATATAAAGCTACCATATAAATTTTATGGTTAAGATGTAACTGGTTTTTGAGTGGTCGAGCATTAAATTTGTAAAAAAAAAATTGTGCTAATTTTATCGGACTAGTCACTTTCAAAATCAGTATTAAAGACTGTTGGTCTTGTTTCAAAAACAAAAACATAAATGTTTTGTTAGATCTATCACTAAAACCTGTCCCTGAAGCTTATATGTCCCTGACACTTAGGGGTTAGTGGAAGAAAATAATTTGAATTAAGTGAACTCAATATGTCCTACATTGGAGTTGTCACCGACCAGTAAAATAATGAAAATGTATAAAGGAAAGTGATTGTGAGTTTTCAGAAAAAGATAGATAAAATTGCAATAGCTGTAAAAAGGAAATTGGACATTTAGAGGAACAACAAAACCAGACCTGATGTAATTCAACTGATAGTGAATATGAAATTTTGATCGACAAACTAGAAGAAAAATGCTGCTTGGTGAATAAAGATGAAAAATTTTAAATTTGTCTCTTACCAGATTTATTGTCTAATAAAAATATGGAAAATTTCGGTGTTTTTGAGTATATTGTGAGACAAGCAAGACAATTAATTAAGGAGCAAGGTATCCTGCTAAATCTTTATAAAAGACCAGGTGGACACAAGATAAGTGAATAAGTTATCAACTGTGTGATTGAGTCTTATCAAGATGAAGAGAACAGTTGTCTCTCAGGGTAAAAAAGAATGTGCCTCAGGTAAAATTAACATTATGAAGGTATATAAACAAAAAAAGTTAGTATTGATACCCTTAAATGAGCTTTTCAGTCTTTGCAAACAGAGATATTCAAAACATATAATTGGTAGATCAATGTTATGTGCTCTCCGGCCAAAATGGTGTGTTCTGCCTGGAACATCTGGCACTCACACTGTGTGTAAATAGCACCAGATTGTTAAACTGATGAGAGAAGGGGCAACACTAAACACCAATTACCGGACTTTGTAAGACTTCTTTCTGTGTGTCATTGAGAGTGAAACCTGCATGCTGAATAAGTGCTTAGAATGTCCTGGACCAGAAGTACTTTTTGAAGTCTTAATGAATGATATTGATAACGTGCCTGATGAAATAAGTTTCAAAAAGTGGGGGAAGCCAGATAAAGCTAATCTTATCATACAATTTTCAACTAGTGATCAGTTTCTACAAACTATTGTGGAAAAACTGGTCTCATTAAAATCACACCCTTTTATATGAAAGGTCCAAGCTCAATACTTTAGAGAATTGAAAGAGAATCTTACGGATTTTGAATGTAGTTATAGGAGACGTCTCAGAAATTTATACTTTAATGGCCCAAGATAAAATTCAAAGCTTTCATTGGACCAATACGCAGGATACCTTTTGTTTGTTATTTTAAGAAACAATCAAATCTGTTGTAAAAATATTTGCATTATTAGTGACCACTTTATACACGATAAAACCACTGTGTATACATTTCAACAACTTCTTGTACATGAGGTGGAGAATGTTGTATCTTGAATACGAAAGATTATTTACTTTAGTATTGGTGCAATCATTCAGTACAAAAACAAAAATAATTTCATAAATGTCTACCAACACGAACTGAGTTTAGCATAGCAGCAGAATGGAACTCTTTTTCATCATCGCAGGGAAAATATTCTTGCGGTGGTATGGGTAGAACCACGAAACGGGAAGTAACACGAGCCAGTCTTTAAAGACCTTACAGTGATCAAATACTCACATCACAAAATATGTTTACGCTTTATTCAGAGGAAATGTTAGTGATAAATTATATTGTCAATCTCGACAGAGAGTATAATGCAAAATGAATATTTTCTTGAAAAATATTTGAATGTTGTGTACCAATCTCGGGAACTCGAGGTTATCATCGGCATGTACCCTTAAGGGAAAATCAAATTACGTGCTATACTACTTTGAAATGCAGAGATTTGATGATTTCAAAACTTCAGTTGAGTTTACAAAAGCCTTATCCTTTGACGATAATGACAGCATGGCATGCATTTATGATGATGGATGTTGGATGGGTAAAGTTAAAGATAAAAGTGAAGAGGGCAGTGACATTTTAGTGCATTTATTTCCTCCATCAGGACCAGCAACTGTGTTTATGTTATCAAAAAATGATAGTGTTTGGGTTCCTGTCACTAAAATTCTATACAGATTCGCATCGATTGAACTGACAACTAGTTCTGGACGAACATTCAATATCTCAGACAATATACGGAAGGAAATTTCAGCATTGTTTAATACTGTAAATAGATTTTAAAATGGGAAGAAGTTAATAAAGAAAAAGACATTCACATATTTTTATAAATAATTTTTAAGTCAATGAACAAAATAAAATTATACTTCTATTTTTAATACTTTCTATGTTGATGTTCTTCTAATTGCAATAAAACATAATGGATACAATTTATTCATGTAGGTTTTAGTGTTTTAAGATTAAAGAACAATCTTGGATAATTTTTAAAAAAATAGAAAGCATAATATAGAGAAAAGTTAAAGCTTCCTTCTCTGGACTGAAGGGAAAGAAACAGAGTTTTTATGCATTTTCAGTGAACTGTAATTCAAAAACCAGTTATGTCTCACTCATAAAATTTATGTGGTAGCTTTATATTACAAAGATGTTTATTATCCTAAGTTTTTAGAATTTTTCACTCAGTCCCTTTTGGGATATTAATTAGTGAAACCTGCCAAAAACAGGCTTAACACGGTTTTTGATAACCTGTACAAAAAAGGGAAAAGATTTTCAAGATTGAAATCTTTTCAACAAGTACCCTATGAGAGATATGTGCAAAAAAATATTTAAGTGAGTTTGATTTTCTTCAGAAAAAAATAAGGGAAGCGAAATGTCGTGTTTGATCTTACGTTTCTAACGTTTTTAAACTTTCTTGGGCCTAGATCCTTAAGTCTAATAAAACTCTCTACTATTTTAAAATGTAGATAATTTCATGCTGAACATTTTAGTTTTTTTATTCATCTTGATAGGTATAAAAATAAAATTTCTGCAGCATTTTCTGTGAAACACTTTTTCACCAAAAAATGACTTTATAGCTGGATAAAAATCGCCACCCCCCAAAAAAATCTATAAGGTTAAAAGAATTTTTAATCATGTTCTTCAACTCATAAAACCATAAAGAAAACTCTATTAAAAAATTAGAAAAATTAAAATTTTTGAGGAATACCTTCTTGCTGATTTGAAATGGATTGACCCATATGTTTGTATGAGTGTGTATTAGCGTATGAATGTGTGTATGTACAGGGTGCGGATGAATGGACTCCCATTTTTCAAAGGGTAATGAAAAAGAACGAAACAGTATGCAGAGTAAAGCTTTATATTTTCGAAAAATTATTATAATCTAGTTTTTTTCCCACTAGGTTTTGAAAATAACATCACTCAGATGGCGTCCGGTGTTTGCGATGCACTTCCGAAGCTTTTTTCTAAAATTTTCCATCTCTGTGTTGGGCATGTCTGAAGAAATGACAGCAACTTTCTTTTGAATAGGGGACTCACGGACTTGTACATTTTCAAACAGGCATGTAAAACTCGCGGCCCAGGCCCAGCCAATATAATGGTATGTAAATATCGTGTCACTTTATGCGCCTTCCGCACAGGCACACCATTTTCGCAGTGAATATTTTAGCAGCTGACTACCACATACAAGACTAGTAGTCTGGTTAGTAAGTAGTCTTGTACGAAGGGATTTGATTGGTGGGTGTAAAACAGGTTATATTTCGCTTTCGGGGAGCGCTTATTATTTTGTGAAATTATGCAGTGTCTGGTAAGTTAATGTTCAAGAACAAAAGGTTACAGAAAGAAATCCTTAATATTATCGTTGTTCTTGTTTTTTTATACTATACTTTACGAAATAAACCTACGTTTCTAAAATTGGTTTTGAAGTTTTTCTTATCTTTGCGGCCCACATGAATTTAAACATTGTTCATTTAGCCCATGTCAGCCTTTCAGTTTGACACGCTTCCTTTAATTCAAAACTTCAATAATCCGTAGTACTCTGCAAAGAAACCCGAAAAAACACCGTTTGCACAGATTCTGAATTAACCGTGAAAACAGTGACGTCAGATTTTCGAAATTAACTTATTTTCCTCTGTCGATCGAATACACAGGGAGCTTTCGGGACGACCTCACGTGCCACTAAAGCGTCAGGTATCTCAGAGCAGCAAGGATACTCGAATTGTCGAGTTTTTAAAAATCCCGAGGAGATCGGGGTGATATGGTCTCCGCCATTTTTAAGAATTGTTTAGTCCCAGAGGAGTATGCTATGCCCAAAATGCATCCCGAAAACGAACACGATTATCAGGTTTCAAATTGCACGTGAAAGCGACGACGTCCGGGAATCCTCCTTAAGAGTATCGTTTTTTCGATATTTCGTTATTTGGCCCATGTCAGCCTTTGAGTTTGACACGCTTGTTTTCAGGTGCTCTAATATTCCGAGGACGACTACTTGTTTTCCTTGGTAATGCAGAAAAACATGCTATTACGTTTGAAAGCCATTGCAGGATTGCTTTTCGATCAGGAGCAGTTGTATAACGCCTGAAGCACGTCCTGTATCGCAATTTCAAAAGGGTTGTTTTTAAATAAGAACGCTTCGATAACGGAAGCGGATGTTCAACGGACCCACTCATAGTGTCTACTCACAACTAGAAAATCCGCCTGAACTGTTGCCACCTCCCGCTCGGCCATATTGCCACCAATCGAAAAAACCAGGGACTTTCAGAAATGTGGGAATCCATTCTAACGCACTCTGCATGTATGTCTATGCAATTTAAATATTGTAAGGGAAATACAAAGACACAGGAACACTCTCAAAATCATATTATATTAATTTATAATAATTTTTTGTTTGTTTTCAGAAACGAGTCGTCATATTGCTTGCGTACAATCTCAAACGAATCCAAGGCCCTGATTTTATAACTTATGCATTCATTTTTCTTCAATATATGAGATAATCTCTTATAACTTATTTTCTAATATTTCCGTACTCATCAATTCCATTTTGGAAAGTTTTCTCTTTTATTTCAGATTTTATAATATTATGCAGATGAATCTTGTAAAGTTTTGTAAACTTAATTTGGTTTTTAAACAGGATCTGAATATTAAAGTTATATAGATGAATAATTCACAGGATTTTTCAGACAAGTTGATAGTTGGGAACAAAATTTAGGTCTTCGCCTCAAGTGTTTGAATCATTTATCTTCATCTATACTTCGCTCCGAATATTTCATAATATATACACATTAAATGTTGAAATTTGATATAAAATTGGTCCCTAATGCAAGAACTTGAGTTTCAGTTTTGAGCATTTGAAGTTTCATTTAATTTGAATGTTTTATGATCTAGGATTTATATGTAAGAAAACTTTCAGAGTTCGTTTTAAAAAGTATTGGATATATGAATTTTTTATTACTTGAAAAATCATTGAACACTAATATGGAATATTTTCTCTAAATGAAAATATAATCTACGTTTAAATTTACTTTAAAGCTTTAAGTTATCTCAATGTACTTGTCTTAGGTAAAACTTTGTCTTATGAATTAAAAATTAGAGAGGTTTTTTAAAAATCACTTTTTATAGATAATTTAATATATATATATATATATATATATATATATATATATATATATATATATATATATATATATATATATATATATATATATGTATATATATATATATATATATATATATATATAATTATGAAACGAAACCTATTTCGTTATCTCGAGACATTGAATTTGAATTTAATAACCTCCTTATGCTGTTAATAAAGCCGTAAAATCGAATTTTTTTACAATTTTCAATAATTTATGTCATTATTTTTCTCTTTATTATTGAAAAAAAATTTCCGTGAATATTTGAATAGTCACGTGATATTTGAGTAATTATCGTCTTATTTTAATATAATATATGCATATGGATTTACAGACAAACTCTCTCTCTGTATATATATATATATATATATATATATATATATATATATATATATATATACACGAGGTTCAAAAAGTAAGTAACAAGACTTTTAACCAAAAAGTTTATTCACAAAATCCAAGAGATATACAGACTTAGCGAAGCATTTGGTACAGATTATTTTTCAACATAGCTTCCGTGGGCATCAAAGCATTTGTTCCATTTATTTTTACTAAATACAGATTGTCAAGAAAGGTTAGACAATCTCCATGAAACCAAAATCATCTAAAAAGTCTAAAAACAGCAGAGGGTCCCGAAGGACCTCGTCCTTTGTAAAACTCAAACAAGCCAAAAGATGGGCAGGGGAGGCCATGTCATCTGAGCACCAGTGGCACTCCGGGAAGATCTTCTGACCCTGCCGAAAAGTGAGTGCTTTTAAATGACCATTCATGAAGCGCGAGAAGGCCGTTTGATATTTTCTGCGCTTGACCTGGAAAGACCCACCCAGACATCTTCCAATGTACCATGGGTGGCAAGGAGGAGTTCTCCAAAGAGGGTTTTGCTCTATCTTCTTAAGGGAGTTAATCTCTTTAAAAGTAAGAGCCTCACAAGGGCTCACGTACTCCTCAGCAGCAGTCCTGGCTAAAAAGTTGGCCCTTTCATTACCGTCAATCCCAACATGGGAAGGGATCCACTGAAAATGAATAGTGTGTCCAGATGAAAGCCGGTCAAGAAGATATAAAATGTCCAGGCTAGTCTGGTCTCCAATAATAGTCCAATTAGAGAGGTGTTGAATTGAAGCACGACTGTCAGTTAAAATCCAGACATCGTGGAATTGATCCTCAACTTGACACGCATACTGCAAGCCCTTCTTGATAGCAATAAGCTCTGATCTAAAAACCGAACAGAAATCTGGATTTTTAATCTTAAATTCCACAGCATCGGTAGTAGTTGGTATGTGCACTCCACTACCAGAAATTCCCCCATCACCCGTGTTGCCATCGGTATATATCTTTAAAGAAGATTGAGGGATTCCATGGATAGTCTCTAGAGCTAAATGTCTGATGAGGGCCGGAATCTCAGAGTTTTTTTTTATTACACTAGTTAAGAGATCTTCATGGAAATGGATCCCATCAAGTTCAAAACCGACGCCCAGATGATTTAAAGAGTAGGGATCCACATTAGCAGAAGGCAGACCCAGCATGTTTGCAAAGGAAAAGAGGCTATCCCTTCTCATACGCTGGTTGTCAGTCCAAGCATGAAGGTTTTCAGAAGTTCTATGCTGATCATTGTAACTGTAAAGCTTGTTATACTATTTCGAGATAAGTTCTTCTCAACGAAAAGATTATTTTCATAGAGCACAATGTAATTTGGACAACTGTGTCGAAGTCCTGTAATGATTCTAGCAGCGCTCAACTATACCCTTTCAAGTTTATTAAGATTGGTATTGGAAGCACAATAATAGATGGGAAAACTATTCTCCAGTATTGTCCTAACAAGAGAAATGTAGGTAGTTCGAAGGGTTCTAGCTTCTGCTCCCCAGTCACAACCAGAGATAAATTTAAGTATATTGATTCTTTTTCTACCCTTGACCACCTGGCCTTCAGTGTGTTTATTGCTTGTGATTTCCTTGTCCAAGATGTAACCCAGGTGGTTAGCATTTTCTGTTCATAAAGATCAAAGGCTGGTAATTGTAGAGGTGTTTGTTAGTAGTAAAGAAAGTCACCGAGGATTTTGAAGCATTAAAAGTCAGTTTATGATGATCTGTGAAATGATGAGCCTCTCCCAGAGCACAGCTGAGATTAAGCTCAATTGCACTAATGTCAGATCTAGAGTGCCAGATTATGATATCATTGGCAAAGATTCCCACATTACAATATTTAGAAATTTCTCTTTCGATGCCAGCAAGGTATAGAGAAAACAGGACGGGACTTAAAACCGAACCCTTCGGAACACCCTGTTTAAGGCCGAAAGGTTCGGACAAAGAATTATTTTATTTTACTCTAATGGATCTGTTCCAGAGAAAGTCTGAAATCCAGGGAAGGGCTCTGCCCTTAATGCCAAATAAATTATGATGTTTGGTAATCAATAATTGACACCAAACTCTGTCAAAGGCCCTAGACATATCCAAGAGGGGTGCAGCAGAATGGTTAGTTGTCTTCATGTTCTGAGCATCCCGGACACTCTGGCAGAAAAACAAAATCTGGTCGATAGTGCTATGTTCTCTACGGTAACCATATTGTTCTCCCGGCAGCAAATTACTAGAATACAGATGGAGATTTAACCTGACAAGAATAAGTCTCTCCATGAGTTTATAAACAAAGGAGGTCAAGGCAATAGGCCTAAAGCTCCCAGGGGAGCTAGCATCCTTACCAGGCTTTAAGATAGGGACAATAAAGGCTCTCTTACATTCACGGTTCCATTTGCAAACCAATTTACCGAAACTGGCGTTGAAGAAATCAGGGCTCTGGTCGCTGAGCCACTTAACGACGGCGTCCGGAACTTCGTTATTGGTTTGGAAATGCTGTCCAGCCAGGTGCTTCTTCAACGTCCCTAAGAGATGGAAATCGATTGATGCGAGATCCGGGCTGTAGGGATGATGTTCCAGTACGTTCCATCGGAAGCACTGTAGCAAATGATGTAGTCTCATATCTGTTCTTCCTTTCTAGAATTCATTCCACCAAAACCACACCTGCTTTCTTGACATGACACTTTGTCCGCAAACTTCCACTAGTTAACGATGAATTTCTGCTGGGGAGCTTTTCTTTAAACACAAAAATCTTATTACACTTCGCTCTTCAATGGCTGACCATGTATTTGTAAACGCCTCCATCTTTTTTCTCAAATTTTGGAGCTTTACGGCCCTACTAGTTCTATCTACTGGTGGCTTTTGATTGCTGTGATCGTTTGTTGCACCTAGACATGCAATTTCATTCGATGGGGGGAAAAGTGCACCCTTGAGAGCTCTTGTTACCTTACTTTTTGAACCACCCTCGTATATAGATAGATAGATAGATAAGATATGTTTACTGCACAGAATCTACTGAAGTTAATTGGATTTTTTCATCTTCTATAAGAATTTCTCTCCTATTAATTTTGGCAAGATCAGATACTGTAAAAGCATTGTTAAATTCCCCTTTAAAATATTGAAAAAATTAGAAAAAAACAGCTTTAGGGGTGCAACTCCAGAATCATTTTAATGCAAGGCCAATGATGACCGTCTACTAACATGTAATGTATTCAACAAATGTTGACGCTATTATGGACAACAATATTTCCCACAGAATTTTTAAAAAATTGAAGGGGCATTCATAGTATTAAAGAAGTTAAAAATTGATATTTTGACCAAAAATTCCATTTTAAAGATACATATTCGTAATACCTTATATCTTCTTTTTCCCCCTCTCTCGCTCTCTCTCTTTGGGCCTATTAACATATAATCCGTCAGCGTCAGCGTTTTTGTACTGACATTTTATTTAAAACCAACCACAGGCCTTTACAATTTCGTAGATAATTATTTGGAGGTTTGTAAATGGCTAAATATATTTCAATAAGAGTAACGCTGAAGCTGACGGATTCTATGTGAACAGGTCCTTTCTCTCCCGTCGTATACCTCTAGTATGGCTAGAGTGGTATGGCTCTGGTTTTAACACTAACAAATGGGCACCACAAAGTTCAGAATCAGACATCGAATAATAGGGGTCCGGTGGTGCACCACAATAAAGACCAAGAACCAGCAGGGATTACATCTGGGGAGGGAGGGGTCTCTAGGGTACTCGACCCTCCTCCTACACATACAAACCTCCCGAAGGGACTTTCCGACCTACAGATTTCACGTGCCTTAATAGACTATCTACCAATAAGTATTTGGACACCGATGCAAAAGATCATATCTGCGGTCCTAATATACGTCACGCCTTTCGCCGTTAAATATCGTGTAGGAAACAACATTGGCAGGAAACAATCAGTGCAGAGTTATCGGATTTCGTGAAAGGTGTAACCGTCGGGTATCACAAAAACCGCCGATCTTTAAGGGAGATATCTAGAGAGCAGAATTGCCCAAAATAGACTCTGGACTATGTGATTCAGAAGTGGAAGGTGAGCGGGGATTGTCGGAATGTGCTCAGAGTCGGCAGACCCAAGAAACTGGGAGATAGATACCGACGGATGCTGACAAGAGAAATTCGGAAGAATCGCACCCACCCCATGGCCCACATACTCCAGGAATTTCAACAGACATCCGGGAGTGTTGTTTCGATGAATACCATCCGTAAGGAAGCACATCTGCTTGAATTTCATGGCCGTGCTGCCACCCGTATGCCTTTAATCAGAAAGTTCAACCACGCTGCTCAGTAAATGTGGTGCTAAGCAAGGGAAAGATAATCGTAGATAAGTGGAAACGGGTTCTCAAGACCTACGAATCAATGTTCACCCTCTACCGTTCGCATGGCAGGGTGTGGGTCTGGCGTCTGCCTGGAAAACGCCTCCAACCAGAATGCATTGTGCCCACAATAAAGTTAGGCGAAGGTGGAATTACGGTCTGGGGGAATTTTCTCCTGGTATGGACTGGGGCACTTGGTCCCAATTCATGGTAAGCTCAACGCCGACGCCTACTGCACTATTTTGGATGACAGCGTGCTTCCTATATTGTGACATTTTTACGGGTTGGACCCATGCTACTTCCAAGACGATAACGCCTGTTGTCATGTGGCAAGGTCCACCATGAATTGGTATGGGGACAATGGGGTTAACTGAATGGACTGGCCTACTCCGAGACCAGACCTGGACCCTATCGAGAACCTCTGGGACGAGTTGGATCGCCGAATTAAGGGGTGCAACATCCGCCCATTATCGGTGAAGACACTTACAGGTTTTCTCCGAGCCGAATGGAAGAAAATACCACTAGCCGTAATTCAAAGACTTGTGGAAAGCATGCCCCGGAGGGTTGAGGATGTAATTACCTCTCGTGGTGGCTCTATCAACCATTGAATGTGAATAAATTTTGTTTTCTTTTCTATCACAGTTTTCCAAATACTTATTTGTAGATAGTGTAGCACTTTGTTGTGATATAGTGAAGAATATATTTGTTATATTGTTCGTTAACTATTCACTCTAAAAAAGGGATTTTCACATTAAAAATCTTCATAAACAGATTCGACCTTTTTCTTCTTCGATGAAAACTTCTATAATAAACGAATACTTGATTAACTTGAATGCATACACAAAAGTATTTTGAAATACTACTTCAAGGAATATTAAATATTATATTCAAACATTCTGTTATACTAAGACACAGAATATTACGCACGTGTCACTAAACCACATGTATTGCTTCTCACAGCCATTAAATAAGATATTTAAGGATAATGTTGCACCTACTTTGCAATTTTCTACAGCTTTTTTCAGTGAGAGGAATTTTCTGAATCATAAAGTTTCCATCATTGAATAACACCTGCCACAAATTGCCTTATGCTGAGTTTTATGTTATTCATAACAGACAAAAAAATACTATAGATTGCAATATCGGGCAGGAAAATATGAATAGCATTTTTGTGTAAATATTCTTTATAACATTTATATGAATAAAAGATGTAACTATTCACTTTTATTTACAGGTAGGTACTTTACGAGAAGAGTTCAAGTGGAGTAATTTAATATTTGCTTTATTCTATATAAGAGCTTTATTTAATTTCCTTTACTTATATTTGAACAATACATTTTTTATAGTGTAATAGACTACCTATTGTGTCTCCCATTCTTAATAGGTTATGAAGTATTCAAAATGTTTTAAAATGCACTTAATCAATGCTTTTTAGATGTTAATAAAATAAGTATTTCAACCCATTCGTGTTTTTCATAACTCAAGAAATAAAATCCACTGTTTTTGGACGTTTTCAAGACGTAACATCTGTGTGTACGTCAAAAAGGTTCAAGTTCAAGGGAACATTTTGATTGATCTAATATCTTTTTTAAAGTTCACACGTTTATTATCTTTGTTCAAAGAAGCATTTCGTAATTGGAGCCACTTGTCGGCAAATAAAATAATTTGCTGCTAAAAAAGGATTTTTGGAACAAAAAATGCTCACACACACACACACACACACACACACACACACATATATATATATATATATATATATATATATATATATATATGTGTGTGTGTGTGTGTGTGTGTGTTAAGCATTAACTGAGAATTCACAGGGGGCTTTAAAATAGTAAGAAAGTAACAATCATTTTTAACAGAGCGAGTGTATTTTGAAGTAAAATATTCCTTTTAGCAGCGACAGTTTAGGTCTAAAAGCGAGCGATTCTAGCGAAAGGGTTTATTTTTAGAATAGTACGGGTTTTTGGCGCGAAGCAAAAGCGAAAAGTCAGCAGAAGAGAGTTCCAGATGCTCAATGAGGGGGATCTGCACATGCTCTAGACGGCAGGAGCTAGGAGAAAATTAAGTTTTGGCTGTAGATTCCGTGGGAATCTCGTTGAGAGCGGAAGCTCGCGGCTGCGTGCCGAGGAAATTAACAAAATGGCTACGTGAAACAGATTACCCTGGAGCATGGTTCGTTGAAGAAACGCAATAAAGAAGGATTAAGAGTAGTTGACTTTCTTGTGATCCATTCCCTGCACTCGCCCAACTAATTAAAGAATATGACGACTGCAGGAATAATATTTAAACACGGGTGAAAACACTATCCGTGTCATATATATATATATATATATATATATATATATATATATATATATATATATATATATATATATATATATGTATATATATATATATCTATATATATATATATATATATATATATGTATATATATATATATATCTATATATATATATATATATATATATATATATATATATATATATATATCTATATATATATATATATATATATATGTATATATATATCTATATATCTATATATCTATATATATATATATATATGTATATATATATCTATATATATATATATCTATATATATATATATATGTATATATATATATATATATATATGTATATATATATATATATATATATATATATATATATATATATATATATATATATATATATATATATATATATATATATATATATATATATTACCGCTTAGAAAACTAATTTTGCAGGAAATTACAGACATCTCCCATTAGCCAACAGACAGATAGCCGCAGTGGTAGTTTAAATGAATAAGCTGCATAATAATGAAATTGTTATAAAATATAACGGAGATCTTCTCACTCGGTAACTTATTCGATTTAAACGAAACCCATTTACTCATATTTCTACTAAAATACGGAGTATCATATTCTTCTTAGAAAACGAAAATTGTTTCCTTATTTTCTACTCATATACGTAGTAGCATATTCTTCTCAGAAAGCGAAACCTGTTTCCTTATTTTTATACTCATATACGGACTGGCATAATCTTTTCCGATTTCAGCGATACTTTCTTCATTGTTTTTCCATTCATATACGGAGTAGTATATTCTTCTCAGAAAGCGAAAGTTGTTTCCTAATTTTACTGCTCATATACGTAGTAGCATATTTTTCTCAGAAATCGAAATGTACTTCCTTATTTATCTACTCATATACTGGCATAATCTTCTCAGAATTCAGCGAAACTTGTTTCCTTTTTTTCCACTCATATACGGAGTGGCATACGCTTACAAATATAGTGATATTGTCCCATTTTTATTGTACTAACAGACCCATTTAAAATATAATTTTAGTATTGTACTACAGACTTGAGATACACAGTTAGTTTTATTTTATCACTTATATACGGAGTAGCATATTCTTCTTGGAAGATTCTTAATTTTGCTATTCATATACGTGGTAGCATATTCTTCTCAGAAAGCGAAACATGTTTCCGTATTTTTCTACTCATATACGAAGTGACATAATCTTTCAGCGATACTTTTTTCCTTGATTTTCCATCCATATACGGAATAATGTATTCTTCTCAGAAAGCGAAACTTGTTTCCTAATTTTCTATTCATTTACATAGTAGCATATTCTTCTCAGAAAGTGAAACTTGGTTCCTAAGTTTACTACTCATATACGTAGTAGCATATTCTTCTCAGAAACAGTAATCTGTTTCCTTATTTTGCTAGTCATATACGAAGTGGCATAATTTTCTCAAAATTCAGCGAAACGTGTTTCCTTTTTTTCCACTCATATACGGAGTGGCATATGCTTACAAATATAGTGATATTGTCCTATTTTTATTGTACTAACAGACGCATTTGAATTAGAATTTTAGCATTATACTACGAACTTGAGATACACAGGTAGTTTTATTTTTTTACTCATATAAGGAATAACATATTAATCTCAGAAGCGAAACTTGTTTCCTAATTTTACTACTTATATGCGTAGTAGCATAATCTTCTCGCAAAGTGAAACCTGTTTCCTTATTTTCCTAATCATATATGGAGTTGCATAATCTTCTCAGATTTCAGCGAAACTTTTTTCCTTATTTTCCCATACAGGTACATAATACAGTAATATATTCTTCTCAGAAGCGAGACTTGTTTCCTAATTTCACTATTCATATACGAAATAGCATATTCGTCTCAGAAAGCGATAATATTTCCTTATTTTTCTACTTATATATGTGGTGGCATAATCTTCTCTAAATTCAGCAAAACTTGTTTCCTTGTTTTTCTACTCATGTACGGAGTAGCATATGCTTACAAATATAGTGATATTGTCCCATTTTTATTGTACTGACAGACGCATTTGGAATTAGAATTTTAGTATTATACTACAAACTTGACATTAACAGTTAGTTTACTTAATTTGTTCAACGTTTTGAGATAATTTGTGATTGATGAAATAATACGATATAATGGTTAGCGCTCTTAATGATGCCCAAATTGAATGTAACATAGCCACATCTGAGAAATCACAAAAGAGCATCTTATTTATTATTTCTATGAATGTATGTTTCTATGCTATTTTTGTAATTTTACAGCTATTACGATTTCGTAGAGTAAATTGTTGAAGAAGTAGAACTTTTTTTGTTGTGATCTGGACTTTTGAAATTGTAGAGTACCTAGAATAGGTGTCTCTATTATGCTAGTTAATTGAATTAGTTACTATTTTTGTCGCAAAGTCTGCTATGTGCATACTATAACTAGAAGCGTCATGCTAAGGAGTCCATTATGAGGGTACATCCTGAGAAATCAACTCCCCAAGTGCGTTTGAAATGCTTATTTTTTATAGAAATTTGTTGGAATTCATTCATGCATCTCGAAATATTCTATGTACAGAATTATAAGTCTGCATTATAAGATATGATTCTGTATTGAGGCTTTAGACCAAAGTCCTTTAATCCTATTGAGGAGGTTCGAAGGCAGTGCCTTTCAGAATAATGGACGCTTTACTAGAATTAAATTTTCAAGAGAGTGTTAGCATAACTACTAATGCCCCGCCCTATAGAAATGGAAGTAACAAATTAGATTTCCAGCTCGTAAGAGGTTTAGTAAAGACTTATAACGGCAAGAGGTTATAAGTTCCTAATTATTTTCAGTCAGTAAAATAGTTGTTAATCGATTTAAAATTTGATACCTCTTTAAGATATATTTCTACATACTCCTATGTATGTACGGTAAAGAAATATTACCGAATGTAATAATGACAACTACAGTATTAATAATATGCCTTTATAAGAGATGTATGTAAAATACTTGTTATTAATATCTCCAGTATTTAAAAGAAATATTTTTGTAAAACACAGTATAGATTATGTTCACAGAGAGGATTGAACTTCATTCCAAATTAGTTTGATTTTTACATGATTTTACCTTTTGGATGTTTTAAAATTGCTTGCAAAACGGATCAAAATATATAAAATTTGTTGACTGAATTACCTAATCAAAATATTTTATTTTTGTTTTTTCTTATTCTTGTACAAACATATTTTAAATTTAGTAAAAGACAATGGTTTGCTTTGGAATTTCCAGGGAGGTACAGTGGGACGTTATGCAACTCCAGTTTGACATGATCTATTGCAGTTATATGTAAAAAAGTTTGGATCCATTATTGATAGCCTATCTTACACAGGCATTTATATGGCATTTGCGAAGAAAGCACTAAAAAGACACCACTGTTATGTAAGATACATAGTAATGTAACAGTCAATTCCTCAAGAATACAATAAAGCAAATTTTCTCATTTGAATAAAGAACAAATACAACACTTACTCTTAAAAGATTTTATTGTAGGCAGTAAAATATGATAATGCTAAAAAGCTCTCTTTAGAAAATTGAAATCTCAGTCTTTTACAGAGAGTTTCTGATAGCGTTACCCTTTTTTCAAGCTTAAATATTTTTACAAAACCACACAGATTAAAAGGAAGTGACCTTCATGTAGAAGATATGACTGTTAATTAATACTTGTAAATTTTGTCTCTTGAATTCCTACAGACACATACTGGAAATAAATTACTCTAAATGATAACTTGGTGGCCTTCATGTAGAAGGTTAATTAATACTTGTACATTTTGTCTCGTGAATTCCTACCGAGACATACTGGAAAGAAATTACTCTTAATGATAATTCAGTGACTGCACAATTTAAACCTAAGACTCTCTGCTTTCCAGTACACAACAAACCTATAATACGATTTTCAGTAATGGACATGACATTTTTTATAAAATCCACAGTGTTTTTAACTATAAACTGTATTAACATCAAAAAAATATCAATGAATGTCATATATAAAAATTCAAAATATTTTTAAAAATTGCATGCTTTAATAAAAAGTTTACCTTTTATTTCCCTTATGAAAAATTTCCCCCCAAGAATTAAATTACTTTCTCTTATTTTGGTTTAACCTTAAAATAAAGCTAAAATACCACTACGTCACAACAGCCACGAAACCGAAACCAAGATATGTAATTTCTCGTTTCCTTTCCTGGTTAAATAAATCTAATAAATTTTCTTTATTCCTTTCTCTGAGACCTTACTCATGAAATGTTTTATGGGACTGCATCTGCGAGATAGGTTGTGTGGTGAAAAGCCATTATACTCCGACTCTAAACTAACAAAAAAGGTATGACACAAAATATTGGGAAGAAAGAGTGACAGAAATAGGTTGCTCGGAAAATATATTAGGAAGAGCATGAAAAAGATATTGTTTCTCCTAATGCTGGAAGGAGAAGAACTATTTTTGTCTTTCATCACAGGATTTGTCTCTTAACGTTAGATCAACCATTTGGGATTTTTACTTATATTTACCACGCCCGTCAATTTAACAGGCATTTAAAAAAATTCAAATTGTTGTCACCATTTACTTATTTCATAAGTAATTAATTAATTAAAGTATAAATTTCTGTTACAAATACATTTAATGTTATATATATATATATATATATATATATATATATATATATATATATATATATATATATATATATATATATATATATATATATATATATATATATATATATATATATATATATATATATATATATATATAAATAATGAAGAGCCAAAGAAATTGGTACAGGCATGCGTATGCAAATAACAGAGATATGCAACCAATCATGGTGCTTATATAAGACAAAAGGTGTCTGGCGAAAATATTAGATCCGTTCCTGCAGCTAAAATCGCAGGTACGATTTATGTGACTTTCAACGTGGCGTTATAGTCGGTGCACGAGAGATGGGACAGAGCATCTACGAGGTAACGATGCAATTTGGATTTTTGCGAACGACCATTTCACGAGTGTACCGTGAATATCAAGTTTCCGGTGGAACATCAAATCTTCGACAGCAATGCGGCCGGTAAAAAACCTTTAATGAATGGGACATTCGAGTACTGACAAGAATTCTCAAACGAGATAGACATGCAATACTTCCTCAAATTGCTGCGGATTTCAATGCTGGGGCATCTACAAGTGTCAGCTTGCAAACTGTTTAACAGACCGTCATTGATATGGGCTTTCTGAGCCGCAATCCCCTCGTGTACCGTTGTTGATTATACGGCACAAAGCTTTACGCCTCGTCTGGGCTTCTCAACATCTCCATTGGAGTGTTAATGACTGGAAACACAGTGCCTGGTCTGACGACTATCGTTTCCAATTGTATCGGGACGTGTACGGGTACGGACACAACCTCATGAATCTATGGACCGTACATGTCAACAGGGGACTCTTAAAGCTGGTGGAGCCTCTGTGATTGTATGGGGTGTGTGCAGTTGGCGTGATAAGGGACCCCTGATACGTCTAGAGATGACTTACAGATGACGGGTACATAAGCATTCTGTCAGATCATCTACATGCATTCATGTCCTTTGTGCATCCAGACGAACTTGGACAATTCCTCAGGACAATGTGACTCCCTAACCGTAGAGAGTTGCTACCGAGTGACTCCAGGATCACTCCTCTGACTTTAGACACTTCCACTGTCCACCGAAATCCCCAGACATGAACGTTATTGAGCATATATAGGATGCCTTGCAACGCGCTGTTCAGAAGAGGTCACCACCCATTCGCACTCCTATGAATTTGTGAACTTCCCTGCAGGATTCAAGGTGTGAATTGCTTCCAGGATACCTTCAGACAATAGTGGAGTCCATGCCACGTCGTGTTGCAGCATTTCTGCGTGCTCGTTGGGATCCTATACGATATTAGGAAGGGGTGCCAGTTTTTTTGGCTATTCAGTGTATATCGTTTTGTTAAAATGAAACTTTTTTGGAAAATTCTTGCAAATAGCTTATAACGTTTAGTGTAAACATTTTGCATATAATGTTAGGATTCTGAAATATAACAACAAAAGGATAATACTTATTAGTAAACTAACTATAAAGTATGCAAAAAATGCGGTTATTTCCTTAAGTTACTGTTTTATCTAAATCTGCAACCAACATTATGATATATATTTATCTATTATCCTTTCACTTTAGTTGAAGAACTGCAGCCACCCCAATAACTGCAGTAAACATTGGGCTCTATGCGGATATGGTCAATTGTATTAATGATTATGGAAGATGGTGACAGTACTCTGTCTCTGACCAAAGAAAATACAGTGGAGGTTGAGTGGAGTTGAGAACGCCATCAGCATTCTTTGTTACACGTGAGCTAATTAAACCGGGACCTACTTACTGCTTAAGGCTGCTGTGTACTAACAATATTGGACTCGCTTACCTCAATGTTAACCTATGGAAAATATTTGTCCACTATTTAAAGCTTTATAAATGCCAATAATAAAATAAAAATGGTATTTTCAGCTCGCATGAACTTTGCACGTTGCAACAGAATTTATTTTATAAATTTCGTCCACCAAATAAATTTATTGAGCGTTTAAAACACACTATACCAGATTTATTTCACGAATAATTTAATTTAAAAAATACTTTTTTCCATTTATTTAAAAGAATAATTTGCCATGGTGTAAAATTTCTTTCTCTATTACGGAATAGAATTTTAAAATTTTAAATCCAATTTGGCAATCCTTGGACACATTTTCTTTATAGGCTAACATTCAGGTGAGTGAATCCAATAGGATTAGTACACGGCAGCATTAAAGCCGATACCGAACGGTTACAAACATCCATGGCAGCAGTGGGGCTCGAACCCTAAGACTATGGGACAGAATGCCAGCGCCCCAATTATTCGGCATTCTCCAGGTTAAATATATTTGAGCACTTTCAGTTCATGGAAGAAAATCCTGGTTTTATTTTAAACACAAATTTTACAGCATGTAACTAAGTTCAAAATTTGAACTGCATGTATCGAAATTTCGAAAATAATAGAAAATTCATGCCTCTCATTCTTACAGACAGTATAGAATCAACTGATGTCAATAAGGATAATTTTAATGACTTGCTCATTATTAAAACTTAATGCAAAACTTTATTTTGGATTTAGGGGCAAAGATTTTTGGCCTTATGTAATAATCTTCAAGTAAAGTAGTTTTCAGCCTTATCGTATTTGCTATGATATTTTCTCGAAGTTATTTAAGCCTTATATTGTTGTGATATATATATATATATATATATATATATATATATATATATATATAAATATATATATAAATATAAATATATATATATATATATATATATATATATATATATATATATATATATATATATATATATATAAATATATATATAAATATAAATATATATATATATATATATATATATATATATATATATATATATATATAAATATATATATATATATATATATATATATATATATATATATATATATATATATATATATATATATATATATATTTAAGAGATAGTAAAATACGTATAAATTACAGGAAGCATGAAGGTATTATTATAACTGCACAGAAAGCATGTGATGAAAGGTTAAAAATAAAACTATCAGAAAATGAAGACCTTGTAGCTAATGACCGGGGGGAGTTGTGACCCCCCTCTTCGGTTAAAACATGTTTTTTTGCTAACGCAAACCCTCCCGGAGGTCGGCTACAGTTCGACAAACCTATATTATAAAAGAACATGTATAATAAACTAGCTGAAAACCCGCACTTCGCTACGGAGTACATTCAAATTAAATACAACGGTGAATGTATGCAATTAATGGCTATATATATATATATATATATATATACACGTAGTGCGATCCGAAAGTTCGGGGAATTGGCGTAAAATTCCTAAACTTAAAAAAGTTTGTATTCCCGATGCACAACCACATTCAAAGTAATCACTTTGGGCGACGATACACTTTTGCTAGCGCTGGTAAACCTTCTGGAAGTACTGCGTGAAGCCGTTTTTTGAAACCTCCCGTAAGGCCTCCTCCGATGCTGCTCTCGCCTCATCTGCTGACACAAAACGGCGTCCCTTCAAAAGGTTTGTCAATGATGGAAACAAATACAAATTATACGGGGCTAAGTCCGGTGAATAGGCAGTGTGTGGAAGCA
Organism: Dolomedes plantarius; assembly: GCA_907164885.2. Taxonomy (NCBI): domain Eukaryota; kingdom Metazoa; phylum Arthropoda; class Arachnida; order Araneae; family Dolomedidae; genus Dolomedes; species Dolomedes plantarius. Next base: position 197,831,826 of record OU015490.1, on the reverse strand, counting down.
CATTCGTGTGAGTTTTGGCGAGAAAATATGTGACCACTTGGGACCGATGTGCAGGTGCGTTGTCATGCAGAATGTACCATCTCCATTTAGCCAGATCTGCGGCAGTTTATGACGAATGAATTCCCTGAAACGGCATACATTGTTTTCATAATGCTCCTCGAATACTGTTCTGCCATCGGAAATAAATTCTGAATGACAATTCCTTGAGAATCAAAAAATACCCCTATCATGACATTCCCTTTGCTCTGATCCTGACGGAATTTCTCCGATCGCGGTGAGGAGGGTGATTTCCACGTTGAAGAAGCCCGTTTTGATTGGATATCAAATAAATAACACCACGTTTCATCAAAAGTTTGATCACCATGATAGAATCACCGTACACCGTTCGTAGCATTTTTAAAGTCTCCGAAGGTGTTTTGCCTAAACGCTGACAAAATTTAATGTTGCAGCACTGTTCTCTAAAAGCCACTTTTATTACGTCGCAGAACAAAGGTATCTATCTCCGGAAGAAAACAGCAGCGCGAGCGGTTAAATCACTTGACATGGGCGAAACCAACCTGAACACGTAGGGGTTGTTTGGTAGGATCCATTCCATACGCTGTCACATCAAATACATGCTTTTGTTGTCATAGATTACCGCATTCCCCGAACTTTTGGATCGTACCTCGTATATATATTTATAATAAATACGACTATGAAAGTATACAATTGATGTAAATATATATATATATATATATACATATAAAAAATCGAAAGGGATGTTTTTATAGACAAAATAATGTTGAAGAAAATATTCAAATTAAATGTAATAGGACATACTAAAGAATATAGTACAGTTAATATAGTACAGTTTGAGGAACATAATGTCTTTTATTTTATGTAAATATTTTTTTGGATAATGTCCAATCGTCTGCCGCATTAGCAAGAAAAAAAAATAGTTTTTTTGTCTATTTAGTTGTTATGCACGTGACGATAAATTTATTTAAAGTACCAGAAAAAGAAATCACGTGATCAGCATTTAATAAATTAAATTCTAAAAATTAATATTCAAAAATTCACCAAAAATCAGAAAATGGAGGTAAAGATTCGAAATAGTTCTCATTTTAAAGGAATTTTTATGATCTTTCTCGTGATCTAAATTTTATAACCCTCAAATTATTATTATAAATGCAAACTTAAAAAAAGTTACTAAAACAGCTTCAAAATTTAATTTAAAAAAATTTAAGAAGAATGTTTCAAAAATCTTTCATAATGCACCCCTACACTATAAGAAGAATCGCCATGCAAAATTTCAGTCCTTTAGGTCCAGCGATTTGGTCTGTGCGTTGTATGTCAGTCAGTCAGTCAATAACGGAACTGTTTTATATATATAGATAAAGAAATATATTGCAAAAGTAAGACGAACATCTACAACCTCTACAAGCAACAAAGTATACAAACCTAAACCATTCAACACGCAAGCCAAAGGACTCCTTATGCAACACTTCCTATACACAAAGTCCATTTCAAACTCCCCAACCACAGTCACATTTATTCAAAAGAAAATATTGGGTTAGAATATTATTGAGGAAATTGCGTAGAAATCCTTTATCTCTTGCCATTCTCCTGTTATTTTTTAATGTTCATTTCCATATCATTAGAATGCAATCTACTACATCTTATCAAACAATGGACAATAATATTACGTTTTATATTTTTGTATACGTCACTATCCCATGTCATTATGAGGACAGTTTCCACCATATATATATATATATATATATATATATATATATATATATATATATATATATATATATATATGTGGTTGCTTTTAATTCTTGAATTAAGTTATTCTTTCATACAGTTTACCATCTGATGATTTGACATCACTGTTCATTGATAATTTTAAGGTAAATTTACGCCACTGATAGATATCTATCAATTAGCCATAATATCACACAACTAAGACTAAAGGCACTTAAGTAATGCATTGAGTCTTAGAAACGTTGGTTAGCAGTCCCACTGCCATGTAAAAAATAAAGTCCATAAACATCGGCTTTTAATTTTACGTGATAGAACCTTTTAAGTGAATATTACTTACATCCTCTAATTTCATGGACATATTGAATCCATCATATCTATTAGCAAGATATTCAACAAATAACTCTATATGAGTACCGAAAGCAAGACAGGGGGCGGATATTAATTACACCCCATTCTTAATGTTAAGTGCTTACCTTGAGCATTGGGCTCTTTTGTAACAAAGGTTCCAGAATAAAAAGGGAGATAATCTACTTACGACCTAGTCTTTAACTTAATTAGCATCCGCTTGGGGAAACGCTTCCTCGAACGCCAGCGTATTTAAATGGAAGGAAAGTTGAAATTATTTACCCTGTCTTAGCGAATTTTCAAATTATGACCTTCCAGATATCTAATTATCACTCGGAGTGTGGAGAGACGCTGAATGGCCTCAGGATATATAATGGGGTATGAATATGCGAGGATATTTTCTTGTATGAGGAGTAAGATTTCGTTATTATATCTTTGACGTTCTCCATGGAAAGGGGGAAAGGTTAATAATTAATAGGGAAAGATCGAAATATAATCTTCTTTTCACCATGAGTCTTCACATATAAGTGTATTGATGCTCTTTAAGAACTTACTTTACATTATTTCCGTTAGAGTGTGTGGATAAATTTTAATTCAAGTTTAAAATTTTTTGTTTTAAATTTGAAAGATTAATAGTTTAAATATGCAGTGTACAGAGAATTAGCACTTCAACCCTAACCTTGGGTATGTATATCTTGAAGTGGCACTCTAAATAATTTCATTCAAACACAGTTCTTACGTAACAACAATGTTTATTTAAATATTTGCATACGTCAATTTGCTTTTCAACATAAAGCATACGTACTATTAGTGCGAAACATATGTAGCATTCATGCAAGGGGAATACAATTCAATATATTCACTTGTGAAACTACTCATTCAAGAAAAATACACTTTGCATTACTCACAGATACTTTGAAAGTCAACCAGCAGTGCTGCCACGTAAACTTTGGGCCTAACAAGAACTCTCGTAGGTTTGAAGCAACCTAGCTATGCCTCCAGCGGCTGCTCGCAAAACTCAACTATTAATAAACCAGACTCTAAGCCTAGCTCCAGCTCGATACTTCGTTTTGCCAGCACTACTCCTCCTTTCACTTCCTTTCCCTTCGCCTCTTTAATCTAGCTGCTTCGTATTTATACCAACCGCGTATGCCGCAATTAGCATATCTTAAGAGGCTTCTTTAACTTTATTCACTTAAAAGTTTAATTATTGTGAATCGAATCTTATGTAAACCTACCTTACAAGTGGCGGACAAAAAAAAAAACAAAAAAAAAAACAAAAAAAAAACTGCATCAGCTGCGAAAAAGTGGAAAAGTGTGAAAATAATGTGTTTCATGTGTATGTTTTATGTGCAGCTCATATTGTTACGATAAAATAATGTTGTAGGATTAATCTTAATCAAGTTTTATTAGGATCAATAAGTTATTAGACTTAATTACTCAAAAAATGAAAAATATTGAAAAATACATTATTTAACAAAACGTGGAACAAAGTAATTGATACACAAATTTTGTATTTAATGTAAATTCTACATAACTGCACGCATATTACATGTACTTGTAAGGTTTACCTAATGATCGATTAACAATAATCTATCATTGTATTTGCATAAGAAGCTACAAAAAATGCTAAATTCAGCATAAACAATTACTATAAATACCGCGTAGCCAGATTGCGGGAGAGATTGGTTTGTTTGGAGCTGTTTATGCGAGTTGCCTTCAGTGGCTCATAGCTAGATTGCTTCTAAGCCTAAGCGACTTTTTGACACTCTGGCATAAAGAGTTTGTTGTGTTAGTAATAGTGGATTACTGTGCAGAATAACTGGTCTTACTTTACATATATTGTGAGTACTTGAACTTCATTTCCTTGTATAGTGTTTATAACATTTAGTATCAGTCTTTACTCAGCATTGTTTTTACACTGCACGTTATATGGGTCAAGGGGATAATAAACTTTGTTATTTATCTAGTGCAAAAAGTGGCATTTCTATTAGAGGGTGACTTCGACATACATATATCCTAAAAAGGGTAGAAGTCAGATATCTCTATATACTTAGATGCGCATATACGCATAAGGATCACTTCAATATTTAGTCGATCTTCCACGAGCTCCGATGATAGCCTTGCAGCGGTCCGGCATAGAAGATACCAACTTCTGAATGTAATCTTGGACAATTTCATGGAATCAAACCCTAATAATGTTTCCTGCAGTTTAATCTTAGTAGCAAGCTACTCAGCAGCAATTTTCGTACCCAAAATATGCCAAAAAATTTTCAGTGGGATTCAGATTAGTGCAATTCCCACGCCAATCCTAAACGTTAATACCAGATTTTGTCATAAGACCTGCATCTAAAGGGAGAAATAGGGACGCAATTATTTTTGTAATATTCGTTATGTTGTGGACCCTACAACAGTATTTTATCGTAACAGTATGAGCTTACATAAAACATGCACATTATATGCACACTTTTCCACTTTTTCACAGGTGATGCAGTTTTATTTTGTCCGTCACTGTAGGTAAACACAGAATATTTCACTTTGAAATAAAGTTTCTCATATTTGTGTCAAGGGAGTAATAGAGATCACCTAACTCCCAAAGTTCAAAGGTGGTAAAGCTTTGAACAATATTAGCAAATCATGTGTGTAGCAAAGTACTCGTATTTCAGAGCTTTCCAAAATTTTTTATTTAAGACGTCAAAAAGGTAGCACTTCCGGAAGTTTCACACTCATATATTTTAAAATAAAACACCTTATTTATTGCACAATGTTGGTTTAATTGTTTAATCTACTAGGTAACGAGAAATTAAAAAAAAAAATTAGCATATCTGGTTTCTAAATCTTTTTTGCTTTGTCTGTTTATGTCTCATGTATCCTAACTTATCGTGTATCTTATTTTCCCCATTTTAGACTGAAGACACTATCAGTAGTTTTTATTTATTCTTTCAAACACAATATTGTATCACCGACATACACAAACATTCCATTTACTATTCTTTACTGCACAATGTTGGTTGAATAATTTAATCTACTTGATAACGAGAAATTATAAAAATTTAGCATATCTGGTTTCTTAATCTATTTTGTTTTATCTGTTTTTGTCTCCTGTATCCTAACTTATCGTGTATCTTATTTTCCCCATTTTAGACTGAAGACGCTATCAGTAGTTTTTATTTATTCTTTCAAACACAACATTGTATCACCGATTGAGTCATTCATTTGTTTACAGTTGAAGCTTCCCCCCCCTCCCGGCGAAATGGATGAAGCCCGCCTATGGGTGAAAAATTGGATCTTCTTTCAAAGGAAGCGAATGAGAAGATTTTTTTGAAGTATTTCTTTAAAATTCAATTAAAAATCGAAATTTTAAGATGAGACTTGAAATGAAGTTTATATGAATGAGAAAGCTTTCATCTTCCAGTTGATATAAATATTTTCTTTGTAACATAATAAGTCTGAGAGCATCGAATTTATATATCTCGAAACGCATAAATTTTTCCAAAAAGTGGGTTTTCAATTTTAATAAAAATATCAGTCTATTTTAAATTATTTTTGAACAAATGAGGTCTTGTTTGAAGGAGAAATGTCTGTAGTCTTAGATTGTAAAAAAAAAAAAAATTCTACGATCCTATTTTGGCGAGTTATCGTAATCTGAACATGAAAAAGTCCATATTTTCCCACAAAACATAAAATAAAAAAAAACTTAAAGTCCAACGAATATGAGACATGTCTTACTTTTTCCCCACATTGTTCTGCATCGATTGGTATCGGTCTCGACCCCATACCCCCAGCGGTTTCGGAGGAGATAACGTGACAAGCTTTTGACAGCGGCGGCGGCTGCGGCAGCGGCAGTTACTTTTTTATAGAATAGAGAGACTTTTCATGACAAAAGGCATTTGAAGCGAAATTGTGTAATAATATTAAATAATCTATTAACATAATTGCCAATCTAGGACCATCCACGGTCTTTACCTAAAAGATCTCACTCTCGAAATTTGCTTATTATTTATTGTTAAAGACTTAAGAAAGAGAATGTGGCGACTACTACAATGTTAGTTTTTAACTAAGAATTTTGATACTTACGTAACCAAGTAAGTAAAATTGAGATTTGTTTTAATAAATGCGAAAATTTTGAAATTATATATATTTTTTGCGAATAAATGCGAAATTTTATATATTGTAATTTTCTTTTTGCAAAATTTCGATTTTTTTATTCGAAATTTAAGTACACCTACCGATACTGCATATACATTTTCCTTTCGGCTTTTTTATCAATGATGAGAGAAATTCTTAGTTTTGAATTTCATTCCTTGCGTATTTCCCCCATTTTTTAAAGACGAAGACATAGGATTCAAACCAGTTTTTCCCCCTATTTCTTTATGTATACACAATTTATCAGACGATATTGAATTTAATCGTTGTCGGGAATATTTATTTATCTTAAAGCTCCTAGCTAGACGAAGTAGCTTTTTTAAATCGTTAGACTTCACTGCAACATTAGTCAGCCAGATCTGGCTAAACGGTATCAATTGCAGTATTTTGGATTTTTATTAGATCTTTCATTCACAAAGGTTTCCAAAATTTTAATTTTAAGGTGACTGCCTACGTTGAAAATGTCATGTTTTGACTATTTCGGCCAATTTTATTTTTTGCAAGAATCGTGTAATTCAATCTTTTCTCTTTTCAAAACCGTTTTGATTTTCATTCTACATCAATTAGAAGCAGATTTATAGCTATTTAAAAAAACAACTTCTACTACAAAATTGAAGTGACAAATTTAAATGCGTTTTTCTCAGAATTATGTTTTCTAGCACAAATCTCTACGGTTATCATGATATCTCCCATAATAATGTATATAATTTGATAAAATTTTCGAGAAATGTTTTAGATGCTATTGTTAATGAAATGAAGCACAATAATTGGTGTATAATAAATAGTTTCTCATTTGGGGCTGTTTTTATAAGGAAAGGAATGACGAATCAGGGAAAATTTTCATATTGGAACATAAAATTGCGTGTATTATTTTTGCATTTTAGAATTTCTCTTAGATTGTAGGTCATTTTGAAGATAACTGTCAGATGTACCATGTGTGAGAAGGAAATTAAAATAGTAGCATTAGGATTTTGCTCAGAGTGATAGGCGGTTTAGCTAAATTTCCTTAAAAATTACTTCAAATTGACCAATTTATAAAAAAAGTATGGTATTTACATGTAAGTTTTTGTTCCTTTTTTTACTTTTTAAGTGCTATTTTACAAAAAAAACACCAAAAAATCCTTAAAATATTATTGTTTTAAAAAATTGACTCCGAATGTAGGTAGTCACCTTAAGTGTCAAATAGGTAGCACTACCGGAAGTCTCACACTCAAATGCGTATTCCAAATAAAGCACTATTTTTATTGCACGATGTTGGTTTCATTGTTTAATTTACTAGATACCGAGAAATTATGTATACTTAGCATATCTGAATTCTTATCCTTTTAAACTTTGAACCTATTTTTGTCTCATGTATCCTACCGTATATTGTCTCTTATTTTCCTCATCTTAGACTGAAGACAAAATCCGTAGTTTTTATGTTTTTCTTTTTTTCTTAAACTCAATATTTTATCACTGACATGCACAAACATTGCATTTATTCCTCATTGTACATTTCAGGAGTTTCAAATTTCGCCTCTCCAAAGAATTCGCCGAAGAGCCGATACTGCATACAGATTTTACCTTAGCAGATTTCTATGGCTTCACAATACATAAAATAATACTTTTTTTCCATCAATGTAATGTGTTAAGATATCTACCTATGATCGGAGCAATTTCATTCGAAAATATGCAGTACTGATTAAATACATATATTTTTAGTTTGAATGTGATATAAAATCATAAAAACAAATATAATTTTGGTAACAAATTTCATAACTTTTTAAAATAGAGGAAATTTTTTTTAATAAATTTTAGTACAATTCAGTGCTTACACCAAAGACCCTACTCCCAGTTCAACTGTGACCCTTACTTGTGTTCTGAACAAAAAGTTTTAAAATATTTACAAAATTAACTGAAATATACCAAATAAGTGAAAAAAATACTGTGTTTTATAAAAAAATTATCCTTTTATAAGGGCAGGTACCTGTAGAATGATTAAATTAACACATATAGCTTAACTTTTACTTCAAAACAAAGTTCGAAATGTAAAATACTACTGCAAAATTTCATTGAAATATATTGAAAACTTTTGAAACTATTAGCATTCTCGTTTACAAAAGCAACTGAAAAATTAGTTTTCTAGGAAGCATTTAAGGGGACAAAGTGCTTTCAGCTTCGTTTTGTTAAAATTTCAGTATTTTATTCTGTATACGAATTGAGTATAATTAATATTGTTTTTCTTCATTGAAGGCACTTAGAATTCACAAATAAGTATTTTGTCGAAGAATAAGATCTATTTTTCAAAAAAAAAATAATGCTTCAAAACTGCTAGTTTTTCCATAATGCTTCACGCGCTTTAATATTTCTCATTTCCTAAAAATTTCTCCCGATTGTTAAAGTATTTTTTATAAAAATGGGCATCGTTCTTTCAAACCACAAATATTTTTCAAATTTATAGACCATGAAATAAAGTAGAAACATGCAAAAACATAAAAGAATAACAGGTAGATTTTAAAAATATATATTTTTGACTTTTGATTTAAACAAAAAAAAATTCAATGCACAATTATTTTCATATAGATATGGTAAACCTATAGTAAAAAATTGAAGGTTTTTAAATGATATGGGATGTGCATGGAGCATTTTGAAAAATGCTAGCATTTTAAAATTTTTTTTTGAAAAACAGGCATTAATCTGCCAAAAAGATCTCATTTAGAATCCTAAGAGTCTTATATGTAGCAAAAAAGAATATTAATTATTCTCATTCTGTATATAAAGTTGAAAAATTAATACATCAAAAATTAATACATTAAAATTAATACATAGAATTATCAAGTTTATATGATTCAACAGAAAATTTAAAAACGTGGTATATAAAAAGTTCTTTTTATCTTGTAATTATTTTCTCTATAGAAATAGCAAAAATTGAAAATAAAAAAAATCGAAATTTTGCCCCAATACAGCCATTCCAACGTAGGAAGATATCTTAAAATCGACATTAATACAGTAGGAGAAAGTCGAGCTAGGCGATACGCATATTTTTTTAAAGAATAAAATTTAAGAACTAAAAAAAAAAGAAAATTAACGCGCAACCGTAAATTCCTTCAGAGTACGATCGTGCATAAATTTTCTGTCAAATGTAATACGCAGTATCATTTATTATGTATCATTATAGCGTCCCACAGTAAAATAGATAGGATTTAAAACTCCATTTCCGCACCGGCCGGTGATCTCGGGCCGCTTAAAATTTGCCGTAACAAAGAGTTAAGCAATTTATTACCTCAAATAATTCGTTCGTTTATCTGCATCACGGTCCGAGCGACTCAACGGCGTCAGACGTATGACTCAGTGAGCGAATCCTTCCGTCGGTCGCGTAATCTATTTCAAATGACACAGTCCTCTCGAAGAATGACTCACTCCAGATTACTCACTCCGTATAGGAATGTGTCAAGACTCAAAACCAGATTTATGCACATTGTTGTGGTGGGACATACGAAAGAGTCCCGCTGTGATTATTCGGTTGGTTATACTGATTTTGAAGGGGGTGGGGATGTTAAGTGAATTGCTATTTTGCGGTGGGGGATTTGGGATTCGTAAGCGATGAAATTAATGCTGTGCATTGAATCACGCGACGTGTCTCAATACCCTGCGGTGTCGTCAGTCTGGGTATGACTGAAGGAATGAAGGGGGCTCTTTCGAAATGTTGAAGTGGTACCGAAAAATACCCTACCAAACCATACTATACACAATATATTTTCATATCAGCAAATTTCTTAAAATAAGCTGATATAATCCATCCTGTGCTGATACACGCAATAAAAACGAAATGGAAGATTAAAATATACTAAATTAAAATGCACCGTATTGTTCAGTATAATTTATTTTTTATAAATTTGAATTTTATTAATACTAAACGAAATTAATGCTGTGCATTGAATCACGTGATGTTTCTCAATACCCCGTGTTGTCTGTCATCAGTCTGTGTATGATTGAAGGAATGAAATGGTTATTTGAAATTTTCAAATGGGACCATAAAATAGCTTACCAATTCATACTATAATCAATACACAACAAATTCCTCAAAGAAAGCTGATACACTCCATCCTGTGTTGATACACGCAATAAAAACAAAAGGAAAAATTAAAATACACTAGATTAAAATATACAGTATTGTTCAGTAAAATTTATTTTTTATAAATTAAATTTTATATTAATACTAAACAAAATTAATGTTGTGTATTGAATCACGTGATGTTTCTCAATACCCCGTGTTGTCGTCAGTCTGTGTATGGTTGAAAAATGAAAGGTAATTTTAAATTTTGAAGTGGTACCATAAAATAGCCTACCAATTCATACTATAATCAACACACAACAAATTCCTCAAAGAAAGCTGATACACTCCAACATGTGCTGATACACTCAATAAAAACGAAAGGAAAAATTAAAATACACTAGATTATAATATACAGTATTATTGTTCAGTAAAATTTATTTTTTATGAATAAAATTTTTATTAATACTAAACGAAATTAATGCTGTGCATTGAATCACGTGACGTGTCTCGATAGTCTGCGGTGTCGTCAGTCTGGGTATGACTGAAGATATGAAGGGGCTAGTTCGAAATGTTGAAGTGATATAAAAAATACCCTATTAATCCATACATACTCAATATATTTTCATATGAACAAATTTCTCAAAATAAGCTGATATGCTCCATCCATTGCTGATACACACAATAAAACCAAAATAGAAAATTAAAATACACTAAATTAAAATATATGGTATTGTTCAGTAAAATTTACATTTTATAAATTAAAGTTTTATTAATACTAAGCGAAATTAATGCTATTCATTGACTCACTTCATGTGTCTCAATACCCTGCAATGTCATCAGTCTGTGTATGATTGAAGGTAGGAAGCGGCTGTTTCAAAATGTTGAAATGATATCAAAAAGTATCCTACCAATCCACACTATACTCAGCATATTTTCATATCAACTAATTTCTTAAAATAAGCGGATACACTACATCCTATACTAATATACGCAATTAAAACAAAATAGAAAATTAAAATACACCAAATTAAAATATACGGTATAATTCCTTAAAAATTCTTTTTTTATAAATTAAAATTTTGTTAATGCTAAAAGTTAAAAAAATAAATTAGCAGATTTATATATTATTTACTGCTTTTTCTACTTTAAACAATAGGTTCAATGACCGTGAACACAGTTTAACTTTCTAGAAAGAACATGGATTAATAATACGATTCTAAATTTGTATACATGTTGATATCGAAAAGAGTTAATAGTAATAATACTGAAACAATACTTTTAATTTCACAACCATAATTTCAATTTCAAAATTTTGAAGTTATGGTAAATATTTGATGCAAAATGGTATTAAATCCAACATCGAGTGGTGTAAGAAGCCAGAATATAGGTGGTGTTTAAAGGTCTTCTACAAAATTCTCTAAAATCACACATTTTTTTGTGACTAAAAATCCATGCTCAGATAGTAAAATGTTATAAGAAACTTTTCTTAAAAAAATGAGTTTTTCACATTCCGGATTCTTGTTTGCCGATATTTTCTATTGACTGTAACTACTGTAAGTAATAGCCAACTATTTTTCTGAAACATTGGTACCACGTTTGCTCATGTAAAATAAATTACTGACTTTTCATGACATCTTGAATCTTAGAATTGCTGTCACAAAAGTTTCTTACAACATTTTGCCATCTGAGCACAGAAATTTACACTAAACATTTTGTTATTAAACAAAAACAGCATGTTTCTATGGCAATTATAAATCCAGATCAAATTTTTTCAGTTTTTTTACGTAAAACTGAAATTCTTCGCCTTATGGACATCACTAATATGTCTATGTATCTCACAATGGAATTTTTTATTACTCGTATTTACCATTTTTTAAAGTATATATGAATAATTATCTGCAAGTTACCTGTATAAAATTGTAACAGCGTTCATTTACATACTTTTCATTTAAATGGTCTTCTGGATTTCGGATTCAGCATAAACTCTCTAAGGATAATTTGAATAATGAAAAAAACCAAGCCAAAACATATTTTTGCTTTCAAAGTGTTAAACTATTTAAGATATTGACACATATTTTTCCATCACATACTTTCAATCTGAAAAGTTTTTGAGATAAATTATTGCATCTTTAATTAGGTGTTCAAAAGTTAAAGATAATTTAGATAGTAGAATTTTGGGGAATTTTGAGCGAAAGGATATAAAGTTGGACTAAATTTGCTAATATAAAGCCAACTACAGAGAAAATTCTGAAACAGCCTCAATACACTTTAATGTCGAACCTCAAAGTGGAAAAATGATTATATTATTAAGATCTTTCCCTATTAATTATTAACCTTTTCCTTTTCCCATAGAGAACTTCAAAGATAAAATAATGAAATCTTACTTCTCATACAACAAGAAAAGATCTATATATCCTGAGGCCATTGAGCGTTTCTCAACACTCAGAGTGATACTTATATATCTAAAAGTTTTCAGGTTATTTAAATAGTTTTCAAAAAAAATTTAAATTTCTGATATCCTAAATAAAATTTTTATTCCACAAAATCTAAATTTTCAGCGTTGAGAACAATAAAATAGAAAATTATAGATATCATGAAAATTTTGATGAGAATTTCAGCTTTACTTTTTAAAATGTCAAGTAAGTAACTGATGAAGAAGATTTTGAATTCCATTTAAGCTTCTATTTTCTAATAGGAAAATATGAATGTCTCTGCGGATTACTAAATGGAATAGACTATGTTTTTCTCAAAAACACAGCATACTGTAAATATCGAAAATTATTTTCAAATTTGGTTTTTCATTTTTGAATAAAAGTATTGAATATCTAACTTTGTGTGAGTAGTTCATTTCGGCCTCTAAACAAAGAAATTACAGTAAGAAAGCTGCTGAAATGTGGATGGTATATTCCTACAACGTTATATGTTATAATTACTCTTCTAAAAACTAAACTTTTAAAGTCCTGATTATGAATATGATATGCAGGTTAAATTTAAATACGCGAGAAAATTTCATTTATTTTGATTTATATAGGATTACTTTTAAAGCAAATCTATCATTATTTTTGCTTCTGCAATGGAAAATATAGAGTTACGTTATTCATAATTCGACATTCACTGAATGAATCATGAAAATCGTCAGATTAAAGACCTTATTGTGAATTTGAAATGTAAGCTAAATTTAAATAAGCCAGAAAATTTCCTCTATTTCTGTTCGATATAGGGTTATATTCAAATTAAATGAAGTATTATTTTTCTACTGCACTGGAAAATATAAAGCACATTATTCATAATTGTATACTGAATGAATTACAGAAATGGTCGAATTAAAGGCCTGATTCTGAATATTAAGTGCAAATTAAATTTAAATACGTCAGAATATTTCATCTATTACCGTTTGATATAAGCTTACTTTTAAAGTAGATGTATTATTATTTTGCCTGCCGCAAAGAAAAATTTATAAGAACGTTATTCATATTTGGATATTCACTAGGTGAATCACAAAAATAGCTAGATTAAAATCCTGATTCTGAATATGATATGCAAATTGAATTAAATACGACAGAAAATTTCCTCTATTACTGTTTGATATAAGCTTACTTTTAAAGTAGATGAATTATTTTTTTGCTGCTGCAATGGAAAATATAGAGGGGCGTTATTCATATTTGGATATTCACTGAATGAATCACAAAACTGGCCTGATTAAAAGCCTGAATATGAATATGAAATGCGAGTGGAATTTTAATACGACATAAATTTTCCTCTATTACATTTTGATATAGACACACTTTTAAAGTAAATATATCATTATTTTTGTTACTGCATTGTAAAATATAGAGAAACATTATTCACAATTCCACATTCACCGAATGATTCACAGAAAAAAAAAGTTTCATTTTATGTTCCTGCTCATATCATTGTGTACCGACAGTCATTCACAGACACGTGACAATAGACACGATACCTTACGCCATGTGTTCAAGATAAATGTATTTTTATGTTGCCGATGCATTAACAAACATGCATATTGATGTTGATGGAGAAATACTGTTGCATCAATCTTTAATATATATTTTGTAAAGTACGAACCGAACTTTCCCAGCCACTTAGGTCACAGTTAAAAAAAAATTCGTTCTCACGAGAATATTTAACATAAAAAATCAGATATGGCGTATGCTGTTATATATTTGAAAATAGTTGTTTATTTATATCGGGAAAAGCCTTTTATCGAATGTTTGGCTTTTAGTTCAAAAGGGAAAAAAAGTTAAATATAATGGGCTGAACAAACATGCATAGGAAAGTAAATGGATCTCTAAAAAATTTATTACATTCGTGTTAACTTATATGTCGATGCAATACAAATAAAAAAATAGTTCTAAAATATATATTTCTCTAAATAATTTCTATAAAAAAATTACGGATGTATTATAATAAAGAGTTTCGTTTCAGCAAACTATTTTAGTACGTAATGCATAAATATTGTAAAGAGGTGGAGTTTAAAGCAAAAATATATACATATCCATATATTTACCATGTGATCATAATTAAACTTGGCCTATTCAGAGCCCTCTGTAACTATAACTAAAAGGCGGATTGAGCTGAAACTTTGCAGATATACAATTCAAAGGATGCGCTGAAAGATTCCACCAAAAAAAAAAAGTTCAAAAAATGTGCGGAGATTTTTGCGACAACATTTTACGGATGTCAGGGTGATTAGCCGATCGTTACATACACTTTGCGCCCGTTCTCCCGATCTCACTCCGTGTGATTTTTGGTTATGGGGCCATTTAAAGAACGTTGTTTATAGGCGGAATGTAACAGCGTTGGCTGACCTGAAAGACCGCATAACATTGTATGTTCCACAGATTATTGGCGACCAGCTACGGCTCGCTGTTGAACACGCTTTTCATCGACTGTACATTTTACATACTAATGAGGGAGCCCGCATTGAATAATTTTATTTACATCGCTAGACAATGTGTAACAAATAAATTATGATTGAATTGGAATTTGTAGCTTGTTCAAATTATTTCCATGTAATGCACCCCCAAGTGGAAATATTTAATTTTTTTTCTTTTAATCTTTCAGCACATCCTTAGTTACAGTTACAGAGGGCTCTGAATAGGCCAAGTTTATTTATGATCACCTGGTGTGTGTGTGTATGTATATATATATATATATATATATATATATATATATATATATATATATACAGTCGAACCTCCATATATCGAAGTAGCAAAATGCCGGAAAAAAATTCGATATATAGAAATTTCGATATATAGAATTGATCTTAGTTTTATCATAATTCTCCTAAAACATTAAAATTAAAGCTAATTTTCGTATACGAATCTCCATTTTCAATTTATATGTGAATTACATTAAATGAAAGTTAATAACTAAAAAATAAATTAATGTGAAAGATTTATTGAGTACTATATACCTTTAAAAAAAACAATAGTCCAGATAGTGGTTACAGTGATCACAGATACATTCTTTAAAAAAAAACTTCGAATATCTTGCTGAACAGCCAATTTTGCGGAAAGTTCATCACAAAAATGCTCGCTTTGAAGTCCACGAAGTATTGTTTCAAACACCAAAAATTGGGAGATTTTATTTTAAAGTGGAATAAAATCTCCCAATATGTCGTGAAAAGAATTTCGATATATAGAGATTTTTTCGATATATAGAAGCAGTTTTTCTATGTAATGAACCTGGAGATTTGCTAAGAGTTCGATATATAGAATATTTCGATATAGGGAAGTTCGATATATGGAGGTTCGACTGTATATATATATATATATATATATATATATATATATATATATATATATATATATATATATATATATATATATATATACACTGCTGGCCACCCAAATTGCTACACCAAGAAAGACAAGAGATATCACAACAAAATTTATTTTGTAGATAATATGTTGACCAAGTATCAAATGATTAAATTTATAGACTTCTGTGAAGTGTGGTTCCTGCCAAAATCAGTAGCCAGAGTAGCCGCCATTGTTGGAGATCACCGCTGCCACACGCCTCGGCATTGATTCAAAGAGACTTTGGATGAGTTCTTCGGGTACAGCAGACCAAGCAGCTTCCACACGTTGCCAAAGTTGATCTGCTATGGCAGCTGGGGATGGAATGTGGGTCAATCGTAGAGCAACCATGGACCACATGTTTTCTATCGGCGAAATATCCGGAGAGCGAGGCGGCCAGGGAAGCAATTCAATCTGGCGATTGACGAAGAACCGTTGGACAATGCGTGCCACGTGTGGTCGCGCATTATCCTGTTGAAATATGGATGTGGGCAAGCCCTGAAGGTAAGGAAGGACAACTTGCTCCAACACCTCGGAGATGTAGCGCTGGCTGTTTAAAGTACCGGCAATGCGTACTAGAGGTGTGCGAGAGTGATATCCAATACCGCCCCATACCATAATACCCGTTGCAGGACCAGTGTGGCGGTGCATAACGCAGCTGTTCAGCATCCTCTCTTCACGGTGTCTCCAGACTCGAATGCGACCATCGTGGTGTTGCAGACAGAAGCGTGACTCGTCAGTAAAGACAATTTCATTAAATTCTGCCGTCCTCATCCTTCTATCAGCGCACCATTGGCGGCGGAGACGTCTGTGGTTCTGCGTCAAGGGTAGACAAAGCAATGGACGTTTTGCGGACAGACCACTCTGCCGTAAACGGCGTCGAATGGTACGAGCAGACACAGGATGATGCGTTACAGACTGCATGTGCTGTTCTATGGTTCGTGATGTGACTGAGCGATCCGTCACTGCCATGCGCACAATTTGCCTGTCATCACGTGAAGTGGTGCGCTGAGGTGGATGCGATCGAACACGCCGGTCCGTCGTACCCTCCTGCATCACATATCCGCATTACATTTGTTTGGTTTCGCCCAACACGACTACCGATTTCCCTGAAAGATAATACACAATCACGGTAGGCCACTATCCTTCCTCTCTCGAACTCGGATACTTGATCAAAAGATGATCGCTGTTTTCGACGAGGCATAATTGATCGTTTTTTTGAAAAAAACCACAGGAAAAACACAATTGCCGAACTTGAAATCGTCGAAATCTACAAGCCTTAAATAGCGCTTTGAAGTGGCGCTACAGGCGCGCGTGATGTGCGTCTGCGCTGAAATTCTAATCATTTGCATATATCACCTCCGCTAATGCATGTTGTAAATTTCATGTTATTTGCATGTTTTCTTCAGGGTGTTGCATTTACAGTGGCCAGCAGTGTATATATACAGGTTTTTTTTTTTAACTGGCATTACTCAGTCATCTGTAGCGTGATGTATCAGCCGGAATTCAACGAAAATTGATAGAGGGACTAAGGACGACATAGGAAAGAGCTTCCATGAAAAAAAAAGTTCCAAAAGATGCCGATAGGGGTAGATATGGCGCTGTTGTTGCCGGCGCATCCGAGAATTTGCAAAAAAAGGGAAGTAAAACATCAAAATGCAAATTCCTGACTACGTAGTCGACAGCAGCGCCAGCCTTTTGGGCTATAAAGTGTGAAATCTGTTGCGCCTTCGCTTTACAGAAGATAGGGTCATCAGTATCTTTTTTCCACTTGCATGACCACTTCGCTAACCCATGTGACATTTTTCTGTGGGGTTATTTAAAGTATAAGGTTATCTTGGTGGAGTCTCGATCTTGATGGCCCTTAAAGACAACATATCCCGGACTTTGATGACCATTCCTGGTGAGACGTTACGCTTGGGCATTGCTAATGTAGTGTTCAGGATGCAATGTGTCGTTCACTTGGACTGTGGTCCCATTGAAAGACGGAGATGTGAATTTGCTGCATAAAGTGGTGTTGCATTGAAATTTCTTTGTTATTCATTTGTCTGCTTACAACTTTTTCGGTATACATCCCTTATCTTTAAAGCCCGAAATCTTTAAAGCACTGCTGTCGACTACATAGTCGTGAATGTGTATTTTGATGTTTTACTTGCCTTTTATGCTACAACAACAGTGCCATATCTTCCCCTATCGGCGACGTTTAGAACTAATTTTTTTTTCGCGAAAACTCCTTCCCATGTCGTCCTTAGGCCCTTTATCAAATTTGGTAGAATTTCGACTGATAGATCACGCTACAGATGGCTCTGAGTAGTGTCAGTTAAAAAAAAAAAGTCATCCTGCATTGCAGGCATATGTATATATGTAGGTATGTGTGTATGTGTGTATAAGAATTATTTCGAGAAAGAAGTTCTTAACGAGTAGGCAAATTGATAAATATTACTGAGTAAATATACATATCGTATAAAGAATTATAATCGTTCATGTTAAAGGATTCGTAGCCAGAAATCCCTCTTAAAGATTTATCCCTTTTAAAGTCATTAAAACTTTTTATTTTTGATAGTTTTACTCAATAGTGTAATTTTAGGTTAAATTTAAAGGATTTCAAACAATGGAGAATTTATAACATGTTTTAGATTTAGAAAATTTAGCATTAAACATAAAAAAAATCTTAAAAATCAGTTAAATAATATTCTAATGATCAACGTAAAATAAAACTATGATTTTACGGAATCACGTAATTCTGCAAATGCACTAGATTATACAGAAAATTCTTCAAATAAAACTAACAGACGTGGTATGTACTGAAGTGGTATGTGTAACAAACTAAAAAGTATTAAAAATGTAAGACCATTTTAAATCAGAATAACTCTTTTATTTATTAAAATTTCACATTTATTATTTTATTATTAATAAATGCTTTTCTTGGAAATCATTTTTAACTAGTTCTGTAAATTACGTCCTTCAAATAGCCACCATTTTGTTCATAACAATGGCGGGCTCTTTCTAAGGATTGTTTCATCACCTGCCGTAATGTTTCTTGGTTTATTAATTCAGTTTCTTCAGGGATATCTTTAGTTAGTGGATGGTCTCTCTTTCCCAGACCCCTGTTCTTGAAAACGCCGGAATAATTTGAAGTATAGAGTCTTTACATGGTGGTTTTCTGACCCCTAAATAACGAATGTAAGCTCTTTTGGTGAGTCCAATTGATCGTTTATTTTCTATATAAAAATTCGATTTTTTTTATTCGTTGCTCAATCGTGAATTTCTCCATAATTACTTTCCAAGGTTTACAGAAGGATAATCGGAAACAAAATATATTAAAAAATGAACTCTAACAAGTTATTATATTCTAGTATGTTCTAGTGACTTTTCGATCACCCAGTAAGCATATATATATATATATACTGCTGGCCACCCAAATTGCAACACCAAGAAAGACAAGAGATATCACAACAAAATTTATTTTGTAGATAACATGTTGACCAAGTATCAAATGATTAAATTTATAGAATTCTGTGAAGTGTGGTTCCTGCCAAAATCAGTAGCCAGAGTGTTGGAGATCACCGCTACCACACGCCTCGGCATTGATTCAAAGAGACTTTGGATGATTTCTTGGGGTACAGCAGACCAAGCAGCTTCCACACGTTGCCAAAGTTGATCTGCTGTGGCAGCTGGGGATGGAATCTGGGTCAATCGTAGAGCAACCATGGACCACATGTTTTTTTTCGGCGAAAGATCCGGAGAGCGAGGTGGCCAGGGAAGCAATTCAATCTGGCGATTGACGAAGAACCGTTGGACAATGCGTGCCACGTGTGGTCGCGCATTATCCTGTTGAAATATGGCTGTGGGCAAGCCCTGAAGGTAAGGAAGGACAACTGGCTCCAACACCTCGGAGATGTAGCGCTGGCTGTTTAAATTACCGGCAATGCGAACTAGAGGTGTGCGAGAGTGATATCCAATACCGCCCCATACCATAATACCCGTTGCAGGACCAGTGTGGCGGTGCATAACGCAGCTGTTCAGCATCCTCTCTTCACGGTGTCTCCAGACTCGAATGCGACCATCGTGGTGTTGCAGACAGAAGCGTGACTCGTCAGTAAAGACAATTTCATTCCATTCTGCCGTCCACATCCTTCTGTCATCGCACCATTGGCGGCGGAGACGTCTGTGGTTCTGCGTCAAGGGTAGACAAAGCAATGGACGTCTTGCGGGCAGACCACTCTGCTGTAAACGGCGTCGAATGGTACGCGCAGACACTGGATGATGCGTTACAGACTGCATGTGCTGTGCTATGGTTCGTGATGTGACTGAGCGATCCGTCACTGCCATGCGCACAATTTGCCTGTCATCACGTGAAGTGGTGCGCTGAGGTGGATGCGATCGAACACGCCGGTCCGTCGTACCCTCCTGCATCCAACGATC
This sequence comes from Dolomedes plantarius, assembly GCA_907164885.2. Taxonomy (NCBI): domain Eukaryota; kingdom Metazoa; phylum Arthropoda; class Arachnida; order Araneae; family Dolomedidae; genus Dolomedes; species Dolomedes plantarius. The sequence continues at coordinate 197,811,303 of OU015490.1, read as the reverse complement.
ACATATCCGCATTACAGTTGTTTGGTTTCGTCCAACAGGACTACCGATTTCCCTGAAAGATAATCCACAATCTCGGTAGGCCACTATCCTTCCTCTGTCGAACTCGGATACTTGATCAAAAGATGATCGCTGTTTTCGACGAGGCATAATTGATCGTTTTTTTGAAAAAAACACAAGAAAAACACAATTGCCGAACTTGAAATCGTCGAAATCTCCAAGCCTTAAATAGCGCTTTGAAGTGGCGCCACAGGCGCGCGTGATGTGCGTCTGCGCTGAAATTCTAATCATTTGCATATCTCACCTCCGCTAATGCATGTTGTAAATTTCATGTTATTTGCATGTTTCCTTCAGGGTGTTGCATTTACAGTGGCCAGCAGTGTATATATACAGGTTTTTTTTTAACTGGCATTACTCAGTCATCTGTAGCGTGATGTATCAGCCGGAATTCAACGAAAATTGATAGAGGGACTAAGGACGACATAGGAAAGAGCTTCCATGAAAAAAAAAGTTCCAAAAGATGCCGATAGGGGTAGATATGACGCTGTTGTTGCCGGCGCATCCGAGAATTTGCAAAAAAAGGGAAGTAAAACATCAAAATGCAAATTCCTGACTACGTAGTCGACAGCAGCGCCAGCCTTTTGGGCTATAAAGTGTGAAATCTGTTGCGCCTTCGCTTTACAGAAGATAGGGTCATCAGTATCTTTTTTCCACTTGCATGACCACTTCGCTCCCCGGACCTAACCCATGTGACATTTTTCTGTGGGGTTATTTAAAGTATAAGGTGTATCTTGGTGGAGTCTCGATCTTGATGGCCCTTAAAGACAACATATCCCGGACTTTGATGACCATTCCTGGTGAGACGTTACGCTTGGGCATTGCTAATGTAGTGTTCAGGATGCAATGTGTCGTTCACTTGGACTGTGGTCCCATTGAAAGACGGAGATGTGAATTTGCTGCATAAAGTGGTGTTGCATTGAAATTTCTTTGTTATTCATTTGTCTGCTTACAACTTTTTCGGTATACATCCCTTATCTTTAAAGCCCGAAATCTTTAAAGCACTGCTATCGACTACATAGTCGTGAATGTGTATTTTGATGTTTTACTTGCCTTTTATGCTACAACAACAGTGCCATATCTTCCCCTATCGGCGACGTTTAGAACTAATTTTTTTTTCGCGAAAACTCCTTCCCATGTCGTCCTTAGGCCCTTTATCAAATTTGGTAGAATTTCGACTGATAGATCACGCTACAGATGGCTCTGAGTAGTGTCAGTTAAAAAAAAAAAGTCATCCTGCATTGCAGGCATATGTATATATGTAGGTATGTGTGTATGTGTGTATAAGAATTATTTCGAGAAAGAAGTTCTTAACGAGTAGGCAAATTGATAAATATTACTGAGTAAATATACATATCGTATAAAGAATTATAATCGTTCATGTTAAAGGATTCGTAGCCAGAAATCCCTCTTAAAGATTTATCCCTTTTAAAGTCATTAAAACTTTTTATTTTTGATAGTTTTACTCAATAGTGTAATTTTAGTTTAAATTTAAAGGATTTCAAACAATGGAGAATTTATAACATGTTTTAGATTTAGAAAATTTAGCATTAAACATAAAAAAAATCTTAAAAATCAGTTAAATAATATTCTAATGATCAACGTAAAAAAAAACTATGATTTTACGGAATCACGTAATTCTGCAAATGCACTAGATTATACAGAAAATTCTTCAAATAAAACTAACAGACGTGGTATGTACTGAAGTGGTATGTGTAACAAACTAAAAAGTATTAAAAATGTAAGACCATTTTAAATCAGAATAACTCTTTTATTTATTAAAATTTCACATTTATTATTTTATTATTAATAAATGATTTTCTTGGAAATCATTTTTAACTAGTTCTGTAAATTACGTCCTTCAAATAGCCACCATTTTGTTCATAACAATAGCGGGCTCTTTCTAAGGATTGTTTCATCACCTGCCGTAATGTTTCTTGGTTTATTAATTCAGTTTCTTCAGGGATATCTTTAGTTAGTGGATGGTCTCTCTTTCCCAGACCCCTGTTCTTGAAAACGCCGGAATAATTTGAAGTATAGAGTCTTTACATGGTGGTTTTCTGACCCCTAAATAACGAATGTAAGCTCTTTTGGTGAGTCCAATTGATCGTTTATTTTCTATATAAAAATTCGATTTTTTTTATTCGTTGCTCAATCGTGAATTTCTCCATAATTACTTTCCAAGGTTTACAGAAGGATAATCTGAAACAAAATATATTAAAAAATGAACTCTAACAAGTTATTATATTCTAGTATGTTCTAGTGACTTTTCGATCACCCAGTAAGCATATATATATATATATATATATAATAGCTCGGCAGATTACATATCGGATAGAATCTTTGTAATCATGAGGTAATAACTTCTTATGAACATGCACACATATTATTCCTATCGACTAGCTAATAAACTGTACACAACATCTCAAACCTACCCTTTCATTAAAAGGTTTCAGAATATTATAAAATTTCGCTATATAGAAATCAAGGCTTGTCAATCAAATTTTGTTACCAAGAGTCTCTCTCTACTGGACTGGTTTTAATTTATAATATTACAAAATTTTGTTTATTTAGCCGATTGATCTCATTTTTTAGTTTAAAATTAGGATTTTTATTTGTTGAGAAATACTGTTAAATACTCCAGGTACAATAAATATACCTCTATGCACGGCCATGAATACGCATGAATACCTTCGCAACTTCAGACATTGGAACTACAATTGTTGAAGGAATCACGCTTTTTCACTCTGTTTATACTTTGGATACATGGATATCTATTCATTAATATTCACGAGAAGGATGAAAAAGCGATCACGCACAGAGCTTTTACATGTCACGAACGACACCTGAACTGATCTAAAAACTGCACTGCTGTCTGCAAAAAAGATAATTTGTGCCGTGATTCATTCCCAGTGATTCATCCGTGGATTACAAGTTTCAATGTTTGCATGTGATTTACAATTTTTGTACCGGTAGAGGAATATCATTGTATGAAGGGATTGATTGCTAAAAAATATTTTACCTAGAATTTTAAGCAATCCGTATTATTATAATCGACCATTCATTTATATTACTATGAAATTCGTCGTTTCATTTAATCAACAATACTAATTATTGTAAAACATTTAAATTTGTTATACATATATATATATAATAAGCATATTTTAGACTTAAAAGCTGTGCTAACACGGAATAGTTACCCCGAAAGTCTATCCAAAAACATAATTGGTTGTTTTAGTTTTAATGAATAGTTTGTTCTGTTGCTTTTAATAAGTTAAACATAACAATACGAAAAAATAGAAAAAATAACTACTAAAAATAAAAAATAAAATAAAAATCATAAGTAAAAATTTTAAAAAATTATAAAAATAACTCTTAGTAATAATAATTAAAAACTAAATTAATAATGGATTAATAGTCCTAAAATACAGTAACCATAGTAAGTTAGTAACTGAGTATCTCCATGGTTGCAAGTTTTGTGACGTCAGTCATCTTGCGGTTACATGTTCTTAACTTCCACTCTGTCTAGCGCCAGGCTTGGTGTTCTTTGGTTAAGTAACTCTTATTTCAATTTTTAATCAATTCTTCTGTTTTTCGTGGATTGTACGGTGTCTGAGTGTCTGTATTGTATAGATCATACTCATCGGAAACAATCCATTGGTTTTTAGACGGTATTGACACCGCTGATGAAGAGATGCTGTCTAAAACCTCTTTCCTACTTTTCTTTTCATGTTATTTGTTCCTGGCTGCAAGTAGCTTTAGGGCTATTACTGGTATTCTCTTTCATCTATTTCTTACATATATATATATATATATATATATATATATATATATATATATATATATATATATATATATATATATATATATATATATATATATATATATATATATATATATATATATATATATATATATATATATATGATAACTACAGAAGCCAACGGAACGTTTAATACTTTTATAGCAGGTAAGAAATTGTTTCAGGGCGTTTGGGGAGATTTAAATCCTAAAAGTCCACATTGATTGGTAACTGTTATATCGAAAACGATGTATAACAAAGTAAACGGTAAAACAATGTATTATTTCATTGATGCATTATGCATTCTACCAATAGTAAAACAGAAACATATTTATTAAAAGCTGGTTACGTGTAATAATAATAATAATAACATTAATAATAATAATAATACACATGCTTCTTTTTGGATTTAAATTTCTTATCTAAACGAATATCAGAAACTGCAAGTACTTCATCGTTAATTTATGGATTTTTTTGTATCAAACTAATTTAAGGTTAAAGAAGCATAATCTTTACATAAACTTGTGTGAAACTTAGTCAATCATTAGATAATCCAAAAACCAAGAAAGGGAATAATAGAACATTAATATACATCAGTGATTCTGAACTTTAATATGTCTGCACCTTTCCCCCCCTTTGGGTGACCTTCAGACTCTACGCCTCCTTCCCTTTAGGCCGGAACATACCTACACAAATTTTCAAGAATCAAAATATGCAGCAAAAATGAACAGCACATGCAATATAACAATGTATAATAAAATAATGTAAAAAGTGAAAAGATGGGAAAAATTAAAATTAATGACATGCCTGATAGCTGCAATCATATCTCACTGCAATCTTAAAATAATAGATCAAACAGTAAGAGAAAAACGATAACTTTCATATACCTAATCGCTGAGTTAAATTTTTGTTCTTGCAAGACTTGTAAAAAATCGTGCTATAAAAAGCGAACCCTCCCCCCTCCCCTTACCGACTGTACATCACTCACTCCTCCCCTGGGGAGGGTGGGGTGAAACGTTGGACGAGCTTCCCAGGTTGAGAACCATCGATATAGATACTGGAATAAAGCTTTCTCTAAATCTACTGATATTACTCGGAGTAGTTGCAATGCAATAAATTACTGACGATATTTCCTTTGATTACCTCAACTATTTGGTGCAAATACAACTTTTACCATCTTCGCCTTATAATAGCGTATTTAGCGACAAAAATTTTAATTTCAACTCACCCCAGCATATGATAATCTGAAAATTCCCAGTTGAAGCATGATATAGATTTAGGTCTCTCTTTTATATTTTATCCTTTTCAGAAGCTGTTCATACGTAACGTTATAATCAGATATATATATATATATATATATATATATATATATATATATATATATATATATATATATATATATATATATATATATAATTAAAAATTTAGGTTTTATTAAAAATTATAATCTTGGTATTTTAGGATTTTATCTAGGTCTACTACATTTTTCTCGCTGGCGGCCCTGGTTATAATATTTAGCAAGCAATAGCTTCTGTTGAAAGACGGAATAAACTTAACTTTTCTGCGCAAAAATATATCAGGCTGCAAAGAAATACAACTGCAGTTAATACAAATAGTAAGTTTTAGATGTAATTTTTTTTGCATATGAACTGGCAATACAATTCATTTCGTTAAATTATTTAGTAAAATGTTTATTTAGAAAATTTTTATGCTATTGTTTTGTTACCATGGCAGATTCAGAGAACAAATCGCTGTTGGAAATTTGTTTGCTTGTTTCTAATATACAAAAGACAGAAAAATGTCAGAAAAAATCACTAAAATGTGTTTATTTAAGCTGTTGAACAGTTTATAACGTTACAAAATGCCATTTAAAGTATATGGTGCAGTAGAATGGACTTCCATTTGTCAAAGGGTAATAAAAAATTTAATGATACAATTAACAGAAAAAAGTTTTATATTTTCGAAAAGTATTTATAATCTAGTTTTTTTCCCACTAGCTTTTGAAAATAACATCACACAGGTTTTACCCTTTATTTGCAATGCAAACCAGAAACCGTACTCCTAATGTCACATTTACACATTCGCGATTACGCCACCTGCAAGACATTCGCGAGACATTAGTCACGGTCCTACATTGACGCGAATGACCGTTCTCACATCCGTGCCTCTTACTGTCATTTGTGCTTGCGTCAGCCAGTCGTCTGACATCTGGCGCCATTTGCCCCTTTGACTCGTTCTGACTGCGGATCTGGACTTTTCTTACTCGTCACAGGAGCATGCTTTTATTGTGAAGGAGAGAATAGGGGCTGAAGAAAGAATTGTTGGAATAAATTCAAGGAATTTCTTGCCACAGTTTTAAGTGAAATACATAAAGTCAAATGTCATATTTGATACTATTTTTTAGGCGTATTTACCCAAGAAAAATATATGCATAGATGAAAGCCTTGTTTTGTACAAAGGACGGTTTTTGAACTCTCACAATGTGTTCCTTCCCTAAACGCTTTCGCCATACGAGATGACCGTGGTGAAATCGAGGCATGTGCTGCGTACGAACACTTAAAGACTACTCGTGTTAATGACTACATGAATAGGAAAAATTTCTATAGAAATAAATACTGTCAAAAATTTCAATTTTCCGTGATAAACTCCAAGAAAAAGATACTATTAGAATGAGGTTATACAAACAAAAGTAATTTTAATTTATCGGTTCTGGTGATAAAATAATAATACTGCAGAAAAAAAACGTATAAAAGAATTCCAAAGCGAGTACTGATTTCAAACTATAAAATATGGTATATTAGAAAATATGACATTATGATGCATACCATTTCTTATAGTTTACTGATGTTCTAAAATGGGAGTTAAAAACTTCTTCAAAATTTAAAAAAAATTTGAAATTACAAGTCTAAAATATTACCAAGCAAAAGTATTAACAGTTCTACAAAGAGAAAAATTTAAATCATATTGCTTGAAATGTGCGACTGTATAAATTACTCATGAAAAACATCTGTAGAATTATTTTGAATGTAAAATTTCAAAATAAATCATAATATTCAAAATAAATATTTTGAATAATAATATATATATATATATATATATATATATATATATATATATATATATATATATTGAAATATTTATTTGATGAAATGCATCTGTTTAAATATTTTTAATGTAAAATATCAAAATTTTGAATATTAATCTGTATAAATATTTTGAAATATTTGATGAAATGGATCTGTATAAATATTTTGAAGAAATATATACATCCTTTCAATGTTTAGATATAAACCCAATACAAAACTTTTTACAAGGGCAGTATTCTACTATTAAAAAATACATATTTCTGCTAAGTGAAAACTAATATTGCAAATGTTTCTTTATTGTGTTTTTGTTAATGCCTCCTCACCGGATGTGTTCCAGGCCAGATCCATACAGGATTTCTAGGCTGAGTGAAGATGTTGCTTACAGGTGCACCACAAGAGTCTGAGTCCGGCTAGGTGCCATCTCAATTATGACCCATTATCCCCATGGGAGGCTTCTTGGAGGATCGTATCCTATCCCACCCTCTCTGACATCATAGCGTAACCTTTATGTCTACTGATTTAGCGTATCCATATCCGGCCTAGACAAGAAGGTATTTAATAGTGTTTGTCGGGATTCGATCTGAGCACCCTCGGCACCGGAAGCTGACGCACTGCCACTAGCCTACCTCGGGCAATACTAATGTTATATGGATTGCACAAATGTGGAGCATATGTAATAAAAGAATAATATCGTAAAAGAAGGTTGAGGACACACGGATAGTTCAATAGCCAATCACAAGCTACTCATTCCACTCCATAAACCTTCACATCAAAAACCAAATGAGACTTAGATGGAAAGCGGATCTCACTTCTCGTATGTCTTCGAGGAGTTGGAGGAACATTTTGGACCAAAAAATTTCGATTAAACCTTGTGATGGGATTGTTGTGGGTGGGGTAAAGAATCGGTCATGGGACCAAATATAATAGACCTTTCAACTATTATTAATTAAATGTCATGTAATTAAACATCCTAAAGTCTTCACATTGCGTTGTGTTTCACAAATTATTACAGACTATCTGATTGTAGATAATAAATGACACGTTTATTAATTAACAACATCTAAAATGATCTACATACACACAGAAAATATTACACTTAATTCTTTCACTTATCATCACATATATTCACACTTATTATTTTCAATATTGACTACACTCATGAATTACGTTAAGTTACCTATCCACATTACTCCTACTTCTTAAATATCTATCACAATTATATTATTAACTTATTCGGCATGAATGAGAAAATGCGAGGGCACATCATTATCACAAGGTATCAAATAAAAGAGCACAGACATACCTCCACTGATGCACGATATTGCTGTCTTTCACAGGAGCTGGGTTATCGGAGAATTGGGGTCTCCTTAAATGAACTAGGACGGGGTTCATCAAATGCGCTCGCTCCGTCGAAAATCTTTCATTCACACCTGTTTCTTTGTCGAGGCTCGGTCAATAACTGGTCAGGTAGGCTTGTCACTCCGCTGGGCTCATTCATCGTTTCCATACTCGGCTGGGCGCTTTCGGCATCACTTATTTTCTGTTATGGGCTTTCGACATAAAACATCACGTCAGATCTTGGCTATTAGCAGGAACTCCTTCGGCTTAGGCTCTCTGCATCATATTCTTATGATCTGGTTCTTAACACTCCTTCGTATCTGGTCCTTTACAAAAACTCCCTCTCATCTACTCTTTAGCAAAACTCCTTCTGAATATCTATCAGCTCTCGGCATAAAACTCCTTCGTTAATATGTCTTCCACCTTCTCATTGCCCCTCCTTTCTTTTTCCACGCCTGCCTTTTTCATTGGCTTTCCATAATCTTGGGGGGACCTATATCTCTCCGCCCATTCGTACATTCTCCTCCCCTTACATAATATCATATTCCCATGGCTCTTTTCATCACGTGTTCCCAGCACTTCATCTGTTTCCGTTTACCTTGTTTTCGGCTAACTCATATCTTCTCCCTGACTTTCATGTTCAACTGTTCTCATTTTTAACGATTTATTTCCTACCTGCCTTCCCATATGCGCTTTCCTGTCTGTGTATCATATCTTTTCACTTCTTAATTACCTCTCCATCTGGACTTCCTTTGTCGGCGTTTTTCTCTTCATCTCCTGGTTCCTCTTTTTACGTCTTCTTTCTTTTGAACCTCTCAAGTCCACCGCCTATTCATCTCTTGTCTCCATCAATCCTTATTTGTAACTTCACCGTACGCTTGTCCCCTTAACTCTGCTTGTCCGCACATGTCTCTTTCTACCTCATTATTTGCAATGTTACGCGTATTTCCCCGTAACAAACCTCGCGAAAGAGCTGTCTCGGAATTCAGACTTGCAGTGGGCCTAGACTCTCTGGTGAGTCATTTACACCGCATTGACATTTGCGACAGCCCAAATTGCCCGCTCTGTGGAAAGGACGAGGTTATGGACAGGTACCATATCCAAGGATTCTCAACTCTGCGTGGAGACTCCGAGGCGAAAAGATATTGGAGTGTTAGAGCCCTGTTGATGAGATATTGACTTTTTTCTCTTGCTGTTCCTTGTGTTCATTGCTGTAGATGTTTGTAAGAAGTTTGTCATATTCTCTTGCCATTGGAAATTTAAAAAATCCCTTTTGGCAGAAAAAATAACAACTTTTAAAAAGATAATGCCAATAGAACATATTATTAAAACCTAAAAAAAATTGTCACTTACCTTTGAGTGAATAAAAAGGGGTCCGGTTACATTTTGCCCTAATGTGTATGATGTTTCTTGCATTAAATATATTATTATAATATGATATTCTAAATTTATTTACCTAGATGTTTTAATCAGGCGCAAAATTAACACTAGAAAGACGGGAAATTTTTTCTTACTAAAAAGACGGAACGCCATAATTTTGACGGTTAAAAATAAAATCAAGAATTTAAAATATTTAATGTTTTTTAAATGGTTAAATACTTTAAATTTTGAACTATTTCATACCAATATATAATGAATTAGCATATATTTAGATACATTTTTATGCAGGTATGCCGAAATGACAACTTGGTATGGTTTATCCGTAAAAATATATGCATGGTTTCTGCAATTCTTATTTTTCAACACCAATATTTTCGAAGAGCCAATATTTCTGTTATTTGCAAAAGGGAGAAGAGACGAGAAGTAACTAACATTTTTCCAGTATTATTTTAAAGATATCTGGCTGTTTTCTGTATTGCCCTCAAAGTGACGGTTTTAGTCTTAGTAGGTATACAATACATTTTCTCCTCCTCTTTACTATCGAATATAATTTTGTAAACATGTGTGCATATTTCGTGTAATTCTAGAAAAAGTCATAAAATTTCAGCGGCCCGAGGACACAAATACAGACATAGCGTTCAATAGTATGTCCGAAACCGTCAAAATGACTGCAGCCGTTCTTCTAGTGTTAAACAGTAAGGTGCAAAAAATTATTGCTATTTTGACTTACGTTCACTTAACGGGAACATCTTTCTGAAAAGTATAATCATCCAATTAAATTTCTGAGAAGTTTTTTGCAAATGAGGTTTCATATGCATTATTATTTAGTTTCAAACTGCAAAAATAATATTATATTGCAAAGTGAACTCCACGTCACATTTACCATCTATTTTTAAATATTTATTTGGAGCAATTTTAAAAGTAATGTATTAGTTTATAAATGCTCATAACTTTTTTTTTTGTTGTCAAAAGAATTATGTATATGGTTTAAATTTTGAGCAATCATCAAAAAATATATATAATTGATACAAAAATGTTTAGTACTTACCAAAAACAAAAATTACTTGTATTTCCAATGAAAGGCCCTCTATTTACCTCAAAATATCTAAATAGAATCGAAATTTTTAGAAACTCGTTACATATTTTTTCAAGTAAGTGCGTTATAACAAGCGCATGTTAGAAAGATTGTTATACCTTAATTTTTATCCATGGATAATCACAAATATGAGCTTAGTTGAATATCTAAAGTGTATTTCTCCTTTATTTCTTCTAAGTAATGAATCTTAGGCTTCATTTCTTCCCAAGTTTTATTAGAATTTTTTTCCCTTTTCTTGTACATAACCAAATGAATTAAACTTCTAATCAGTTTATGAGATTATAAAGTTAGGTGAAACAACTTTTCCCTAATATAACTCATTAAATTTTAACACACATTTCTTTTCACTAAACTTTTGGTTGGTAAATTTTTCGTCTTTTTCCTTAAAATAATTATTTCCTATTGCGAAAATTCTTCTTTAAGTGAAATATAAAAAAAAATATTTTATAGTGATTTTCATTATGATAGAGATATTTAAATTATGAAAAAAAATTTGGAGAAATACACAGATGTTGTATCTAAACGACGCACACGTGCTTTCATTCTTACGCATAATCAGACAGCTAGTGAATATTTAATTTTTTAAACAGGATAATTTATTAATACGTTGAAAACTACCTAAGTCATTTAACGCTAATTAGAATGCATGGTCTAAAAGGATTTAATGTAAAACTATGAACGTGTATAATTTGCAAATTTTTAAAACAATGCATTTTTTTCAATAATTTAGGAGGTCCGGGTAACTAAATTTATTTTGTAAAGGTCATTTTTAATTTATTTGACTTAAAACAAAATATGGACCTTTTAAAATTCAAACATTCGTTGATTTTTCTAGGACAAACCGAATTTCTCTACGACAAAAAGCATTTTTCTACGATAAACAGCATTTTCTACGACAAACAGCATTTTTCTACGATAAACAGCATTTTTCTACGAAAATTGCATTGCAATAATCCGATATTTTATTGTTTATATCTCAGAATAGAGTTTTACGAGTTCTCCAACTTTAAAATGGTGTATCTAAAATTCCTGCAAGGCCACCCAATCAACTTTAGTGCACTTTTTCCTTGTTTGCTTTTCAGTAAAAGATGTCAGGAATTTTTCATTCAAAATAAAAACTGTGGAGATATTTTGCGTAAAGTAAAAATTACTTTAAATTTTTTTTCCCTTCGAGTTTATTAAAAACATTATACAGAAATTAAAAATAATCATACAGACATATTGAAATCTTTCCTACGAGCAAAAGTTAAAAAACAAACAAACATGCAAATTTATTCAAGCTGATGCATTAAAAAAATTGGCTTTAATTTAAAAATAAAATTTTTTGAACAAATTTTTAAACTATTGAAATGTGTTAATATCCAGAATGACTTTTACAGTATGTCTCCCCAAAAATGGCGGAGTTTCAAATGGCTATAGCTATGCAATAAATCATGTTGCAGATATGAGTCATAAGTTAAACGAAAGAGAAACACTCCAAGTTTATGTGTGCGAAAGCTCACGGGCAGATTCCAAAAGACTTCGGGACTAGCGCTGGAAATTTCCGGTGAATTTCAGATTCCATTTAGACGGATATCCTCTACATTGATATACAATCGTCAGTGAATTTCCTAACGAAACATTTCCTCGGCGAAGGGTCGCAAAAGAAGGATGGATTGCCTGGCCCACTAGGTCACAAAACCTTACCTACATGGATTTCTATTTTTGGGGTTATATGAAAACACAAGTGTATTCCATTCATGTCTGAAATCTGGACCATTTAAAAGAAAGGATCTCTGAAGCTGTTTCGTCTATCACGCCAGATGTTCTCTGTGGTGCATGGGAAGAGACTGAATATCGTCTTGACGTCTGCAGGATAACTAAGGGGTCACTCATCAAAGTCTGCGGAATACATAAGAAAAACAATATATATATATATATATATATATATATATATATATATATATATATATATATATATACAGGATTACCAGGAAAGAATCATCCGATTACAAAATTTAATATTTTCCATAATTACAAACAGAAAATTATAATTAATATGTCATTGTAAAGAAAATATAAAAATTTTTTTCACAGGTGTTCGATATGACTTCTTTTAGTCACCCGTATAATATCATTGCGATATGCCATTTCTTGCGAAACACGTTGTAATATTTCACCATTAACTGTTTGTAAAGCATCACAAATGCGTTGTTTAAGTTCGGGCAAAATTATAGGCAAGGTGGTATGAACAAAAGATCTTTTACATATCTCCAAAGGATGAAGTCACATGGGGTTAAGTCCGGTGACCTAGGAGGGTAGCTGTGTAGCAAATTGGTCGCAGTGCAGCCGATGATTTGATCCTACACAGCTACCCTCCTAGGTCACCGAACTTTACCCCAAGCGACTTCTTCCCTTGGAGAAATGTGAAACTTCTTGTGTTCATACCACCTTTGCCAATAAGTTTGCCCGAACTTAAAAGTAGCATTTGTGATGCTTTACAAACAGTTAATAGTGAAACATTACAACGTGTTTGGCAAGAAATGGCATATCGCAATCATATTATACGACTGACTGAGTCACATCGAACACCTGCGAAACAAAATTTAAAATTTTTCCAATGACATATTAATTATAATTTTCTATTTGTAATTATGGAAAATATTAAATTTTGTAATCAGATGATTCTTTCCTGGTAACCCTGTATATATATATATATATATATATATATATATATATATATATATATATATATATATATATATATATATATATATATATATATATATATATATATATATATAAATGTGTGTGTGTGTGTTTTGTGATGTAGGATAAAGTATTAGAATATTACAGTATTAATGATACCTCTCAGAAAAAGAAAAAAAAATATTGAATATTTAGAAATAAGTTGTCAGAAAATTAAAGGAGAAGTTACAACAGCTAATATTTTTTTTATCTTATTCCAAATGCCTTAAATATTATGTTTATATTCTTCCTTTCTTTTCCTGTATTTAAACCAGGTCGCACATTCTATTTGCAAATAATGCAACCGTTTCTATCCATTTTTCGCTTCATTATCATTCAATGAAAAAAAAAACAAAGCGTATCTTAACTAAACCGAAAGCGAAATGTTTTGTTTCATTCTCTTAAACTTATATCTTTTTTTCCATCGTTTTCAGTGGCGTGCTAAACATCATCAAAAGTAAATTGAGTACCATCTGTTAGAAGTTCGAAATTTATCATACGAAGCTAACGCCATTTTTCCTTTCCCCTTCCCGCAAATTTGAAGCCTCGGTATGTGAGGAATGGTCTTCTCATGATAATTCGAACAATTAAATCGCCATACATTTCACCGGAGTTGGCAAGATGAGTTGGGAAATGAATAATGGAAAGTGTATCAGAGATGCCATACAAGAGGATTTCCACCTTCTATTAAAACGATAAAATCGAGACACATTTAAATGTTTTAATTTGCATGTACTGTCGGTCATTTAAGTTATTTCTCTCATTTCTAATATAATTTCAAAATTATTTTCATTTCCTTACTGTGTCGTACCTTAATGACAAGTCTCAGCACACCAAGCTCGGAACTCTACTAATTTTTCCAATACAGTCAAGTCTCCTATAGCGAGGTGTTTTTATAACGCGATCCATATAACGCGGAGAGAAAATTCCGACAGCTCCGCGGTCACCTTATAACGCATTTTTCGTACAAGAACATTCCAACAACTCAAATGCCTTGAAAAATTTATCTACGGCAGCTCTTATTTGATGTGTTAAATTTTTGTAGTTCACAATTATGGGGTATTCCCATGTTTATCAATTCCAGTTCTCAGGGAATTTCCCTAAAAATGAGCAAACAATAAAGCATTACTCTCTTTTAATTTATTCTAAGATTGTCTTTAAATGTGTTCAGACGTATGTGTAGTAAAAGTTCTTTTGACTTGTTTAATTTACGTTATTGAAATTACGTTATTTACGTTTTTTACAATTTATTTATTTCCGAGATTCTACATAACGTGGTACGAATTCATTTAATTTGTATCAATTCTGAGTTTCTTAGAATGCGGTTTCCATATAACGCGATACGAATTCATTTAATTTGTATCAATTCTGAGTTTCTTAGAAAGCGGTTTCCATATAACGGAGTATGAATTCATTTAATTTGTATGAATTCTGAGTTTCATATAACGCGGTACGAATTCATTTAATTTGTAACAATTCTGAGTTTCATATAACGAGGAGCGAATTCATTTAATTTGTATCAATTCTGAGTTTCTTAGAACGCGGTTTCCACATAACGCGGTACGAATTCATTTAATTTGTAAGAATTCTAAGTTTCATTATGAATTCATTTAATTTGTATCAATTCTGAATTTCTTATAACACGGTTTCCATGTAACGCGGTACGAATTAACCCCTTGAGGACCAGCGCGCGGAAAACGAATCGCAGTCACGGGACCGAACGCTCCGAAATGGAGCGTCGCCACCGGCCCACGCATTTTGAGCAGTTAAGCCTAATTTTACAAAAAAATTCATATTAAATCAGCATTTTAATATAATGACTTCAATTTTAGAAATTATGTATATAATATACTACTTCTTAATATGTAATAATAAAATGAATATAACGTTAATAGAAATAAATGAAACATACAAAATACTATAATTGTACTTAAACACACGGAAACAAATACTGTATACACGAAACCAAAGTTACAAATACGATATTTAAAAAAAAGAAAATTAAGCAATAGTTATCTGTAGATAATGAAATTCCAATTTAAATATTCTGTTGTGCGTGGAATAGTTCAAAACAAGGATCGACACACAGTCCTACGTTGCATATTTTGCACTTATAATACGATGTTTTCTTTCGCTTTTCCTTTTTTTAGCTCACACAAAAATCGCCTTCTACCTTTATAACCTTTTTCGTCAATTTAAATTTTCGGAAAATGTCTTCCAGATAAACGCAAAGGTTGAGTGCCCGATGATTTTGGACAAATTTTTGAGTTTCTTGGTTTTGCGAACTGTTCTATTATCTGATTAACAACTCTGGATCTGAATTCCAAAGCGGGTATTTTCTCTCCTTTTACCTTCGAATATATTACATTTGCATTTAGAAGTGCCATATCTAACAAACCAAAAAACAGCTTTTTATGCCATTTCACTGTTTTTCTAAATGCTGGATAGTGATTAATGATAGAATTGCCAGTGTCAACACCTCCCATATTTTGATTACAACACATATTATTTCACTCTTAGTTAGGTATCTCGGTCTTTTAGCCATGGATAACGGAATGAAACTGAATATAACCCCACCCCTTAAATTAATGGCCAGCAGTCTCATGATGTATATACAGGCGATGTATATACGAAATCACTTTGTCTAGCGACAAAGTGATTTCGTGTTCGAGAAAAAGAAAAAGAAAAAAAATATCCAAAACATCTACTAAAAACACCCAGAAATATTTCTCTCTCATACCCTGTACAGTCAGTTAGATGCACTTCACCATATTCTCCTAACGAAAAAAGCAAAGCAATAAATAAAAACGCCGGCGTCCCTTTAACACATACGTGCACTTTAAAGAGCCGTGATTCACAGTTTGTTTACACCAATAAATCTATCAAATCCAGAAGCACAGAACAGAAAAACAGAAACTAATGCCCATACATGAAGGTCAAATGCCATATGACTCGACTGTTGTGAAAACCGTTACCATTTAGCGCCATCTACTAGCATTTAAAAATTAAAACAAATCGTTCCATTTTCAAGTTACGTATACGTTACACTGGGCTTCCCGTGATGATTAGAGTTCTTCGCTTATCCGAGACGCTGGTCTGATAACAGTGGAATCGTTGCGTCGCTTATACGGGACGCTGGTCGCGAACGGGTTAATTGCATTATAGGAGACTTAAAATAGAAAATATATACACCTTCAGCTTACCAGTCAGCCTTGGATCCAGGTTTTCCCCTTACTATGGGCTCCTTAGTATGACATAACCCAATGTTGCGCAAATTGTGGGTCGCACGACCCAAAGAGGGGTCTCTAAAAAATGGGAGGGGTCACGGACTCATTGAAGTAAATTAATATCATATTGAATTATTTGATTAAAATAATCTGTTTTCAATTTCTATAATTTTTTATTTTTTATTTTTTATTTTTATTTGGAAAAAAATTATGATATGATACCACTAAATAAGTTGTATATTGTTAAATAAGGAACAATAATTACCCGAGGTGTACGTTACCTCCTTATCATTATTTTTTTTTCTATTTTAGTATGATAAATTAAAAAGGTTTATATTTTTCAATGTTTTAATAAAAACCTTATAATTTTCAAATCCTGTGAATTTAAAATTTTAGTGATCGCTAATTTTTAATTAGATGAAATACAGCTCTCTCTCTCTCTTTATATATATATATATATATATATATATTTATATTAGTGTTTAAATATGAAATTTTTGTCACACGAGATTTACCAGAAATAAGTATAGAGCATGACCAAAACATTTTTTTATTTGTAACTTTACTAAGTAGACATATACTCAAAATCTATATTTCATTGATTTTTAAAATAATTTGTCAAAATTTATCTTTTTCCTTGTTTTTAGCATTTTCCTAATTTAAAAAACAAATTTCTACTACCAAAAAATTTTCATTGGGATTGATAGATTTTTGATTTAAAGAAAGTGGGTCACGGTCGAAAAAAGTTTAACCTTCTGATATATGAAAAGGGCCAATATCTAAATCTTTGAAATTTGAGTGAACTGCACGAGTGAAAGTAGGGTAGGATATACATTAATTGTCAAAAGGGCCAATGTCCGCTCAAAGGGCAAATGCCGTAAGATTTGTAAAAGTCCTGAAACTGACATTGATGTCCTGACATTTGATGAAAATGGACTTTGATCCTTTTTGTTTCAAGGTACAGATATATTTCAAAGGTTTTGCCACGGAGAGTGTCATTATGACAGAGTCTGCAGTTGTCTGTCATGGTGTGTGTTCATGAATAAGCAAGACTTAGGTTAAAAGTAAAAAGTTTATTCAGAACCGCAATAGACGTTAAAAATATTAAAAGCAATAAACTTAGAACATTTGCATAACCAAAATAATCTCACACAGAGACTTCTAACACATGAATCTCACTAGCTCGTGGGCCCGACTGTGTGTGTTGCTAGGGACACCTTTGCTCTAAGATTTGTAAGCGGTATTGCGGATTGTGAGCGGTATTTATACAAGCGAGTAAGATAACATTAACATATATTTGCATAAAAAACACTTGATAGGAAAAATAATAAACCATGGAGAAAATAAATGCAAAAACTCCATTTCTCAGATGTATGACGTCAAAGTTGCCCCAACGCCATTAGCTTTTAGATAACAAGTGATACATCAGTCTAAAACGATAGCAAGAATGTCGGAAAGTAATACAAGTAAACTAAATCTTTTAAACTGAAGTTTATATAGCCTTTGTAGGGTTCATTTGCCTAACAGGTTTTTATACTTGTAAATATATACACCTTCAACATACAAGGCAGCCTTGGACACAGATTTCTCCCTTGCTAAGGGTTCTTCAACAAGGTATAGCCAATGCGTAAGGTGGAGGAAAAAGTATCCCTAAAGCCGAATTCCATTAAATTTTAACTGTTGGCGGATACATTGCGGTCATCTAGCCCACTTCGGGAGGGAAAAAAACCACCTTCTATCGGGATATGAGGTTCAGAGTGCTTGAAGATGACAAAATGTTCAGTGCACGCCCTACTAGATGGTGCAATTGCTGGTGACTGCAGTTTGTCAGTCGCCAGTAAAATGTTGAGAAATACCTCATTTGGAGTACCTTTCCCAACAGCGTACTCATCGGATGTACCCAGCGGAAAACCTCATAACACGGGCGGTACCTAAGTTCAAGGCTGGAACGACGAAGATCTATCTACACTATTTGCAATGAACATTCTAGACAGTACATGAGCATTAAAATGCCCTCCATATTTCAATGTTAACAGTTAATCATGGAAGTTAGTTATTTCTTGTATGTTTCTCCGATAACTTTTAGTGATAAAAACTGTTACATTCTGAATGAACGTTTTCCTTATTTACCTGATTCCGATATTAATATTTCTTACTTATTATACTTACTACATATATTATGCTTTGCTGTATCGAAACTTTGTAAGTTTACATTCAAGAAATAAATAAATAAATAAATATATATATATATATATATATATATATGATTTTTATGCTTTTTCGTGTGTTTCATGACACTGAACTTCAACATATCGATTTCTACGTACGTGATTTTTCCTCTTTCCATCTGGTTTCAAATCCGTTTCATAAATCTCAACATCACATGGAATATTTCATTCATTTAGCACTCCCTATCCCATACTTTTTGATACAAATATATAAGCACTGCGGATACTGAACACGCAAATTCTTGCTCATCGATATTTCAGCCGAAACCGACCGAAATGCTTGCAGATGTCTGATATTCGCTCAGCCACGTGCGTGAAAGATCATGTTTACTTTTTTTCTTTTTTTTCTGCTATCGATTTGTGTGGCGCTTACATGTAACCACTTGCGATTGTCGAGGGGAGGAGACGGCTAAAAGTGTACAGCATTCGGCTTTGTCACGAGGGTGTCGATTAAGGAATGTGCGTGCAAACACGAACAGCGTCGTTTTCACGCTTTGACTTTAGAGGCATAGGACTGCAAAACGCTATGTTTTTAAGAGCAGAAAGTATGAATTAAGTCAACCCAATTATTTAGAGA
This sequence comes from Dolomedes plantarius, assembly GCA_907164885.2. NCBI lineage: Eukaryota > Metazoa > Arthropoda > Arachnida > Araneae > Dolomedidae > Dolomedes > Dolomedes plantarius. The sequence goes on along the minus strand of OU015490.1, from coordinate 197,791,788 downwards.
GCTGAAGGTCGGGCGCTTTAATTTTAACCCTTGTTTAGTTAATTAGCGTAGATTGTCCTTACAATGAACTTCCATTTAACAATGCATTCTGCAGAGATTTGACATTGAGGGACATTTACTTGCAGTTAAATCTCCGTGTCTGGAAAAATCTGTTTGAAAGTCTTTTAGGGATATTCGTGTATAGAAATGCTAAAGTTTTCGATATAACTAGCCTGGGATTAGTTTTAAATTGTTCTATAAATATTATAAAATATGTTTTAAAACTGTTCTAAAACTGTTCTAAAAATGTTTTCAAACTGTTTTAAAACTCTTTTAAAAATATTCTAAGTTGTTCTTCACATTTTAAAACTGCGAAAAAATTCGGAAACTGAAGCACAATTTGTGACGCCATTATTATCAATTTCTATTTCATTCATCTCATTAATCTTTGAATTGTTTATTTCCGTTAATTATGTATTTTATAATGTATATAATGCATTCATTAAATTAATTTCTAAACTTAATATCTTTTATTTTTTCCACTTTCTCCTCCCATTAAAAGGCAGCCGAACTCTCATTGGATCTCTGTTCGGCCATCATTACTCTTTGACTCTTCCTCGACTGTCTTAGGTTAAATATTGCTTCCAAAATCCTGTCTCTCTTATATTGATCTTTTCTTTACACCCCCAGTTATTCCTTCATTACCTACCAATCGAAACTGTTAAAACTTTTGGTAATTTAATTTAAGTCCCCTCATTTTTGTTTCTTTTATCTTCACTTTCTTCACACACACTCTCAGTACTATTATAATAAATTCAATTTTAGAAAACGGCAATCATGATACATTGCACATTGGATACAGAGGATATGGAGCTATAGCTCCCAGGAACCTCTAAAATTAATTATGTCTATGCCTATGGGGGCAGCCGAAAGCTAGGGCACTTGCTTTCTGCGTACTCCCTTTCGGTTCAAGTCCCCCTGTGGGAAAGGATGTTATAGTGCCATTTCGGAATCGGCCTTAAATTGTAGATCCTGGGCAAATTAACTCTCGTGCAACAAGGAGTTGACCGTAATACTTTTAAGCAACTTACAAACCTTGGTACAGTTTCAAATTTATGTGTGACTCATGAACGTACGTATCATCCATTGTTTAAAAATTTAAATAGAAGCTTGCTTTATTTAAACTCTGTTTGTATTTTATTTGGAAAATTCTTTACCTCTAAATTAATCAATCTATTTTAACAAGTTTTCTTACGGGGAATCACTACCCTTAAATCTTTAAAACATTAGATTTTTGAAAAAAATATATGTTAAAGCCTTATTGTTTGCTTAATTTCTGAATTAAATTAAGCAATCCGTATGAAAATATTCCGCTTAGTTCCGGAGATATTGATATTCTAAATATTTAATTACTGATCAAGTTTATGGTAAGACAAATTTTAAACTCATTTTTCTCAAAATGTAATTTTGCATCATTCCGCAACTGATATCTCAAAAACTTTCAAAACATAATTCCATGAAATTTTTATCACTGCATAATCATGTTATTTTATTGCGTCTGAACTAGAGTTATTGGAATCACTGCACGTTTTGTTATTTTTTCAGGGGTAAATTAATGCAAAAATTTAAGGAAATTTTAAGTATATTTTGAGCAGTTTTAAAAAATTGAAAAAATATTTTATTGTTGAATGTTTTATGTTCAATTTTATTTTGAATTATTTATTTTAAATATGAAACAGGAATTATACATTTAAGTGTAAAATTAATTTCATAGTTCTGCGAGCAATCCAGTATACAATAAAAATACTTAAAAAACAAGGTATATAAGCATTTAAAAAATTATTTAAAATTATTTTGAGAGTTGAAATTCTTTTTATTAAAATAAATATATCAATTTATCATATACATAAAATTTGGAAAAATTGGGAGTAAATTGAAATAGTTACAAAGAGTCAAAATTATGAAAATATGCCTTATTTCCTCAATTTAAGGGTCCCCTTAAGCTTGAAACATGGAATGATAGAAATTCTTTAGAGTATAGACTTACTTGCTTAAAGCCTTATTTTATTGAAAAAAGAGACTACTAAGTCTTTTATTACTTTTTAGTCTTTTAAACAGAAATCTGAGTCGTCCAGTGCGGGGATTGTAGTTGCTATGGATACTTCTATTCATCTGCTTCATGTTAAACTTGAAATAGAGTTCAAAAATAAGCTCAATCCCCTCGAAAATAAATGAAGAATAAATGATAAAAGATGCAAGACCATTTACATCCAAAATTACAGTTAAAAAATAAGTTACATCCCCCAAACAACAATGGCTGCCTTCTAAATACAGTAGCAAAACCAGTTTAGTCCCTCACTAATCTATTAGATGTACTTTAGTTTTAATAGTGGAGTGTTTAATACAGTAATATTAGTTTTAGCTTAATGTAAATACTACATAAATTTAATAGCGTTGTGTTGTCTACCATGATCATCAACATATTGTGTTTTGTAGTTACAGAATAGAAGTCAGTTTCTCCACATGTTTATTGGCTTGTTGCTCTATAGTTTATAACCTACTGCATGTTTTTATCATTATTCCTTTTAGTTTTCGTCAATTTTCAACCTTAATATGGATCCAGATTTGAGTGACCCAAGCTCAAATAATACTGTACTGTAAACAATGACGTAGATAATGACTTGGAATTGATTACTGAAACTCCAGTTAGAAGGTTCAAAATGACAAACAGTTCATTTCCAAAAATAGTTATATCCAACTGACATGTGCAAAACAAGTTATGTGAATTTTATTTATTTAAATATAATTTTCTATGTTTTCCCTTCATTATACAGACTATTACTAGGGAATAACATGAATTTAATACGTTTTTTGACATCAAAACCACGCAATGATTTATTATTGCAACATAACTAACAGTTTTCGTTAAATACTGTCCGACCACAGAACGAAGAACCACGGTTGGCATAGTGCCAAGACGATTCTATTCACTCTGTAGGTATGTCTGCTGAGGAAGGAGGGGGAAAAGTCTCGTATTCTCTCGACGTTCTTTAGAATCGGTTACTAACTGCGCTTGCTTGCTTTTTCCTCGTCTGTTATTTTGATTATTATATTAAAATTAATGGATCCTTTACCCAACACAACTGCTCGGAATAAGCCGTTCCGTAGTGATTGTAAACGTATAATACACAATGTAATTAAATTGTGTGATAAAGAAGCACTAGAAGGAAATGTTATTGTTCCACTTTCGCAATCCCTAAAGAGAGCTAGTGAAATGACCGGGATATCAATGTCCAGAGTAAAAAGAATACGCAGAGAAGCAAAGGGTGAAGAAACTCCAAAATTTGAATCTCCGAGGAAACGTCAGAAAAAAAGAACCACCGAAAACGTAGCTTTAGATAATTTTGATTTTGATGTAATCCGAAAATATCCACTCCTATAACACTCCTATTTTTCAAATAGATTTGCTTCTTTCTTTTTATTATTTTGAAATTATTATTCACATATTCGATCAAAAATAAAGTTTTAAAAAATAACTTTAAATTTGCGAACAATAAGCAGTCTGAAATAGATTCTGTATTTCCTAAACAAACACATCCGAAAATATGACGTTTTCCCCTATTTTCTAAGTAGACTAGCTTTTCTCGGGCATGCGTAACAGCTTCCAGGGACCTTGCTTCCGTGGTCGGACTATAACTGAATATCGTTTGAGAAGGATACAGCTTTTTTTGGTATTGCGATACTCAATTCTACCTCCTCCCAGATACGAACTCCAAGATTTTAATGTAGAATTTGTACAGAAATGGAAGTAACAAATGCTATATTTTGTGGTGATTCAATTTCTTTTGTCCCATATATTCTTACACATAAATTTTTGATAATGAAAAGTGTTTTGTTAGACTAACCACATAAACAAATTTCTCCACAATTAATGTGTTACATTTCAATCGCACTGCAAATGGTATCAGTTCTCCCCATGTATTCTTAACCCATTTAGGACCGCTCCATGTTTCCTTTATTAGAAATGCACCAAACAGTTTTTAACACTTCTTAGAACATTAATTACACAAATAAGTTCTTTCCATAAAATTAAATTTATTTTTACGAGAGTTACAAAATGTTGCGTTTTCGCAACATCAGTCCAAAGCGGTATAAAAATTTTAAAAATATAAAAATTAGAAATTTTAAAAATATAAAAATTAAAAATTATAAAATATTTTTAATTTTTTTAAAATCTTTGAAACCTTTCGCATGAAGAGGTACATTACACTTATTACATACAGTAATTGTTTGACTATTGCAGTATTTACAATTTTTGTTTATTTTCCCTATTTTTAGTAATAATATGGCCCGTACGGTTATTCCGAGTTTCGTTGAGAGTTTGATTTTGAATTGAAGATGGTCTTCCAATATGTGAAGTTTCAGGTAAAACAGAATTCATTTGCATTTCTGCAAGCCTTTTTATCAAAGATAAGGCTCTCTCAAAGCTATGGATCTCTCAAAGATCTCTGAAACTCTAATAAACTTATTTTAGAATTCATTACATCCATGTAGAGTCTCCATTTTCCCCATAAAATATGCTCCTTTTTCTACATTGCTTACTTTTACATTTATTAGAAAAAAAATGTCGATTTCACCTGCAATGTGTTTAGGCGATTCGACATTTTCACATAAAATATCATCATCAATAGCTTCCTCATCCGTCAAATCATCCGGATCTGGAGGGATAAGGACGAATTGTGGTTCATCATTAGCTTCTGTTGAGGACGATTCTGAAATATCATCATCATCTAGCCCATGAAAATACTCCAATGTCAAAATTCGCTATTTTCTAGAGACAAACTTATCTGAAATGAAAAAAATACCAATCTACTGCATATAAACTAGACAGCAGTAATAATACACATTGGAATTAAGTAATACACATTGGACTGATGTTGCGTTATCGCAACATTTTTAAAAATATGAATTCAGAAACATAAAAACAAAAATTATGCCTGACCTGTTGAAGCCATTTTGCTCTTTAGTCTCTGGTAAACTCGGAAGAAGCATCAAATCGGAAATTTAACATGTGCTGCTATCTAAGGTTATTATTTGAAATAAGTCACTTTTTCCCTTTCAAAACACCAGAAAAAAACAAGTTTTTGCAAGTGCTAAAAGTGGGCAAATGTCGAATTTATTATGATCATTTAAAGTATAGAGAATAAAATAAGAATGTTACTTCAGACGTACAAAACTTAGAACATGCCTTTAAAAAATACAGAAATTAATGTTGCGTTTTCGCAACGCCAGTCTTAAATGGGTTAAAATTGTCAATATTCCAAAAATTTAAAGATTAATGCTAAAGAGGTAATTTTTTAGCTTATTAACTGCTATAATATCAGAAAATTTTCTGATTTTATCTTTTGGGTTCTAACACATTCCCTGAACTCAAACAAAAAGAAATACAACGCATACATATAAATACTGTGATATAGTTATAATTTTCTCCCACCACGATAGAGGTTATATATTACACGAAATTTAATGAGATAATTAAATGAAATTGACACCTGAAACAATGCGTTAATTTTTAACCCTTCAACGGGAGCTTCAACGGGCTTCAAGCGCAACATTATCGTAATTTTGAATGGTTTTTTTTACATGTAATGTTTGAATGTTCTAAGCAGATTTTATTTATAACTACACCCTTTCTAACGCAGGCCTGAAATTCTGACCCTTGTATTCCTTCTCATTCATTGTTAGTCGTGATTTAAATGTGGTAAACCAGCGATTATACTGGATTACAATACGACAAAAGCAGGAGTTGCAATCTATCAAATGTGCAGCTATTACACGGTATCCCGCATATCACGAAGATGGACAATCTCATTGTTTTTTTGAAGTTTTTGGACATAATAGGAATCAATTCTGAAGTCATCCTTAGATCCAGTAAACCGGACAGTTTTGAAATAAGGCGATTGTATCTGCGTTCTTAGGCCTTTAATTATAAATATATCTCAATATTATCAACATCTTATATCTTGTCATAAAACATAGAATTATTATTTTCAATTTGAAAAAAAAAGTTTATTACAAAAGGAATAATCAAGGTTGAAAAAGACGTTGCACTTTGTTTCACTCGTGCCTGCTGGTGTTTCGAAAATTGACGCGCCCGCTGAAGGATTAACTAAACTTAAGGAATAGTGTCAATCGCCCCAAGCTGAAACAAAAGAAGTACAACACATGCATAAAAACAACGTGATATGGTTATAGTTTGTTCACATCACGAGAGGGATCATACTATACGAAATTAAATGAGATAATTAAATAAAAGTGGCATCTAAAACAATGTGCTAATTTTTAACTAAACTTCGAAAACAGTGGTGTCAATTCGCCCCAAGAAACATATCAATTTCAACAGCATAATGGTTTTTAATCATATTCTTAACAAAATTCAAAAAAGTGAAAAAAAAATTGGAAACTATAAGAAAAATTCAAGAAGTGAATAAGTGATGGAATATTCAGCAATTTTTTTTCCAAGCCCATAACAGGATAGAGTGTTTTCAAAAAGATTAATGGATAACCTTAGTTTCGGCTCTCTCTAGCGTGCCAAATCATAATTAAATAACCTGTCTCACAATAATAAGAAATGCATATAGTTCAAACAAACAAGGCCATTAAACTTCTTTTGGGGGAAATCCAGCATAGGAAAGATGTTGTGTTATCTTATCATCATTAAAATAATCGATTTTCGCAGTTCCCTATAAATGGAAGGCAGAGAAATAATCAAGAGAGAGACACGTAAGGGGGAGAAATTTTGTTGATATAACTTTGTGAACTTCTATTGTATGTTGATAAGTACTTTATTCTCCGGGCTTGTATTCTATCGCAACGCTCTTATTCATGAAAATTCAAATTTTGAAGAAAGCAATAATTTAGAAACACCAGTTACTTTCTTCTCTCTAAACAAAATGCGAATTGCCAATAATAAATCATGTGATTTATTACGAAATTATAATTAAATAAAGAAATACTTGCAAATTATTTTCTCAGTTTGGAAACTGTGCATACTTCTATGCGGTTATAAAATAATAGGGTGTAGTCCAGACTAGTCTAATCTAGTATAATCCGGGTTGGAAATTAATTTCATGGATTTCAAAGCCATTTACTGCTATTAACATGGCAGATTGTGCCTTATTTTAGTTTTGGGGCCTGAAAATGTATAGTGTTTTTTTTTCACTGATAGCAACATGGTTTTATTGTCAAATGTGTACTTCATAAAGTTTTAAATGTTATTAAATTTGTTATTATTAAATTTGCACTAGATAATGTTTTGAATATTATTAACTTAGTTATTATTAAATGAGTACTAGATAATGTTTTAAATATTATTAAATTAGTTTTTATTAAATGTGTACTAGTAGTAAATATGCAGATAATGTACTAGATAGTCTTTTTCTACTGTAGAGGTATAATATCGATGCTCAAGATTTTAAACATATTTGTTCCTACTAAGCGATTATTTTTTTCACTTGGATATAATGCATTTAATAATAAAGAGAATATAAAATATTTTTTTCCTACTCTTTTATAAATATTTTACAGAAAACATCCTTAGTGACAATATTTTGTAGAATTTAGAAATAAACATTAAAAAAAATTTTAAAATGCTATTCTTTATTTCTGTAGATATTCTCTGATTTAATTTTGTTCTAGAAATATTTTTACAATATTTTCATTAGATTTTTGTAATTTAAATTCTGATTACGTGTTTCTGTTTGAAATCTAGAGAACTACTTAGAGTACATAAAATTTCACACTCAAAAAATCAGACACAAGATAGGACTGTTTTTGTTCTTTGAAAATACAAAGCCATATAGGTTTTTGATTGCATCATATTTTTTCGTATTTTTTACTTTCAAAGTTTGGAGACTGATAACGCCCAAACGTTTCACTTGCTAGTTTGCGTCTCGTTAAATCCCTGATTAGGTGTCTTTGAACTATCGCCAACTAAATTCCTTTTTAGATCCGAAAACTGCAAAATACACATTTTCTAAAAATATCCATAACGAATATTGAAAGGCAACAACTACAAAATTTTCATAAAAATAAAACAAAATGGTCCGTTCATATAAAAATAATACTTTCTTCCTATCATGCTCCCTGCAAATATACACCGAAATTTCTCTTAAAAAGACAGAGTTAATTTATGTTAATCATCTGCAATCAACACCCTCATACCAGGGCTAATTTCAAATGGTCCCTTTGATGCCAAGTTCAAGGCATCTGTTCTTAGTTAGTACTAAATAGCTAAATAAGCTCACACCAAGGAAACACACAATAATCTGTTTTAGCACTGTTTGTATATGTATATATATATATATATATATATATATATATATATATATATATATATATATATATATATATATATATATATATATATAATATTAAAAACTAGTAATTTTTTAATTCAACACTCTTAACATTTAAAAACTATTAATTCCTCACTTTACTATTCTAAATTACAAACCCTTTTTTAATTCCTTAAAACATTTAATTCCCTTTGGGCATTCGCGTTAAAGTCCATTATTACAGCCTTAGGCAAAATCATTCAAGATGGCTGTCTTTTTTAACTAAAGAGACGCTGCGTAGCGTCAGTACGAGTTAAAATCAGTTCTGCACATCAACAACAACTTTAAACCAATCAACCATTAAGACATGCCCTTTAATCACGTGATGGGGTTAAGTTTATATAACTCGTGACGTCCGGAAGTAGGACGGATTCCTGTACTGTCTCTTGCTGCATCCATACCGACGGAGCGGTCGGCGAAATAAATAAAGTTTTTGCAGACGTGATAATAGAAATATATTATTGAGTACGACTACGTTTATCCCCGTTGTGATATGCCGGCTCCGGCTACCATTCCCGCCGGGACGGTATGTTACATAAAAGTCGGCAGGATTCGAACCTGCGCGGGAAGATCCCAATGGATTTCCAGTCCATTATTTTTGCGCAATAAATTTTTTAATTCCCTATCAACATCTAAATTTTTGATTTGATCATTAATGTCAACATTTTCATAATTTGGTGTATTTTCTGCCTTTATTTCACCAGAGTGTTCATTGAAATTTTCACTTACATCACAAATATTAACCATCTTCAAAGAAATTCTATTTTGATACACACAAAATTGGTTACAGTCAATTACTAATTTAAACTTTTTACACTCAGGAAGTCCCAAAATAAGATAAGGCAAGTCATTTTTGTAGTTTCATACCCCCCTCTGGGTCAATTTTCCCATTTGTTACATTATATCCAAGAAAATTAATTTGTTGCTGCAGAAAAGTACATTTAGCTAATTTTAACTTGATATTCTCTTTTTTGAAAATGTTAAACAGTATATCTAAATGTTCAAGGTGTTGTTCTTTGGAGTCTGAATAAATTATAATATCATCGAAATAGTGGCATGCAAAGTTAACTTTATATTTATCTAAAATTCTCCTGATAGTCCTATTGAATATTGCAGGGGCGTTCTTTAAGCCAAATGGAAATCTTAGCCACTCGTATAAGCCAAAAGTAGTGGCAAATGCCAATTTCTCAGTATCTTTTGGGTGGACGGGTACATGCCAATACCCTTTGGTAAGGTCCAAAGTTGAAAAGTAATTAGCTCTGCTTTATTTATCTAGAATATCATCAATTCTGGGTAAAGGTTCTGCATCTGTCTTAGTAATTAAATTTAGTTTTCTGAAATCAATACAAAGTCTAGTTTTTTCTTCATTTCGCTTTCTGCGAGTTTTCTCCATAAGGGTTAAACATATCAGAAACTTCAATTTCATGAACATTTTCGAAAGGGTCTAGGTGGTAAGTCTGCATATTGTTGGTGGTGATTAATTTGGTTATTGCGATTGGGTGTAAAATTTCTATTCAACTTGTGATCTCTGGGTTGCCATTGTCTGAATTATTGCTGCTGACTATAATTAGGTCTAAACTGAGTTTGTGGATTATTATTAGGTCTAAATTGAGGCTGGGAAGAGTAATTTTGTCTAAATTGGGGTCTATTTTCAAATCTAGTGTTAAAAAAGTTATCCCGATCCCCTTGATTAGCTTTGTTTCCTTCATTATTTATTTTGATTAGTTTATTAGCCAACACTATCCATTCTGTCGTTGTTTGAGGAGGATTTGCAGCTATGGTCATTATCATTTGAGCATTTAGGCCTTGTGTTAGGCCCTCTAGTATTAACTTCTGTGATAACCCCAATCTCTTTCCTACATCAATTTTTTTATGAAAATATTTGGTTAAGTCATCATCATATTCAAATTTCAAATTGGAAAATTCAGAGAATTCCACGCTATCTGCCTCAAAGAATAATTCTTGCAAAGTATCTTTTAATTCTGTCCATTCTCGAATGTGTAGGCAAGAGTTTATGAAAATCGTTAGAGCTTTCCCTTTGAGGAATTTTGAAATACATCTTAGCTTATGTTCATCTGAAACATTTGCTTGGGAAAATTTCTGCAGGGATAACTTAGGAATTATTTCAGACAACAAGAAAATTTTATAATTTAGGTATATTGTTTGACATATTACATTTGATGTTGAAACCTCGTAAATTGTTCTACGAATTTAAGTATAGGAGATTTCCGGAGGTTTTTAGTCGATAGTTAAAAGGCGTATTGCGGTTTTCATATAAACGGAACGTCTTTATAACATGACTTAGGGTGCCAAAAAACCACATTTGGAGAATTGAAAAAACCATTGTATGTTATATTTTGTTCATCCGCCCCAGAAAATTCTCGAAATAGAAATAATGAAGAAAAATAAATAAATAGAAAAGAGAATATTATAATGAGAAATATGTTGTGAGATATTGAATACAAATGATGAATATTTAGGAACTTTACAGCTAGGATTCATACCAAAATGTGATATAAGAAAAGAAAAATTGTTTTTGGCCTATCGATTTCATGATTAACTTAATAAAACTGAGTTGGGTATTGGTAAAAGAATTTTGATTATTTGTGTCAATTGATAGAATAATAGTTTGAAATTTGAACATTAACATTAAATTTTGGCAATTGATAGAGAATATTAAGGTAATATTATTATTATCATTGGTATTAGGAGTATTTTATTATTGTGTGTTTAATACTTTCATATGTTGTGTATTTTTGATTCTATTGAATATAAAATTGATAAACCAAATTTTCACACTAAACGAGATTCTGAAATTGTCCATGCTTGCAAATTAAGATACTATAATGCACCAGAGAACTTAAAACTACACCACGAATCATTACAAACATTAGATCCATTTTTTTTTCTTTTCCATGTGATGCTTAACATCATTATACTTTTTTTAATTGATATAATTAATTATGTGTTGTCCTACTAAAGATAAAATTTAAAAAAAAACTTGTCTTACTTAAACTTTCTTCTTAAGAATACTATTATATGTGAATTTTTTTTGGATCTCAATTTAAACACCGACTATGACAACTCTACTTCTTTAACCTTTCAGTAAATTTTCTATTTCTTGAATACACTTTCCTATCACCACCTCTACAAGCGCGTTGGATGTCGTCCCAACTGTTTAAGATCTTTTTAAATTTTTTTTTTTGATATTTGTTTTTAATTCAACTCAGTCACTTAAAGTGCTGAAGACCATATGCTTGAGTAATGACTAAAACAGGGCTGGGATGGCCACTCCTTTTGTCCTCCCATTTTTATATATTATACTCCCACAGGTATGACAACTGCACATTTTCCTTTTTCTCCATCTTTGTACTATACAAGATGCTGTTTTTCAATGCAGTCATATCCTGTCGGAGATTCACGGTTAGTCCACTGTACGGCTAAAAGACTCTTCCTCCTTATTAGTCAGAGAACAATAGGGAGAAAAAAACCCACTTGTTACACAATCATAAACACAACCCCTCACTACTTAGAGGTAGAATTAAAGAATTTGAAACTAAGAGTTTGGGTGACACACATACAACAAGGTACCTCCAACACAAATAATTGGATCCACATAAACTTATAATAAATGTGCAAAAATGAATAGTAAATAAATAATTTGAAAATAAAGTGAAAAGTATTGAGAATAAATAAATAAAGTTAGAATAAATATGAATAAGTATAACTAAAGAATATTGAATAGAATTTTGGAATGAATAAATATTGTTGGAATAAAAATGAATATAGGGAATGATGAAATGAGAATAATAAGAAATATAAAGAATATTGAAAAGAGATTTTTTTTTTATAATAAGTAATATTGAAATAAAGGAGATAATGGATATTAAGAAAAAAATAATGAGATAAATAAAGATATGAAACTAAACATAATAAAAAGGGATTTGATGTTGAAAAGATTGAGTTATTTGATTAACAAAATATAGGTTCTGTAACTTTTATATACAATTTATATATTAATTTTCATTTTATTGAAAGTGTGATTTTTATTATAAACTGTGATTTTTATTATGTAACTAAAGAACTATTTTTCTTTATATGTAAACAAGTCCAGATAATGTGATGTTTATGTATTCTACGTTTGTGAAGCAGAAATAGCACAGCACTAAAAAGACTGATTTTTTTATGTAACCAACTACAAAGGACTATTTTTTTAAATTTAAGCCAAGATATTGTGATTTTTTGTGTATTCTGCGCTTGCGAGATGATAGGTCACAGAACCTACCGAACTGTGATTTTTTTTGTACTTTTCTCAAGCATTATACTGTAGCTAACATAACAAGGACAGTGAACTATAAGCTACCATGTGTACCTTACAAACTTTTTGGACTCACCCCAATGTTGTGAGAGTTGAGGAGGAAAGTACTATAACTTCAAATTATTATTGTCATGTTCTATTCCATTAACTTAACATTTTTTTTTGGTTGATGTTGATATTTTCATTGTTATATTCTATTATTTGTGTGAGTCGACTCAAAATTAAAATTGATGTAAAGTGAAAATTTAATAACTTAGTTTTTTTTTGGTTAAATTTAATTGAATTTTTTTTTGCTGGGATGTTGTTGTGCGGGGAGGGCCCGCCCTGCACAGCAATTTTCAGTTGATGATTAGCTAGAATCTTCAATTTAATATTATGTGTATTTCTTTTTAGTGATTTTTATACATATTTTTCAGTAAATTTGATAATGTTGTTATGTCAGCTCATCACATGATCTTTAAATTTTTTTTGCAATTTAACTTTAATTGAAATTTATTCGCTAACTTATTCCAAATTTTTTAATGCCCATTCTTCTCACTCATCTGAGTGAGTCTGCCCTCCAATGCAGACATTGTAGGCAGCCTCTTCTCGGACGGGGGGGGATATTCTATAATATTAAAAACTAGTAATTTCTTAATTCAACACTCTTAACATTTAAAAACTATTAATTCCTCACTTTACTATTCCAAATTACAAACCCTTTTTTAATTCCTTAAAACATTTAATTCCCTTTGGGCATTCGCGTTAAAGTCCAATATTACAGCCTTAGGCAAAATCATTCAAGATGGCTGTCTTTTTTAACTAAAGGACGCTGCGTAGCGTCAGTACGAGTTAAAATCAGTTCTGCACATCAACAACAACTTTAAACCAATCAACCATTAAGACACGCCCTTTAATCACGTGATGGGGTGAAGTTTATATAACTCGTGACGTCCGGAAGTAGGACGGATTCCTATACTGTCTCTTGCTGCATCCATACCGACGGAGCGGTCGGCGAAATAAATAAAGTTTTTGCAGACGTGATAATAGAAATATATTATTGAGTACGACTACATTTATCCCCGTTGTGATATGCCGGCTCCGGCTACCATTCCCGCCGGGACGGTATGTTACATATATATATATATATATATATATATATATATATATATATATATATATATATATATATATATATATATATATATATGTGTGTGTGTGTGTGTGTGTGCGTCCGTGAGTGCGTGCGTCCGTGCGTGCGTGTTCCTTTATTATAATTAGAACTTTACTTTTGTTCCTTTATTATAATTAGAATATTTGTATCCTATTCTGAGAAATATTAATTTGCAGAACAGTGGAGACATATCAGGTGTTTTAGATTTTCTTTCGCTTATTCGAAATATACAGTGCAGCTCTCTCTGTGTGATAATTAGCGCCCTTTACATGTATACGTTCTTTCGGTAATGCTTGGAGTGTACGGGATTTTGCGCGGGAAAATTTGCAGTACGCTCCAAAGCATTTTTCCCTTCCTCTCCGACACCTTCACACGTGCACTCAATCGCACGGGATTGTGGTTTCACGCGGGAAAGTGTGTACGTGTAAAGGGCGCTATTGTCAATGCAATCCTATTCCACATGTGTTAAATCTGCGAAAACACTATTTATGATTTATTTCATTTTTATTATTATTTCTTTTGTTCATTTCAGATGTGTCAGTATAAAACGATATCCAACATATTTCAAACAATTAAGGCTGTTGTGTACTAACACTTGTGGATTCCCCTACCTCAATGTTAACCTATGGAGAAAATTTGTCTACTATTTACAGCTACGTAAATGCTTAGAAACAAACAAAAATGCTATTTTCAGATAGCCTGAACTTTTCAGCACTTTGCAACAGGAATCATTTTATATATTTCGTCCACCAAAGGAATTTAGGAGCGTTTAAAGCAACTATCCTAGATTTTTTTTCTCCGAATAATTTAAATTTTACTGTTTGCATTTTTTTAAGCGAAAAATGCCCCAAGGTGTAAAATTTCTTACTCCATTATACAGTACAATCTTTTGGGGAAAATCTTTAAATCTACGTTGGAATATGAATATACCATTGAAACCAATGAAAATACCAATTTTATTGGATTATCAGCATTTATGTAGCTGTAAATAGCAGACACAATTTCTCCATAGTTTTACAATGAGGTGAGCGAATGCAATAGGGTTAGTACACCGCAGCCTTAAATTTCAAACATATTCTTAATATAAAATCTAAATCTGATCTACAGATATTAATATCACTAGTACAATACATTGTGAGTTTAATGGAAATATGCAAAAAGCTTTCTTTTAAATGAAATGACAGGAATATTCTATAGCTTAATGTTAACTTGGCCATAGAATGGGCTTCGAACTAGAGGTGATCTTGACGAACACCAAATACCTTTGTGTCTAGGCAGGATATATGGACACGTTAAATCTGTAGATCCGAACGTCCTTCTATGGGGTCAGAGAGGGTGGGACGTTGTAACGAGCTGTTCAGATGTCGCCGGGGAGGAGAGGGGTTGCTCGTCAAAATTGAAGAGGTACCATGAGGTGGTATTGGATCACCTATACGGTGTCCCTATTGAAAGCAACCAGCGATACTCTTGGTAAATCTTCATTGACAAGTTTCTTGTATTGGCAAACAACAATTTCAGTTTTGTATGCTTAATACGTTTTTTATTTGTAAATAAAGAGTTGAAAATAAAGCCACCAACAAATGTAGCCAGTGATGCATTGACAAAAAATAACCCACATTAGTGATATGCTTCATGGAAATGTTTTATAGAAAGACAGTCTGCCAAGCTCCAGAAAAAAATACCAGAATATAATGGATGAATCATTTATCGGCGAGGCAAATTGTGACTTAATCGAAAAACCAATTCTGAATATGCAAAGGTCCGCAGAACATATTTAAAGTAGTCTTTTAAATTTTTATCAGATACTAAGATAAAACATTTTGTATTTGTCCACCATAATCGGCTTGTTTCTAAAAGGTGGCTACGCATGTTAGCACATGCATTAAGAATGCTATGTAATAACTCTATTGGATTCGCTTATGGAGTAAATGTGTTTACTATTTACAGCTACATAAATGCTGATAATCAGATAAAAAGGGTATTTTCAGATAGCTTGAATTTTTCTGCACCTTGCAATATGATTCATTTTATAAATTGTGTCCACCAAAATAATTTATGGTCGTTTACAACCCACTATACAGTAAAATCCCGTCATAACGAAACCGGTATATAACGAACTCACGGATATAACGAATGAAAATTTTGGTCCCGCCATTTTCCTATTATGCGTAATTTAATTATTGTGTCAGTTTAATGTAATCGATTTTAGTCGATTTAATTCCTTAATAATCATTTTTAATAGATTTTATCAATTATTTAATACATAATTATTGAATACACATTACAATTAATGAGTTATATATTTTTATGAACTCTAGCATTTTTCTTAACGGTTCGGATATAGCGAAACACCGGATAAAGCGAACAAAACCTTTGGCCCCTTGAAGTTCGTTATAACGGGGTTCGACTGAAACAGATTATTTTTATCGAACATTTTAAATTTTAAAACATTATTTGCATTGTTTTTAAACGAAAAATACACCAAGGTGTAAAATTTCTTTCTCTATCAATGAGTGCATTTTTAAAAAAAATTCTTTAAATCCAAGTCGGCGAACTTTGGACAAATTTTCTCCACAGGTTAACCCTGAGGTGAGCTAATCCAATACGGTTAGTACACAACTGGCTTCAATAAAATTGATGAAGTAGGAACTAGAATCTTTAAATCATGTATAGAAATAAGCTCTCTCTCCCGCACTTAACAGAAATTGCGACTATCAAAAGAATAAATAAAATTTCCTTCAGAAGAAAATTTTCGTTTATTTTGTTATAACATCTAACAGAAATCTGAAGGTTTCCCCAGAAAATGTAATGCACGTAGGAATTTACTTAAACATATACAGCTAGAAATTAATCTAATTCAAGAAATCTCAGGGCCGAAATGTAATTAAAAATACTTTTGCACCTCGTTGGTTCAACTGAGCGTCATTCAACAAACAACCTACTAATCGATTTCCTTTAAAACATTGCGCAGGGGGAAGACCGAAAAAAAACTTGTTCAATAATTAAAGCACCCTGGCGTGCTCGGTTGTTTAAACTTCACATTTTCCAGGGCAAACAATTTCTTTCTGAGTAATCATATAAAGGTTTTGAATATTTGAATCATAGTCATAAAAACTGCCACGTGCTTTATCTATTAGCGTGCGAAGAGAATCAATGGACAAATAGAAAGTAGGCTTTACGTACGTTTCGGTGTATTTAGCAGGAGGAAAGGATTTTCTGAATTATACGTTGACAGCGATGATCCAAGACATTTAATTAAAAATATAATATTGTAATACCAGGTATTTAATAACTTAATTTAAAAGTCCGTACTTAATGTAAAATGTAATACTTCATCTTTGCCAGTGCGATAGACATCTTTAAACCACGTGAATCTAATGAAAAATTAGTTTATATACATATACTTTTTAATCTTTCATCTTTTATGAAATACAAGAAGGTTTAAAACAGGGAGATTACTGTCTGGCCTATTTTAAAATGGCAAAGATTTTAAAACAATTTTGCAGTACAATTCGCCAGTCTTAAAGTCATATTTTTCTTTTCAATTATATATAAGGGTATTGAAGATTATAAGGAAAATAAAGGATTTTAAAGATTGCATTATTGTAGATATTTTGAAAAGTTTAATATATTTTAGGATAAGAAGATAGCATCAGACTTAGTTTGTATGAATTTTCAGATTTTTTTGTAAATTTCAAAAATAAGATTAAATTGAAAACTGAAGGATATGAATTATAAATTAAATAAAATCTTAACCTTTTAGATATATAAGTACATAGTAGTTATATTATTAGTTAAGCAAAATATTGTTAATCGTCTTCTGAATATACGGATGGTTAAGTTAATCTTGTGATGTGAAGTGTGTTATCGAATTTATTCTAGAATCCTAGGATTTAATTGCATTCTCCAATCACACTTCATACGATTGAAATTCTGGCTTTGATTGAGTTTTATTCTGGCATGTCTGGAGTGTACGGGGTTGTTACACAGTGCATATGAAAAAATATTCAGAGGGATTGATTGATATTTGTTCAACTGGACAATGTTATTATTAAAGATACCTTGTCTTTTGTTGTTGTTCGCATGAATTTTGAACTCATCTGGGATAGCGAGTTTAAATGGAATGATTTAGCTAAAGCTGAACTTTCATGTTCGGTACCTGGAGATCTTTAAATAATATTTACATATAAGCATTCATCTTTTTAAAATTTGAGCCATTGAGACTTTTGACATGATAGACCAATATTTATATCAGTAAGGGAAATGATAGTTTGTCTATTTCTATCTCAAATTAATAAAATAAAAAAACTCAATCTTTAGATGAAAATACATATTTTAATTAATCTAAAACTTTATGCCTTTGCCGATGTCTTTGATGGTGGGGTTTAGAGCACTATAGTCACTATTTGCTTCACAATAAAACATTAGTCCGGGAAAGTCGACTCCGAACGACTACACATGTCCATGCCAACAATGGGACTCGAAGTCACAGACTTTGGACCCAACACCTGCGATTAGCCGTTTGGTACTGTAACGACTCCCGTAAAATAGCCAATTTTTTTGCGCGGGGAAATTCCGGGAAGACCAACCAACGCGCGGTTTGTGCACATATTTGATTTGGACGGCTGCAAACATAGTCTTGTCGACATAAAGACCCAAAGTGCTATCGACAACTCGCAGAACAGTTCGTCATCTACAAAAGGGAAGTTGCCGACCGGAAGCGCCTAGTCGTCTGGAAGCAATAACTAAATAAAGAAATGCGGCGTTTTCTAGACCATTCGAGAACGTTCAGCGAAGGTATATAAAGTCGCCGAACGCGACTCACAGTCAGTCAGTGATTCAGAAACTAAGTTATTTAGAGTGACGCTGGAGCTGGAGACAAGGAGATACTGTCGGGCCTAGATAGACTTGAATGAGCGTAACGACAACTCAAGTCTGACCTTCCTCGTCGATGCCGTGAACCCATGAATTTAATTTTTTATATAGACTGTAAATAGCCTGTATTTAGTCGAGAAATGCAATTACAGCATTAAATACAAAAAGGTTGGGAGTCTTTTATTTAAGGTAAAGTCGTTACAGTTGTCCTAATAAATACAGAGTATGAATAAGTAAAAATAATAATTGCAATTAATAAAAAAAATTAAAAATATTTACTAATATAACGTAAGATTATACTGAACTTTTAAATCATTCTTTAAAATTTCAATGTTTTTTGTACGTCCTTCACGTTGTCTTTATCCTTCTTCTTCTCGAGAATTTTCTCTGATGTTTAGTGAAAACATGCAAAATGGGTTCAATTTTTATCAGTAGGCTACATCATGCATTTATAGCTTTGTCTATTCCCTTATTAATAAGTAACAAAATTTTTAAAGCAAAAACAAACTCACTCTTTCCTAAATATCATTTCAAATCTTATCTGACCGTTCTTAAACATTGGCACTACACTGTTACAAATTTCACAGAGTCGAAATTAACACAATAGTATATCAGCAGGTTTTCTCATAAGAACCAATGTCACTAATAAACACACTGTGAGATGCAGTTGTTATTAAGGTCACGAACCTGTTCAATATAATTCTGACTGTGTGAGAAAAGAAAGAAAAGCAGGATTTGTATTAAAAAAACTGCTTCTTCGACTGTTCTGATACATATATGTATAAAGTGAAACTTCTCCATGGCTACTATTGTTTCCAAAAAGTGGCTATTTTGAGAGATGACTAAACCTTCAGCACCGAGAATTACTTTGCATTTCACAGGTCACACAAAACAGAGTAGAGCCGTTATCAAGGCGAATTGTGACTGGTGATAAAAAGTGGATCCTTTATGCTTATGTTATACGAAAAAGACAATGGTTGAACCCAAAAGCGAAACGTATACCCACATCAAAGCCAGGATCGCAACAAAAGATGGATTTGCTCTGTATATGGTGGGATATGGAAGGTATAGTCTATTATGAACTGTTAGAAAATAACCAGACAATTACTGCAGAGATCTGTTATCGACAGTTGGATAATTTGAAAGAAATTTTAACCACCAAATGACCTGCGTTAGCCAATAGGCGAGATGTGACCCTTCAGCACGATAATTCTCAACCGCATACGGTACGATTGAGTCTGTTGGATGAGAAATACCTCCTCGTCTACCATACGTCCCGGATACACCAACCTTAAATTATTACCTGTATATATCACTGCATCATTTTTCTGATGGCAAAAATTTCCATGGTTAAAAGGAAGTAGAAACTGTAATAAATGGATATTAAGTGGATTGTAATAAATGAAAGAGACAAGAGAATTCTTCAAACCATAAACTGAAATGTTGCCTGAGAGATGGGCAAGCGTTATAGATAATTATGGAGTCTATATTAATGATTAATTCTGCACATCAGTAATTTTTTTTCATAAGAAGTTGTCTATCCCAGTCATGCATAACTTTCTGATAAATCCCATATACACTGAAGTGCCACTGAATTAGGGATACCTATCTAGTAACGAGTTGGGCCTCCTCTGGCCTTGATAACGGCTGCCACACGACGAGGCATAGATTCAACAAGTTTCTGAAAACGTTCCACTGGAATGGCTTGCCAAATATTGGCTAAAGCTGACCATAATTCAGTAAGGTTCTTTGGTACTGTGTGATGGCCTTTCACGCCTTGTTCCAAAACCTCCCAAAGATGCTCAACAGGATTTAAGTCTGGGCTTCTAGGTGGGCAATTTATGACAGAGAAGTCAGAGGAATGCTCATCCAACCAGCCAGTAGCCAACCGAGACTTGTGAGAGGTACAGTTGTCTTGCTGGAAAACTCCATTACCGTGCGGATAACAGAACAGCATAAACGGATGGAGGTGATCACCCAGCAACTCTACGTACCGAATAGCATTGAGGGACGTTGGTAAACGCACCAAAGATCCCAAACTGTGCCACGAAAAAACGCCCCAGACAATGATTGAGCCACCATGCCCTTGTACAGTTCCAGCCAGGCATGCAGCATCCATGGCTTCATGAGCCTGACGCCATATTCTCAGCCTCCCGTCGGCGTTAAGTAGTCGGAATCGAGACTCATCACTCCATGCTACTCGTTTCCAGTCCTCTACACTCCAGTCTCTGTGCTCTCTTGCCCAGGCAAGACGTGCAGCCCGATGGCGAGTATAGAGCAATGGTACTCTCGTAGGTCGACGGCTCCCGAAACCCATACGGTGAAGCGAGAGTTGCACAGTCCGTTTACTGACTGTACGACTGGCACCGTCATTAAACTGGGTGGTAATTTGAGCTAATGTTTGGCTTCGCTGGCTACGTAGAATACGTCTGAGCCGTCTCTCACCACGCACTGTCAAGGCTAATTGTCCTTTGAAGTTTGCCCGATCGCAAGTTTTTTTCCACCATCCATGTATTCTTTTCTACTCTTGACAATGTCGACCTTGAAAATCCTAGCTGCCTGACGATTTCGGAAATTGAACGGCCCATGCATCGCGCACCTACGATTTGTCCGCGATCGAAGGCGTCTAAATCAGGCAGTTTACCCATACTGGCAATTCCAACAACTAATTCAGAACAACCACAGTAAGCGCTATATATACAGTTACCATAGTGCCCTCACTTGAGCATACATGATGCGCAGCGCTACACAATTTGCATAGGCTTTGCTATCCCTAATTCAGTGACACTTCAGTGTATATATATATATATATATATATATATATATATATATATATATATATAATGTGGTTGTGTGTGTGTGTGTTTGTTTAATAATTCATCCCTCACGTGTTCGTATTGAATTATTTTATATTTAAATCTTATTACTATTCAACTAAATCAGATATATCTTATATTGACATAGAAAAACAACCCTGGTATTCTTACAAAAATAAAGTTATTCAGGGAAAAGAAGAACCTTAATTAATTCTTTTTAATTAACTAAAAAATAGACTCTTTTTGAACTTCTAAACCAAATTAAGCTTTCTTCCTCAGGATTAAACATAAGGCATATATGGTAAACAATGGTAGGGAATACGACTTACACGGGATACGATTCACTTGTACTGATAGTAATTCCTTCGAACTTTTAAAGAAATATTTGCGAACGTGGGAATTAAAGATTTAATGTAGATGCACAGTAAAATATAGGAATTATCCTATTAAAAGAATATCACTGAGTGGATAAATTATATCATCATCACTTTGTATGTATTGGATATTGTCATCATTTTGTTGCGAGTTAGATTAACGTGAAGGTAGATGTTTTTTATTTTAACATCATTGATTTTGATTAAATTCACCAAAAATTCGCATTGCAGATATTTTGTGTACCTTGGCAAGATAAAAATAATTAAGAATTCCTAGGCTAAAAAGAAACATGCTGACCAAAACAAACATGCAAGCTATAAATTTTCTCCCCTCTACTGGGACACACAATAAAGATAAAAGTGCTTCATTAAAAGAGGTAAAGACTATATCTTAAAGAGATATGGTTAAGTATTTTATTGCTATGTCAGAATTTATCAAATCATGCTAAGTTAAAAGTGACAGAGACTATTTATATAATAAGAAGGGTTGTCAAAATATCTTATTACATGACGGCAAATATAAGGCAAAATCGATGAGTATATATATATATCTATATCTATCTATCTATCTATCTATCTATCTATGAATATATATATATATATATATATATATATATATATATATATATATATATATATATATATATAAGAAATATTCTTATAAATCTAAATAGAGAAAGTTCAAGTCAGAATTTATCCCCATTTATTACATAATATCTAAAATGCGACTTTTAATTTCCTTCCTCATATGAACTAGTGAGATTAACAGCTGTGAATATGTGATCGGAAATTTAAGAATGCTAAATTTCAACCTTTAGATATGATGTAAAATACCATTTCCATTATTTATCGACATAACTGATGGTTAAAAAATTAATGTTTAACAAACCAAATTGAGCAGTAAGTACCGGCATTTCATCTTGTTTCTGAAGATGAACTTAGCACACCAGACCAACCAACATAAAACCATATTAAAATAATAAACTTAATCATTCCATAGGTTAACAAATTTTTGTATACTCGATTTATTTCCCAATCACCCTATAAATACCGGTAGGAATTAATACAAATTATTAAAAGGTTTTAAGCCTATTCTTTCGCAACAAAAATTAAAAACTCATCTTGTTGGTTAGTCCTATTTTATTTCAGCCTGCATTTTTCATTAGTTTTTAGGGTAATGTTTTTAGGGTTATGCTTTCCGGTACCAAGTAGCGTGCTACCATTGAAATTAAGGAATACTTAATACAACAAAGAAAAGGCATAAGGAATATAGCCTTGGAGGGGAAATATTAAACGATCTTGGTAGGGGGGATAGCGACCCCCTCGATATCCCCACTCTAAAAATAAAAATAAAATTTGTCGCGATGATTACCAGAGTAAAAACTCTAGTAGTTAAAAAAATGATAAACTAAATGTGACTAATATCTGTAGTAACTGTGAAGAAGCTAAGAAATCTTCTACAAGGAATTCCTATTTAAAGATTAGAAGTATTAATATAGCTTTGTTCAAAATATACTTTCATGATTCCATTTATTATGATTAAAGAAAAGCTGTTAATGTTTCAACACAGAGAAATATTTAAACTAGGAAATATTTGACAATATTTCCTAATTTAATCCGGAATTTTATAATGATGCTTTACGAAAAATATTTAATAGTAATTCGACAAAACAAAAAACATGAATGAGTTAAAAGTTTGTCTACGAAATTAAACTTAACAGAAATATTCTTTCTTTTAAAAGCCTTATAACACTACCATAATGAATTTAATGTATCAAGTTATATTAATTTAAATTTTATTGTGACTGTGCCAAGTAATAAAAATGCTCCCAAAAGCAACTTTTTTGTCTATATGTTTTACAATAATTTCTTGTAAAATTGCTATTAAGAAGCTTTATGCTCAATATCAAAATATTTAGACTTACTTTTTATGATATAATAAAAAGAAACTATATAAACTTACTTAGTATTATTTTCAGAACTTTATTACCTGAAATCCTTTATTTACAACCGCGTTTTGAAATATGATAAGGCTTAAAGTTAAGATAATCACAAAACTGTAAAAATGCTTTTATCCAAATATAAAAGCATAAAAGCATAGTTTCTAGGTAATAATACTTGAAAAATGCTGTCTCAAAAATAGAATTTCGAATATGTTTTTATCTAAATTTTCTCATATAAAATGAAATAATCTGATCAATATCATCATTCCCCATCGGATTTTATTCAAATGTTACTCTTCTGTTGATAGGAACTTCTATTTTTTATAATAACTAGTATTTTCTCCTTTGTAATTTTATCTGAAGTTAAATCGAAAGTTTTCCTGTAAGTATGCGAATTTAAATAGAATAATGTAAGTTATAAAACTGGCAAAAGCGATATAGAATACCATTAAACATTTGTATGGCAGCAAGTAGAGAAATTTAAGATTTTATTGTAATAATTTTATCGAGTTTCAGGTAACTACCCTTTAAATTTATGGTAGACATGATGGCGTTACACAATGCAACTCATACATTATTATCATTTTACTACCCTTAGCAATTGTATGAGGCTTAAAAATAAATAATTTATTTCTCTTAATTACACGCGCACGCACATTAAATAAGTATATATATATATATATATATATATATATATAAGCGCGTTCGCCTTAGAACTGGGAGGGGGGCTCGGTTAGAATCCCTATGTACGCCACGAAATACCTTCGTGTCTATTGTCGTAGAGCAGTGGTTCCCAACCTTGGGTACGCCTACCAGTACCGGTACGCGGACAAGCAGCTACCGGTACGCGAATGATTTTTCAATTTAAAACAAAAATCTATTAAAAATCTGTATTACAAAAAAAGAAAAGAAGTGACTATAATAACTAATAATCCATATGTTTTAATATTTTAGTTTGGAATTTCTTATCCATTGTTTGTGTTGTAATACTTTATTGGGATTTACCTAATCTCAAAAGATGCCGTCTAGACCTGAATGGGTTATCTATAACCACCCCATAAAAATTTGGCACTCGCCTGCGAATTATAACTGTGTCTGTAATTGTGTTTGAGAATTATAATGCGAATTATGATGCGAATTATAATGCGAATTATGATGAGTTAGAATGAGAAAGATAGGGAGATGAAATAATTGAATGAGGAGATAGCAACAAGTTTTTGGCTGATAGACGAAGAGGTTGCTCAGAAAAATACGTCGAATACCTATAGGTGTAGAGTCATATATGAAGTGAGCTGATAGATGAGAGGCAGCAGCTTGGCTTAATAGTATCGTACTGTCATTGAAGTCAAAAACCGGCAATTGTTGAAGAACCCATGATGCAACGGAGTTCCTTCATGAAGTGATGATGACGACAGATGCAAGATAGGTTCCCGATCCTGTATGACCTGCCAGCCGATAGTAGTTGTTCGACACCGAAGAAGTGAGTTTTTAAGATCAACCCTTGTGCCTCAAGATTATGCCATTCCCAGACGAAGGACCAACGACAATGCAATATCGCATCAGCAACGAAGGTACCATGCTTCCCCTTTCCTCACATTTGGCTACATAGTCACTACTTCAATCAATTAAGAATAGTTGATAATAAGAATTAAACTGGTAGGGCGCTATTGAATTAAAATATATAAATGGGTGGAATTATTATCATGCCAGTAAATTGAGCCAGGTTAATGTGATTGATATTTATGAATTATTATCATGTCAGTAAATTGAGCCAGGTTAATATGAGTGATATTTATATAAGACTAGCTGAAAACCCGCGCTTCGCTACGGAGTACATTCAAATTAAATACAACGGTCAACGTATGCAATTTATGCCAAAAAATAAATATATATATTTATAATAAATGCGATGATCAATGTATACAATTGATGTAAAATATATATCTATCTATATATGTATATTTATTAAAAAATCGTAAGGGATATGCATTTTTTTTGGATAATATCCAATCGTCTGCTGCATTAGAAAGAGAAAAATTTTTTTTTTGTCTATTTAGTTGTTACGCACGTGACGATAAATTTATTGAAAGTACCAGAAAAAGAAATCACGTGATCAGCATTTAATAAATTAAATTCTAAAAATTAATCTTTAAAAATTCACCAAAAATCAGGAAATGGAGGTAAAAATTCGAAAAAGATTTCATTTTGAAGGAATTTTTATGATCTTTCTCGTGATATAAATTTTATAACCCTCAATGTATTATTTTAAATGCAAACGTAAAAAAAGTTTAAAATACAGCTTAAAAATTTAATTTAAAAAAATCTATGAAGAATTTTTGAAAAATCTCTCTTAGTGCACCCCTACACTATTAGAAGATTCGCCATGCAAAATTTCATCCCTTTAGGTCCAGCGGTTTGGTCTGTGCGTTGTATGTCAGTCAGTCAGTGAATGAATGAATGAATGAATGAGTCAGTTACGGAACTGTTTTATATATATAGACTAGCTGAAAACCCGCGCTTCGCTACGGAGTACATTCAAATTAAATGCAACGGTCAATGTATGCTATTAATGCCAAAAACAATATATATAT
This sequence comes from Dolomedes plantarius, assembly GCA_907164885.2. NCBI lineage: Eukaryota > Metazoa > Arthropoda > Arachnida > Araneae > Dolomedidae > Dolomedes > Dolomedes plantarius. The sequence continues at coordinate 197,765,343 of OU015490.1, read as the reverse complement.
ATATTTATAATAAATACGACGATCAATATATACAATTGACGTAGGAAAAAAAATATATATTTATAAAAAAATCGTAAGGGATATATTTATAGACAAAATAATGTCCAATCGTCTGCCGCATTAGCAAGAAAAAAAATATCATTTTGTCTATTTAGTTGTTATGCGCGTGACGATAAATTTATTTAAAGTGCCAGAAAACGAAGTCACGTGATCGGCATTTAAGAAATTAAATTCTAAAAATGAATCTTTAAAAATTCATCAAAAATCAGGAAATGGAGGTAAAAATTCGAAAAAAATTTCATTTTGAAGGAATTTTTATGATCTTTCTCGTGATATAAATTTTATAACCCTCAATGTATTATTTTAAATGCAACGTAAAAAAGTTTAAAAAACAGCTTAAAAATTTAATTTAAAAAAATCTAAGAAGAATTTTTGAAAAATCTTTCTTAGTGCACCCCTACACTATTAGAAGAATCGCCATGCAAAATTTCAGCCCTTTAGGTCCAGCGGTTTGGTCTGTGCGTTGTATGTCAGTCAGTCAGTGAATGAATGAATGAATGAATGAATGAATGAATGAATGAGTCAGTTACGGAACTGTTTTATATATATAGATAGTGGCAACACAGCGTTCGAGTGTGTAGGTGGGAAATTTCAACGGTCTTGAATGTGAAATGTTTTCTTGTGATAAAACAGTTTATTTTTACTTTATTTGTGGATAGTATTGAAGATACAGTGGTGAGCTTCATATTGATACAACTTTTATTGGTGTGAGCTGAATATTATTTGTAAGAATTAATCTTAGAAGCAAAGCTCGACCTAAGCCTCACGTACGGTGAGGATCAAAGTGAGCTGCGGCGAGCTCGGCTTCCTTTCCGGCAGGCATCTATGGTTTATCTGCGGACAGACGCTGGAGCGTGCCAAGGGCAAGTCAAGGACATCACGGGAAATAAGTTGAATTCGCATTGATGGAGGTGTTGCTCTTTGTGAATAGGTAGGATAAAAACCTAAATATTCATATTGTATTTCTGTGTATTTGTACATAGCAGAGTTTCTTGGAGTTTAGATTGATCATTATTCTGCACCTAGGTGCCATATTTATAAAGTATCATTGTTCTGAATTTGGCTAGAAGTATATGTGCAGCTGAATACACCTGTAAAAGTTTTATGTTTTTGTTATTTGCTTTCTGTTATTTGTTTTCCCATAAACTCCTTTATGATGTCTGTTACGTCGAGAGAATCACTAACAGAGACAACAGAGGAAGTTAGAGAAATGGAGGAAAAAGATAGGGGGATTGGATTCAAAGATTATGAGGGCATATATAGTAACACAGACACAGTAGCTAAAGAATGTTTAGATAGAATAATGAATGCTTTTAAATATAAGCCTACAGGAAAGGGAAGAGAGGTAATCTTGAAAGATGTTAGAACACTATATCAAATGTTTAAAAAGCAACAGGCCCATACACAGTACCTTAGGGGATTATTTAAGGGTATGGAGAGGAGGATAGATGGACACACCTATGCTCAAAAAGTTGCGTGAAGCAGATCTAGGAGTAGATCTCGATCTAAAAGAGGAGCAGAAGGTGGGGTGCACGAAGTGACGATTATCCCAAAGGAAATTCAGGAATCTGAAACAACAAGACTTGATGTCCAAAAAGAGATAGACCAGGTTAAATTAAAGGTAGGAATAAGAGCCTTTCGAAGGATTGGCAGAGGTGGCGTGTTAATAGGGACTGACACGGCAGAAGAAATAGACAAGGTGATTGAAGAGATTAAGAACACGGATAGTATTTTAAAAAATTATAAAATTGAAAAGCCACGTAAGAGAAATCATTATTTATGGGGTTACTGAAAGCATGGAAAGTGATGAGATATGTGAATGTGTACAAGAACAAAATGAGGAATTAAAAGGTGGAGAATTGCAATACATAACTAGTTTCAAGGCTAGAGGAGGAGAGAATACTATATTGGAAATGAATGGAAAGGCATTTAGTAAAATAATGAAAGAAAATAAAATGAAAATGGGCTGGAGGAGATATAACATCAGAGAATATATCAGGCCAAAAATATGTTACAATTGTTATAGACTAGGACACATAGCAAAATTTTGCAAAAATGATAAAATCTGTAGAGGATGTGGGAGTAAAGATCACGAAGGAGAATGCCAGAGCGAAATACGGTGCGTTAATTGTGCTTATTTTAATACAAAAAGTAATGTTAAAATTGCTACAAATCATACGCCTACCGTCGTACGTGCCGGTGTTATTGCACGGAGGTAGAGCGGATCTCCAATAGAACGGACTATGGCTAACGCCTTCAATATCTTATATAAGTGTTTACATATTAATTTGAACAATTCAATTAACGCAGTAAGAGAGTTAACCAGCAAACTTGTATACGACATAATATCTATTAATGAGCCATATGTTAAAAAAGGCAACAACCATGAGGTAATTGGCTTTCTTAGTAGTTATCAAATTGTACAACAGGAAACGGATCCGAGAGTAGCAATGACTCTTAAAAGAAGAATTAGATATCAGAATATATTAGTCACGGACCATATTATACCTAAAAATTGTGGTAGTCATGAAACAGAGTACATATTTATTACCATCTGTTTACCGCCGGCAGGCGGAGAAGTTGAACGTATGGAACCACAGTGGGGGCAGCTTATCGCTATAATAGAGAAATTTAATAACAAAAAGATAGTGGTAATGGGAGATCTAAATGCAAGATCTAACCTGTGGGGCCAAAGGCCTACTAACAATAGAGGATTGGATATTGTAAATATGGTGATTCGAAATGATGAAATTATAAGAAATAATCCATATAGTAGGCCAACATACGACGGACCGTTCGGTCAAGGCTGGACTGATGTCACAATTACATTTGGTATTGATGAGGACAAAATATTAAATTGGACTGTTAAAGATGATTATCAGAATACAGATCATAATGCGACTACATTTGACATCGGAGATAGTAGTGGAAATAGAACTAATGGCTATGTTACTAGATAGAAAATCCAAGATTTATATTGGTTCGAATTTAGAATTGACCTTAGGAGAAAGTTGGAGAGCCTGAAAGTGGTAATTTCTGAAATGTCTATTGATGAGAGTATTGAGAAGCTAAATACGATAATAATAAAGCTTTGTAAGAAACATAAAAGGAAAGTTAGAAAGGACCCTACATATAGAGCACCATGGTCGAATGAAAAATTAACAGCTAAAAGGAGCCAAGTTAGCGCCCTAAGAAATACCAAAAGATAACAGATAAAGATGAACGACAAAAGTGGATGATAAAGTACAAACGGGGGAGAAGCAAATACAAGAAAATGATTATAAATGCAAAGAGAACTAATTTTAAAGAATTCCTAGAAAAATTAACAGTTAAGGATACGCATGGGGAGGTGAAGAATGTTATCCAAGATAAAAGACAGAACGTAATAGATGCGGTCCTGGATTGTGATGGCACATTAAGAGAAACAGAGGAAGAGATCGAGGAGGTGTTAGCTAAGCATCGCTTTGGGAAAGATGAAGTAATGGAAGATAGTGATGAAGAAGAATTTGTGGTGGATAAAGGTGATGAAATTACAGTTGAAGAAATTGATTTAACCATGGGAACCACGGCTAAAGATAAAGCCCCAGGCTACGATGGCCTAACATTGGGTATAATAATGGCCTTACATGAAACAGATAAAACAATACTGTGCGATCTTTATAACAAATGCCTAAAAGAGGCTTACTCCCCAAAAGCATGGAAAATCTCAAGTGTGATCTATTTCCCAAAGGAGGGAAGAGATAGAGCACAAGCAGGGTCATACCGTCCAATCTGCCTTCTTCCCATAATGGGTAAGATATTGGACGAAATTCTGATAAAGAGATTGGTAATGCATCTGGAAAATAAGAGCTTACTCTCAGAAGGACAGTACGGATTCCGTAGAGGGAAAAGTACTTTGCACGCACTGGGTAATATTATGAATATGATAAAAGAAAACAAGGAAAGAATTGAACATACGTGTCTTATCTCTTTTCTTAAGAAATGCGTTTAACTCAATAAAGAAAAGTTGTATAATAAGAGAGTTAAAAAAGTTTAAACTAGATAAATACCTGTACAAGATAATTGTCAATTATTTAACTGATAGAAAAATTAAATTAAAACACAGTGAGTATGAATGCAATATTGGGGTCCCGCAAGGATCTTCCCTTGGGTCCATACTTTGGTTAATTATAATCAATGAGATTCTGAATGAGAAAATTTACAGGAACTACTATTTTATTCAGGCGTTCGCGGATGATTTAATGATCATTGTGCTAAGTCAAGTTGTATACAAATTTACGGAACTTGCAACTGAGTCGTTGAGAATATGTAGCGAGTGGGCTGATAGAAACGAATTGAAATTCTGCTTTGAAAAATGCGAATATACAATTATACCCAGTAAGGAGAAGATAAAAAGGAAGCCGCCAATTAAGTTAAAAGAAAATTCCTTAAAGTTCAATGCTGAAATTATTTATTTGGGAGTAAAAATTGATAGTACTTTGAATTTTCTAAAACATTTAGACATGGTTAGAGAAAAAGCAGTCAAATTTATCTACAAGCTAGCAACAATTAGTAAAAAGATTTGGGGAATTTCTCCAAATATTATTAAAGAAATTTATAAAACGGTACCAGAGAAAATAATACTCTACGCTTCAGAAGTATGGTATAGAGATGTCAAATTTTTAAATTGCAAGTTAAAACAAATTCAGAGACCATTCTTGTTAAATATAACTAAATGTTATCGAACACTGGCGACTGATTCCCTAAATGTATTGACGCGCTGTGTTCTGTTAAATATAAGAGCTAAAATTAACAGTATAATATATGGAATTTATGATGTAGGAAAAGAATATGATATAAACGGAGAAGTGTTCAATAGGGATAATTGTGAGACCAGAGTGACTAGAAAAGTTAGCATAAAAAATTTAAAGAGCCTGAACTGGTCGATGGATCGTCACCCTCAATCGAAGGTGATTATTTATACAGATGGATCCCGAAAAGATGGTAGAGTAGGAGCAGGTGTGGTGATTCACGATGAAGCAGGAGATAAAGAAATATTAAAAGAGGGAATTGCAGGTGGGAACTCTTATGTAGCGGAACTATGAGCGTTACAACTGGCAGTTCAAAGATTGAAAGAGAAAAAAATCACTGAGTTTGATATATTTACAGACTCAAAGAGTGGTTTGGAAGCGCTAAGAGCAATAAGCTACAGAGGCGATATAGTACAAGAGATAAAGAATATGATTATACAAGAAAATATGACGGTATATCTACATTGGGTCAAGGCCCATGTGGGTATAGCAGAGAATGAGGAGGTAGACCAAGTAGACAAAAATGCTACAGAAATGGAGGAAATAGGAGTCCAGTAAAAACAAACTAGAAACTCAGTCAAAATTAAAATGAAAAAAGTATGAAAAGAAACTATGGAAAGAAGAATGGAACGAAAGTCTAAAAGGAAGAAGAGTGTATGAAATATTCAAGGAAGTAACAGAAGAAAGGCTAATGGGTGACTTTAAGATTAATCAATTTATAACGGGTCATGGATGTGTTGGGGAATATTAACACAGATTTCACCAAAAATCAGATATGTATACCAGTGGAGATATCCAATCACCAGACCACTGTTTATTTGACTGCCAGCAGTTCAGGGACCTAAGAAATAAATTGCAAGCGGATGTTAGAACATGGAAGAAACATAAGTTTTATTGCGACTTTTACTGTAGAGGCTTTATTAGGAAGGTGGTTGGTATTCTTATGGATACTTGTATCCCCTTCTCTCATGCCACATAGCAGTATTCTTCTGTTGCAGGCTTGCAGAAAACGTGCAAGTTTTTGGTGAAGGTTACACAGTATTGCAATTAAATAAATGTATGTAAGAAGTAGAATGGTTAGTAATATAAGTTTGTAAAAAAATCAATATATTGTATTGGTAAAATATTATTTAATCATTGTAGCTGCAAAAATGTTTATACATTTGGTAATGTTTTAGAAATTACACAAAAGTTAGTGTATAGACAATAGTGTAAACAAATGTATAATTGTGTAAATAATTAGGTTAAATTGTATTGTCATGTTTTAATGGAAAGTCAAGATTAAATATTTAAGCTTGTATCAATAGAAATTTGTATTATTGTACGGATGTGAATGTATTAGAGTAAATTGTTTTTATGTGGGTGTATTTACATAATTGTCAGGTTAAATTGTATTGTCATGTTGATATGTATCTATATAAATTTGATGTAATTATGAAAAAAGAATAATGTGAAATAGTAATAATTGTGTAATGATATTGTAAGCATTATAATGCAATCTGTGAAAATAAGCAAAAAAAATAATAGGAAGAAGAAAGAAAAGAAAGAAAAAAATAGAGAAAAGTGAACATAGGAATGATGACTGCCACTAAACTGCTAAATTTTAAAAATCAATTTTGTTAATGAATTGTTAGTCGGTCTTCGGCTTAGGGGCTGGGGTGGGAGGCCCCGGTGTCCTTGAGCTAGTGTGTCCCAATTGAGCAGGATTGCGCTCGGGACGATTAGTTAACAGATTTCCCGTATACCTTAACGGTTGGACGGGCATTCAATTGATTATATAAGATAGTGTTATAATAATTGAATGAGTTAAATATATATGTTGAGTGTCGTAGATAATTAACATAGTAGAGTAATGAATTTGTAAGTGATATGTGTAGATGAATTATGAGATGTATAGTAGGAGTGTATCATATAACATTATATGTGTTCAATCAATCAATTAATCTGTCATTTCAAACAGAGTTGTTTTCAATCATGAAAAGACACAACACAACTCTAATTTAATTCTTACAATGTACTAACGCTATACGAAAAGCGGATGTTCTTGATTATACGGAATATATTGATATCTTTTATATTGACATTAATAATTAGTTAATTAATAAGAACCTTCCCAAATAATTTTAAATCAATTTTCCCATGACACCTATTCCGGATATGGGCATGTTAAATTCGTAGACTGAAAAATTCTTCTTTGAGGTCATAGAGGATTGGAAAAGGTATGAGACCCCCATATGTCGCCCCTGAGGTTTATTCTTTCAAAATTAAGTTGGCACCAGGGGGTGGTGTTTGTTCACCTGGTGCCCCCTTTGAAAACAAACACACATTGACACACACATACACGCACATATATATAGAAAGAGATGTGTGTACATAGAAGGAGAGGGAGAGATTTATTTACGCCACTATAAACATCTATACAACTGAATGTCATAATATAATTGAAATTCCTCGATTTGACGTATGTTTTTAAATTTAATTCGGACAAATAATTTGAATGGATTAAAAAGCATGAAAAGATGAGAGAACAAAAATTTTATTGATATCAATATAAAAAAATATCCGGTGATTCAGCACTATTGGCTTATTAAGTGTAGTTCACTTACATCAATTAAGAGTTTAGGAGTACCAAAGGATTAGGACACACTTCATACAGGATGTTCTAAAAATATGATTTTGACATTTTCCCCTTAACTTCCTAATATCCGAAATCTTTAATGAAAAAAAATGGGAAATAAAAGTATCATTTTTCGAGAGAGTAAACATTCCTATTTTCAACACATAGAAAAAATGTAATTTATTATTTTTTTGATTAAATTTTCCTTAAAGTTAAAACGTAAGACATTTTAAACACCAGATTAACAATCAACAGTTCTTATTTACTTTAACAGGATTTTAACTGTTTTCTGATGGTCTGTGATCACTCGTGTTTTGCAAAGCATGGGAACAAAAGGACAGATGATAAGCATAACAAATGTCGAAGAAATAAAAAATTTTAATGTCTCCGAATAGGATTAAACTACTTATTCCAAGTTGTATAGAGTCTTAAAAAATGTCTTTGAAGCCTTTAACTCAATCAGATTTTGTTTTTAGTAAGAAACATTATGTTGGTTATATATTTTCTCTTCAGTTAAACTTACTTTTCTAAGAGCTCTTTCTTCTCGTTCCAGTTCCTTAAAGAAACAAATAAATAGAGAAAAAAGCTAAATGATGAATATGATTTGAATATCACCTGGATATTCAACATGGCAAGCTCCATCTAGTGGTGGAATAAAGCATCACACATTATTATATACTATCAAAGTCATTGTAAACCATGATCATTTTTCATAATAATATATAGAGAATAACCCTTTTTTGCCAATAGTCTTTTGTCACTTGATATTGATGTCATTTAAATGCAATACTTAAAATTTTGTGCTACATTAAATACTTCGCCATTTAACAATAAATGTTTTTTGAATGCAGAAATTTGGTAAATTTTAAAACCCATTTATAAATGACTTACTACCCATTGTTGAAACTGAGGTGCAGACTGTGAAGATATTTCTTTAACGGGAAATGCTTGAACTTTCGAAGTTACAGGAGTAAATATTGTTCCTCGCGAAGGCTTGCAATAACGCCAAAGGGGAAAATGTGTTTATTACAGAAATTGTTTTTATTCTGAACGCAGAGGCACTTGTCGTCGTTAGACATTCGCCTGTATGTACACCGCAAGACGGCTGGCCATGCATTTCAGGGTGCAACGTATAGGTGGCCAGCACTACCCCCTACAAGCCCGTCTCGTAATTTAGAACCAAGTCAAGTTACGAGACCGGTACACTTGACCCCACATCTCCAGAGGTAAATTTGAGAACTTTGAGTACGTTACATCCACGACAGATTTTTCGTGCACCAGCTGCCGTTAGTGTACACGGCGATGGATTTGTCAGTGACGGGCATCGAACCAGTGACGTTCAGATCACTGACTCGCTGCCTTTACCAACTGGTCATTACAGAAAGTGTAGAACGTTGAAACTTTTATCAGACGTAACTAGAAATGTGTTATATAGTTTCGTTTCCGACCGAATCTTAGAGGATTCATCATTATTTTAATAGTCTAATCTTTTCCTTAACTCCAAGATGTGCATCATAATCTTGAATTGGGGGAGGGCATATCAGAGTACATATTTGTACACTGATACACTAAGAAAATAAAATACGGTTTTAGGTATATTACAAAAATGGATGTATAGGGTGCGAAAGCATGTATAAGATACAAAATTTGGATACCCAAATCAGGTAAATTCACCAGCCAGAAACATTACGCCCTGAGATAGGTAGCTTTCTACGCCTGAAGCACTATTTCATTTTTACAGTGTATGATTCGACCGTGATACACTCGAAATCGGTTGGTCACTAGTTTACAATATTACAGGAATTAAGATAATTTGGTAGCATGCTGGCCTCAAGATTTAATTACCTTCATTTGTTGCCGAATCTTGATATAACATTTCTTGAAATTATGTAATTTTCTGTAAGCCACTTTCAAGTAATAACCAAAAAAAATCCTTTCGGTTGGCATTAATGTCTAAATGCGCCATAATGAACATTTTGCAAGACTATTCCACTATTTTATTATTTCTTAAAAAAGGATACATGCTGTTTTTCTCATATTTAATAATTGTGTAAAGTCAATGCATGCAGTTTTATTACCTCTCAAAGGAAGGCGCAATCTCTGATGAAATATAACATACGCTGAAGGAGATTTTCTACTTACGAGCGAAATATCTCAGAGTTATCGATTAAAATATATGTGCTATGAATTATTTCCTTACTAGAGTATATCCGTCCTCATAATAAAATGAGAACGTTGTATACTTTAGGCCATTTATAGCGAGTAACATGTGCTTTTTATGTATAAAACCGCCACTTTCGGCAATGATATATAGAACTGGAAATGAATTCGTAAATAATTCACAAGGAAAGAGGAAATATATATTGGATTTTATGTCCGTAATTTTATGTTTTGGTGTATGAGAATTTTCTCTTTACATCATTTTTTTGTGAATATCAAAACTGAAGATATTTTCACGTTTCAAAAAATTTTTCCCTTTATTATTCCGGTAAAGCACATTAGCATAATCAATTTAAACGGAAAAAATACTTTATAAGGGAAAAATGTAGTTTTAAATCCTAAAAACTATGAAATGAATTTTTTCATACACAGTTTCTTCACCTCTGGATATTTTAAACAAAAAAAAAGACTAAACTCACTGCATTCACTTGGCAACTTTTATTCTATAAGAATTAGAGGATTATAGATACTATGATTGATTCCATTCATATATGCGCAAAAATTATGTTCAAGTTATTTAAAAGTTACTCTGCTCTACAACAGATCAATTTGGCAGGCTAAAACCTATTCATTATTTTAACCATACCTAAACTCGATTAATTTCCATAAAATACACACTCAGAATTATTTATCACTTAGTAGATGACGCAATTCAAAATTATATTCTATCACATTATTTGCTAATGTTCCTCAATCTAATAAAAATTCAAATTTGTTTGAAAAAAGTAGTTATTCATGGTATTACTTTTATAGGAATTGAAATTTAAAGCTAATGACCTAAATTTCAAATCTGCATAAAAAAGAAAAAATTTTGCTGTAATTTATGGAAAAACAAGAGTATTTATTGTTGTTGTTACTTCTGTCCTCTGGCCTGAAAAATCCTTCCAGGTTTATTGATGGCTGCAGTACGAAGAGAAACGGCTCCGTACACACACACACACACACACACACACACACACACACACACATATATATATATATATATACACTCTGTCACAAAAAAATATATGCACCCAGAAGAAATCGAGCTACTATCAAGAAACTTGGCAAGAATGTAGTCTGGTAAGAGATATACAAATGATTAAAATTTCGGCGCCAACGAGACAAGGGTAATTGTGCTATGCGCATATGAGATGAGCAGTTGGGAGAGTTTAAAAGCATGATTCCTCGTGCCATAGGGTTAGTCAAACAAATCTGTCGACTTGGAAAGACGGTATTGTGACTAGAGATGCCTCTGAGACGTAACTGGCGAAAGTAAGAACAATTGTCGGACTTTGAGAGGGGGTGTATAGTAGGCCTCAGAGAAGCAGGTTGGTCGAACAGGCGTATCGGCCGCCACCTCGGTCGGAGCGATATGGTAGTTATTTGGTGTTGGCAACAATGGATCACGGAAAGGATAGTCTACCGTCGCGGCGGGTCATGGCGTTCCAGGAAAATAAGTACGCGCGAGGATCGCGCAATCATAAGAGCGGCCTCGTCTGCACCAACAATGTCGCTAGAATCGGTTCGACGCCATTTACCACCTTCCATATATCCGGTGGTATATATATATATATATATATATATATATATATATATATATATATATATATATATATATATATATATATATATATATATATGTATATATATATATATATATATATATATATATATATATATATATATATATATATATATATATACCGCTCTAAAATTTTAGAGAAATAATATTTCATGAAACAGTACAATTACAAGTTTATACACTTTTGATCAGAAATTATATGTATGTGCTGAGCCGTTAGTCTTGTGCGTCTTATCATAATTTAGTAAATTTCACTTCTGAGAAGTAACTTTTTAACATTTTTTACCTTAACTGTAAACTACAAATTGTCATAGCCGTTGTTTTATGTAAAATTTTTGAAAAGTTAAGGAAACTTGCAAATTCTTTAATTCCTTTCACTTTATGTAAACCAATAAATTACCGAGGCAAATTAAAAACCCAGTTTTATTTTTCATCACTAACATAAATAATAAATTTTTACACTGATGAGTAATTGTAGTCTTCATAACATTTTTTACCAATTAAACTGTACTATTTAGTCATTATTTATACATTTTTTTCTCGGTTGCATGATTTGAAAGGATTTCATGTTTTTGAAAATTGCTGCATTTATTCTGAATGTTATTCAAATTTTACTCTACAATGACTTGACTAAATATTTAATAATGATTAATTTTTGAAATTCAAATATTTATTTTTTATGAGTAGCACTTGAATTACATTCATTCTCTAGAAAATCAAAATGTTTGAGAATTTTGTTGCAGAATTAATGAATTCTCAAACCTTCAAATACAAAGTGTTTGAGAATGCATTATTGACATAAAATAAATACAGGGCGATGAAATGCAATAGTGTTGATAGAGGATCTTTCATTAATTCAAAATATTACTGTTTGAAACAAATGCATAAAATAAATACGATAAACGAAAAAAATAAATATAAAAATAAATACATTTATAAATATGAAATTATTATTCTTTCCTTAGCATTATTAAATAATATTTCAAAGCAATAATTCATAAAATGTATACCAACGTATCTATTATTGTAACATTTATTTAATTTAAATATATTTAGTAAGTAGTCTTTGACTATTATAAATTCAAAATGAATGAGAGTTAGTGGGGTATTAATGCATTTAAAAAATACAAATTCAAAATGTTTGAGAAAACAATAATTCCACCACAATAATGCAGCGGGATAAAATAAAATAATATTGATAATCTCTCTCTGATTAACATTAACCAGTTCAAAATATTACTATTCCAAATTCTAAAATAAATATGTTTAAATATGAAACTAATTATTTATTACTTGGGATTAGTAAATCATATTTCAAAGCAATAACTCATAAAATATGCCCCAATTTATCTATTTTTTTCAGTTAAGATCTATTTCATAAGCAATCTTTCATTGTTAGAAATTCAAAATGATTGAGAATTCGTACGTTGGAATTAATGCATTCTCAAACATACAAATTCAAAATAATAGAGAATGAATTGACACCACCATAATAATACAAGTGGATAAAATAGAATAGCATTGATAAATGCTCTCTCATGTACATTAACCAATTCAAAATATTATTGTTTGAAATAAATGTATAACATAAATGTGTTTAAATAGGAAGTTAAATAATTATTACTTGGGATCATTAAATTATTTCAAAACAATTCTTCATATAATGTATACCAATGTATCTATTCGTGTAACTTTTTTTTTCAATTTTGATCTATTTCACAAGATGTATTTCATTATTAGAAATTCAAAATGATTGAGAATTAGTAGGTGGGAATTAATGCATTCTGAAACATACAAATTCAAATGTTGGAAAATACATTAATTTCATCACAGTAATGCAGCGGAATGAAATAAAATAATATTTATAAATGCTTTCTAATGAACATTAACCAGTGTAAAATATTATTGTTTCAAATAAATGTATAAAATAAATATGCTTAAATACGAAGTTAATAATTATTACTTGGGATTCAGTTTCAAAACAATAATTCATATAATGTATACCAATGTATCTATTCTTGTGACATTTTTTTCAATTTAGATCTATTTCATAAACAATCTTTCATTATTAGAAATTCCAAAAGGATAGATAATTAGTAGGATTAATTTAATGCATTCTCAAACATACGAATTCAAAATGTTTGAGAATACATTTTAAATTCGTACATTTGAGAATACATTAATTCCACCACAGTAATGCAGCGGAATTAAATAAAATAATATTCATAAATGCTATCTGATGAATATTAACCAGTTCAAATATTATTGTTTGAAAATAATGTATAAACTAAACCAAATACATTTCAATATTAAATTAAACATTTTTCACTTTAGTTGATAAAATAAAATACATACCTCTTATAACATTTTTCAATTTAAATTTATTTCATAAATAGTGTTTTCATTTTATTTAATTAATCACACATTCCTTAGGATTAAATTAAACTAATGGAGGTAAAAAATGATTCATCTGTTATAATTAAAAAATTCCACCAAATGAAAGCAAAATTGAAATTCTCTTTTCAGTCTGCAAGTAAGCTTTCTGGGAATATAGGTTTTTTACTGGCAAACTCACATTTAATTCAATTCCACAAAAAAAGTAATTCGTTTATGACATTTTGTTTTAAAAACTGTACGGGGTGGTCTGGTTTTTATCATATTAAGGCTATGTTATGATTTAAATCTAATTTAACATAAAAGTTTGAAAAGAATATTTCAAAGTAAGGGGAAAAAGATGGAAATTGACTCTACTTATGCTTTACAATTGATATTCATAATAATTTGAAAAAACTTCAGGAAAAAATGTTAGAAATTTGTAGCAATAGTCCTTTTGAATGTAAAAATCTTTAATTTCAATAATGGGCCTAAAATAAAAAATTTTACTTAAACATATTGTTCGTAGAAATATTTTAATCTAATTTAAAGATTTTTTTATTATGTTACTACCGCCCTTATTCATGCAATCAAAAATTCAGTGTGGTAACATTTTAGCTTGTATAAATGTTTCAATTTTTTAAGGCATTTTTCATGTATCAAGAAATGCATAAAAATTTATCTCACTTTTACTGTATATAAAGCAGTCTTTTCACTTTTGCAACGCTTCATTTACACATTACTTCCTCTCCCCCCTCTCCCCCCTCTCCCTCTCCGATATATACTATATATATATATACACTGCCCTCCAAAAATTAAGATACAGTATGTTTTCCGAAGTTTACCATTAAAATATAGGCAGTAAGAATAAAATCCTTAGTGCATATGAATGATAGTATCGAACTTTAAGAAATTTTATGCAAAAACACCTTGGTCACCACTTTCAATTCAAGGAATTGTTACTTATATAACAATAAGAGAAAATGTGGAAAAATCAAACATTCCTGACTTTGTGTGTAAGTATTGTACATGATGGTTTATTTTAAATTTTTGTTGGCAGTTTCGTTGACAGTAGCCAGGAGAGTCTACCAATGTCTCGGAGAAGTCATTTACCCGATTCATTAAGGTGTCGTGCTATCGAATGGATGGAAATGGGATTGTCACAAGATAATGCTGCTAGACGTCTGAATGTGCCTCGAATTGTGGTCCTACGACTGTATAATCAGTTTACATCAAAAGATTCTGTGTCTAGAAGACATGTTGCAGGCCGACCAAGAGTTACAACACCTGCGATTTCTAGCTGTTTTGGCCCGATGAAGGAGAAGCATTATTGTGCCTCAGCTTGTTTGAGATCGTTTTATCGCTTCAGGAACAAGAATATCCGCTACTACGGTGCGAAGTTGCCATCACAATTGTGGTCTCTATGCAAGACGACCAGTTTTGTGCCCCCCACTTAACCGACGACAGACAAGTGCCCGTTTATGTTGGTCAAGAGAACACGTTTCTTCAACCAGGCAGAAATGGGCTTCAGTACTCTTCACAGATAAGTTCAGGTTCACACTAGAGAGTGATTCAGGGCATCTGCTGATCTGGAGGGAAGAAGGCACTAGATACATCCAATCCAACATTGCTGAAAGACAGAGCTACAGAGGTGGTGGAATCATGGTTTGGAAAGGAATCTCTCTCGGTAGTCACACTGACAAAAATGTGTTCCATAGAGAAACTCTGACTGATGTAAAACATCGGGACGAGATCCTTGATCAATATGGCCGCCCATAAGCCGCTGCTATTGACAACAAATTCATTCTAATGGATGATAATGCAAGACCTCACCGAGCTGTGCTTGTAGGAGATTATCTTAAGGGTAAGAGTTTTGAGCGAATGGAATAGCCAGCTTGATCTCCAGACCTGAATCCGATACAGCATGTTTGGGACTACCTTGGCAAACATCTTGCTGCTTTAAGTCCTCCTCCAAGGTCGTTACATGAGCTCGAACAAGGTTTACTCCGTGTCTGGTCTTCGCTTCACATTTCGGTGTCCGTTAACTTAATTGGCAGCGTGAAAATTCTGTCCCGACAATGCATTACAACTAGGGATGGACATATTCCTTATTAGAAACCATTTTTTTATGTTTCCATGAAATTTTTCCACATAAATCTGGGATGTACTGTTTTCTACAATAATGGAGTTTTCTGTCAAGTGATTTTTACTGTAACTGGTAACCCATTTTTTTTGTTTATTCTGAAACCGCTGTTTCATACCATCCGACTCCAACGAGTGTTACTCGTGATCATGCTTGTGTATTACAATTATTGAATGGTTATTTGTTTTGTATTGTATCAATGTATGTACATATCAAATTTCATTAAAATCGGTACAGTAGTTCTAGAGATAATCGACCAAGTCTGCAATTTCTCTTAATTTCTTACAACCAGTGTATATATATATATATATATATATATATATATATAATATATATATATATATATATAAACAAACACACACACACACACAGTGTTACGTTTAATTAAGAGTTTAATTCGTTCCGTGACGGAGCTCGTAACTCGAATTACTCGTATATCAAATCCGATTTCCCCATTGAAATTAATTGAAATTACATTAATCCGTCCCCCCTCCACCTAAAATAACCCGCAATTTTTTGTTACGTGTTTTTAAATAAGAAAAATGTATTAAAAATCTTATATTGTATAAAAACACAATACAATAGACTGTACTGCAATATTCTGGTTTTATTAAGTATAATGTACAACATTTACTGTGAAGATCAGACGACTTGAAGATGTCGACGGAGATGGATGCGAATTGATAAACTGAATGATAAACTAAAATGATAAACTGAATAACTGAAACTTATTTTCTAATATTTGCCCTTTGCGCAGTGCTTTCCTTACTTTTATCTGCAGGGGTTTTTCGATAAAATATTATCGATTGATGTATTTTGCCTCTCCCCCTTTCATGATATTTTTGAAGTGAGATGGTGGGCACTGTTCGGTTTCGGAGGGCCACTCAAGTGTGGGCAGATCTAGCTGCCCCGTATGATAATTGTTGAGAGTCAATCTCTCGGGTTAAGACTGAAAATTAATCTTAGATAATATTTTATAATTGTATAGAAATTGTACATAAAGGTTGTAAATATTGTATGTTTCTCGTGTGCTCGTTTGAGAAGAACATTACATGGCGTTCGTTCCGCAAACTATCGGTGGGGTACCTGAAGCTGGCACGTAACACGAATTTAATCTAGCAACTCGAGGGGGAAAATAGGCCGAGAGACTGCTCGTGTCTCAAAAAACTTGTAATTCGGGATTTTTTTAAAATGACACTACTCAGAGTCATCTGAAGCGCGATCTGTAAGGTTTACATAAGATTCGATTCACAATAATCGAACTTTTAAGTGAATAAATTTAAGAAGCCGCTGAGATATGCTAATGTCAAGGCATACGCGGTTGGTATAAATACCAGCAGCTAGATTAGAGAGCTAGCGAAGTGAAAGGAAGTGTTGAGGGAGGAGCTAGTTGATGCTAACCTACGCGAGTTCTGTTAGGCCTAAAGTTTACGTGGTCGCATTGCTGGTTGCTTTCAAGTATTGTGAGTTATTGCAACTGTATTTCTTGCAAGTACTGTACGGGAAAAATATCCCTAACATGAATGGTATATATACACGTACTAGTAATACGCTATAGTTATGTTGTAAAGCAAATTTATGTGCCAAAGCTTCATTAAGTGTTCATTAGAGCGACACTTCCAAATTATATACACCCAGTTAGTTAGAAGTAAACTCTCTATTGATTTATTAGCCGAATTCCACCAAAATTGATAGGGGGACTAAGGACGACATGGGAAAGAAGTTCCGTTAAAAAAAAGTTCCAAAAGTAGCCGATGGAGGAAGATATGGCGCTGTTGTTGTCGACGCACTCGATAATTTGCATACAACGCAAGTAAACATAAAATGCAAATTCACGACTACGTAGTCGACAGCAGCGCCAGTATTTCGGGCTATGAAGATAAGGGGTGAATACATGTTTTCCTTAGTCCTCCTATCAATTTTGGTGGAATTCCGGCTGATAGATTGCGCTACCAGATGGCTTGAGTAGTGTCAGTTTAAAAAAAAACTCACCCTGTATATATATATATATATATATATATCTTCATATTAAAAGTTGAAGATGCATATCTTATAACTTCAAACTAAATAATGGCGACAATTTTTCTTCTATTATTTTTAGACTTGATGCTGTACTAAAGATATAGCTCCAAAGCAGCCTAGAAAGCATACTACTGTAACTGTTCCCTGTTAACGAACTGAAGAAACTATATCCCTGAACAAGGTTCGACATGGTTTTCTTTATCAAAATATATCGCCTCTTTCCAAGCAATGACGAGGAAATGAGCCATTTCTTACCGCGTCTTTGAGAGAGGAGTCTTGCATTTCAAATAGAAAACCTCTAAAGGGTGGAAACAGCCAGCAGGTGGAACTACGATATGATAATACACTCAGTACTTTCTTGTTGAGCTCGGTTTAAAACAACGTATCGGCCTTTGAAATTTCTAGAGTTTCATTGTTCTCTATACAAAGTAAATATTTTAAGGTTTTTTTTTCTTTCCATGAAGCAAATTTATCATAAATGCTTCCTTTGTTGTTTTGTAGTGAATATTTTAGGTGTATTTTTCTTCCTTGAAGGTAATTAGACCATATAGCGTTCTTTTTGCATATTTATGCTCATAAGCAATTTTTGCTTACGTATTTGTTTATGACAGATCATTTATGCTTTGTTCGCTTTACATATGCATTTTTTACAGCTTAATTATGTTTAAAATTCTGTGTTCATTGAAGATGATTAGTTATAAACTGTCCAAAAACTAATCTCCAGAAGATTGATTACACAATCGTTTCCATGAGGATATTAACAGCAAGCCTTTATATATATTTATGTATCTATCACTGCAATTCTAAGTGAGTGACTCAAAGTAAAGTTAAAAGGATATATTTTTGTTCATATGTACACTTTGCCAGACAAGAGTACCTCCTTCATCTGAAAGCATTTCCATTTAGTTGGAGGGGTCTTTGCATGACGCCAGGGTTGGCAGGAAGAAACAAGTGGGAGCTAAAAATTAGCTGCATTAGTCTTAATTGTGTTTTGAAGCATATGCGAGAAATGTAGGTTTCAGTTTCTGCTCACTTCACATGCTGCTAGAGGAGAGAGGTTGCACAGAAATTTGGGGGAACAGTAAGACTTGTAGGAGTAGGAAACCAAATATCCAATCATACATCCACGGCTGTGTATGAAACTTTAGAAAACACGGCAAGTTGGAAATTGGCTTAGATTTATCACAAAAAATGAGACAATATTTGAATGCATTTATTAATATAAAGACGAAAATTCTATAGATCTAAGGAGTTTTTATTTTATTTCGGGAAAAGGCATGTAGTACTTGTTTTTTTTTTATGATCCAAGTTGGTGTTCTCTTTAGAAAATTTATATCTTTTTATGAACAATTCAGCCTCTGAGATGCATACATAATCCGCAGATGGATTATCGGGACCTTAATATTTGCCAAAACACCTAAAAAGACACTTTCGACTATCAAGTTTCTTCAAACACCAAACAATATAGATCCAGAACAGTAATGTATCATCAGCATATGCTTGTAATATATCATATACTCAAGGTGTGTTTGTTTTACCCCAAAACGCATATTAAATTGTTCTTTTCGTACTATTGGATGGAGATTAACTTTCACCATTTTACTTCACCAATCATCCTTGGAAATTAATTAACTTACAAAGGTTTCCAAATATGGGGAGTATTTTCCCCTAAAAATATGATAAAATAATAGTGAAATTTAAGCTAAAATTAAATCATATGAAATGCAACTGTGTACTCATATAACAGCTTCTGCATCGCTTCATATTCAACTTGAAGCAAATATTCAAATGATGCTTTAATCGAAGGGAAGTACACTCGAGTGTAATTGCATCGACAAAACCAAACACAAATGTGTTAGATAAAATTGATCGATAGTAAGTTTTCAGTGAAAAAGTTGTTCAACTAAACTTTATTCCTTGTCAAAAAGAAATCTCAGCTGTAGTTCAGGTCAGCAAGGTGTTTAAATTCCAAATGTTGTTATATTATGGACAAGCCTATTATATAGGTAACTAATAGCCATTTACTGACAAAACAGCCTTGATGGAAACTTGACCAAAAGTTTACATCCGTAAAATTTCAAATTAAGCATTAAATACTTATCAAATGAATTTCAGTCGTTTACAAAATTGAAATAAAAAAGTGATATTATTATTAAATTAATAGCACTTCCTGCAAATCCCCCAAAATTTAAAATTATATATTATAGCACGTTTTAGATAAAAATATATTAGATTTTGTATGGGATGTTATGAGATCACATTCTATGTAAAACATTAATTTGAGTATCTTAATAGGTTTTTTAATGCAATTTTTGTATTAATTGTGATTTCGGTTTCATCGTGTGTCCATTACCACAAAAATTCTTTTATTTAAATTTTAAAAACTCAAAAAAATTAAAATTGACAAAACCAGGATTGAAAAAGCATTTTTTGTCAAATATTTAGTATTTGTAATCATTATCAATGAATTAAAAAACTAAAATTTCTTAAGAAATGTAAAATAAAACTTCTCAAGTCTTTGATTCGACAATTTTCATTGCCAAGAAGTGCAACAGCTTCGAGTAATTATCTGCTATTAGAGTATTTTACTGTTTGCTCTTTGATAATTAATTTCCCTTAAATATCTCTGAAATGGTCTAAAGTTAATTTATTTGCAAAAAGAAATAAATAAAATTTAAATATTGAATAAAAGCCTTTCGTCACAATTGTACAATTAGTTATGATTGCTAATGCATAAATAACTAAAATTTCATTGTTTTCCTTGAGAAAACTTCATGTTTTTTATTCGACAAGTTTGATTGTCAAGAAGTGCAAAAGTTTCAAGTAATTACTAAAATTCGAGTGTATTATTATTTGCTCTTTGATAATTTATTATCCTAAGATATCACTGAAATGGTCTAAATTCAATTTGTTTGCAAAAAGAACCTAATAAAAAAGTAAACACTAAAAAAGCAGCTTTTTGACCCATTTGTATATTTTAATATGATTATTAATGCATAAATAACTAAAATTTAAAAAAAAACATTTTTAGAGAACTTCACGTCATTGATTCGACAATTTTCATTGCCAAGAAGTGCAACAGCTTCGAGTAATTATCTGCTATTAGAGTATATTATTGTTTGCTCTCTGATAATTTATTGCCCTTAAATATCTCTGAAATGGTCTAAAGTTCAATTTGTTTGCAAAAAGCCTTATTTCTCCGATAATGTACTTAAGCACTCTTCCATTGGAATGATAGCAATATACCAAGTTCTTTTCCGTAACCCATTTAATTATAGATATTTATGAAAGAACATTAACCGATTGCAGAATTCTTTCTTCCAAGCCATAAACATTATGTTCTTCTCGAATAAAGTATTCTTTGTTTATTTGATGGAAAATTTAATGATGTCCGACACGAAAGGGATAAAGTAGCCTCAATACAGCAGAATGCCTGAATACAACTGAAATGTGCTGAAGGAAAATGTATTTCCATTACTTTAATAACAGCTCGGTGAATTGTTTACAAACTTTCCGCCAAATATTAAACAAATTATGTTCAGTTGTTTAGACTTTTTTTTTCGTGAATTTATGTACCACGACTCGCATTATCTAAAAATGAAGCACGAATAAGTTATATAAATCAGAGAAAAATCAAATATTGGGCACTATCAGTTTTGTGTAGTTAATTACTCTACCGTGCTTTATAGGAAAATAGATGATATCAATAATGTTTTGAAAGTTAGTTTGATAGATAAATTGCAAATTGTGAGGGAAATTCATTGAAAATAACTTTTCCTCACATCGCCTTGAGATAGTTTAGTTGATAGTAATTTGGTCGCGACGTTTAAAGAAGAGGTTTTCATCATCCCAGTTTGGTTGAAAGGGTGATTTCTGGTTTCATCTGAAAAGAGATAATGTATATTAATAAACTTAATTTTTTAATATAGACTTTGGAAAGATTGATGTTGAAAATTCATTAAAAATGAAACTTTCTTCCGTCCCTACGAGATAGATCAGTAGGTAACGTTTTGGTCACATGTTGGAGATAAGGGTTCATCCATCTGGTTTGGCAGTGAATTATCATATCCGGTTTATATATAGTAGGGGAAGGCGGGGTAAGATGACGAACTTAAGCTTCAAATATTTTTCCTGAATTCAATAAGTGGTTTAAAAATCTGAAATTTACAGAAAGACTTCTTTCAACCTTTGTGTTTTATAAAAAAAAATGAACCGATTTTCATCTCCTCTTGGAAGATAGCAAAATATTCTCTTCCGCCAGAAGCAATTTTCGTCATCTTACCCATTAGGTAGGGTAAGATGACGAATCTATAACAATATAAATCAAGATATAAAGGTTAATTTTATAAAATGCAAAGAAACAATTTCCCTTAGGTACTTATTGAAAAAGGCACAGATAACACTAAAAATTCAATGACAGATTACCAATTATGAAACAAAACTTAAAGAATTAGATACAAAAATTAAGAAAAACATAGGTAATAAAGTTCATATACAAAAATCGCATTTCCAAGGTCTGTATTTCGCTTCATTATCATCCCAGCCGGAACATTGAGCATGTGCCCAAGATTTGCACCTGAAGCACTGATACCATCATTCGTCCTTTCTCTCCTCCCCGCCCCCTCAGGGGGTTTACCTTCTTTAGGTAAACACGGGCTTCACAACCCCGAGGTACCCTAGTGTCTTTTTCCTCTCTCCGTGGGGTTCACTGTTCTTTGGTGAATGTGGGTGTCGCGTCCCCAGTGTCCCATAGCGATCCATCTCTCTTTCGCTTCTCCTGTCCTGTTTCTTTTGTTTTCTCCTTTCCGGACTTTTCTTCCTTTCCAACTGGAGCTTCCACTAATTTATTTTGTTGCTGTTTTCTTTCTTAACCCCTATGTGTTTTTTGTTTGTCATTTCTTCGTTTTAAAAAATAAATAAAAAATCAAAAAATGTGAAAAATATTAAAATATCCAAAAAAGTTTTGTGCTATCTGTCCCCTTCGGAGCCTTCATAGTATCAAAACCGATCTTCACCCAACCCAGCCTTGACGCTACTGGGTCCAGTACCACTCTTCGGCCTCTCCCGTGAGGGACACCGGTTGGGCTCGGGAACCGACCCTGTTGGGGTTGTGTTGGCGGAGAGAAGTGGAGTGCTATGTCGGTAATGGTTGTGGTACGTTTTCCTTAAAATGTCCCAGAGGTAGAGGCCCTTGGTTGCGTGTATCTTTATGGCAGACGTCGCGAGGTAGCGAGAAATCCTCCTCGATTTCTGTCGGGGACCGTGCACAGGTGCACGTTACATCCCGGCGTCTGTCATTTTAGTTGCGAAGAATCCGGCGGTTACACTGGTCACGATAGAAAAGTGTGGAACGACGGGGTCTGGCGGGGGCCCCGATCGAACTGGAAGCAATCCGTGGTTCTAATAAGTTAATTATGGCTGCAACTAAAGAGAATTTAGTTACAGCTTCCTGGGCGGATCGCTCAGATCTCAAACTCCTTCTCTCCCTTCTAGAGAGCAACCTCTCCCCTCGAGGGCAGCAACAATGTCTAGATTTTTCGTTATAAAACGCACTGAAGGTAATTTCGGTACGGTGTCGCCCTTCTTAATTCATAAATGTCTTTACGCATCGGTGGGACATGTAAACTCTGTAAAGAAACTGCGCTCAGGCGATTTATTAGTGGAGGTACTGAATGCAACCCAGGCTACGCAATTCTCAAAAATCAAAACACTCGGTAACATGGCTGTGTCCATTGCTCCACACGGTTATCTCAACACATCAAGAGGGGTAATATCGGAGGCTGATCTCCTCCATACCACCGAGGAGGAAATCTTAGAACACTTGCAGGATCAACTTGTAACAGCTGTCCGTCGAATTACCATCCGTCGGGATGGTAATATCATTCGTACGAAGCATCTAATATTGACATTCCAAACACCTAAACTACCATCTTTTATCATAGCAGGATACCTTCGGTGTTCCGTAAGACCGTACGTGCAAAACCCTCTTCGTTGCTTTCAGTGCCAACGCTTTGGACACTCGAAAGCATCGTGCCGAGGTTCACCCATTTGTGCCCGTTGTTCCCAGCCCAACCATTCTTCTGAGACCTGCAACTTGCCCAGCAAAATGTATAATGTAAGGGTGACCACCCCACCTACTCCCGTTCTTGCCCTAAATTTATTGCCGAAAAGGAAATACAGACAATCAGAGCCCATAAAAACATACCATATCTGGAAGCCCGCAAATTGGTGGAAGCTAGAACACCTAGAATAGGCGTTTCATATGCTTCCGCTGTCGCTCCTAAAAACTTATGTGTGATGCCTCTACACAACAACTAAAAACAATAGTACCAATAAACCTCACGAAAACAAAAATACAGTACCATCCGTTAACAATTCTGCATCAAAACAAACTAAAATCCCACGACTTAACGTTCCGACTACATCAAGTTCCCTTATAAATAAAAAATTAAAAAAAATGTTGTGAAGCGATTCAGTCCTTCCGTAAGGTGAAAGACCCTCGCAATGTGGCGCGGATGGAGGAAGATTCCCTCCAAATTTGCGCCTCTAATTCGGATCTTTCTGATTCCGATGGGGGGGTGTCTATGGACACCCTCCAGTCTTCCTGCTCGTGTTCCTTCCCCGTCTTCGTCATGATGGCGTCCGTAACTAGGTGGACTTTCGTCCTTTAAAAAAAAAAATCTCATTATGGCAGGTATCATTTCATGGAATTGTCACGGCGCTCGTCAATAAGCTCGACGAAATTAAAACTCTTATTTCTGTCCACACTCCGGCCGTCTTTGCGCTACAGGAGACCCTATTTTAAAGACTCTGATAATTTTAAATTTCGAGGTACAAGTGCTATCCGAAAGATCACGATGTTGGTGGGAAGGGTATTGGAGGCGTTGCCCTCGTAATATCCAATGACTACCCGTCTACGATCATACCAGTAACTACAAATATGCAGGCCGTCGCAGCCCGAATCCACATACGTCAGCTCACTACCGTTTGCAATGTTTATCTACCACCAAACGAATCAATAGATCGAAATGCCTTGGTAAATCTTATAACCAACTTCCTACCCCATTCATAATAGTCGGAGACTTCAATGCCCATAGCCCCCTTTGGGGAAGTCAAACACAAACAATAGAGGACAACAAATAGAAACCATTCTATCCGATCTCTCACTCTGCATCTCATACGGTGATAACACATTACTTTCATCTACCGGACAAATCATTTCATGCAATAGACCTAGCCATATGTTCCCCTTCTCTTCTGCCACTTTATAACTTCTGGGTATCAAATGATCTATACAACAGTGACCACTTTCCAATATTTCTCTCCCTAGTAACCAATGACTCTCATACTACAGCTACTCAACCCCGTTACATTTACGATCGAGCTGACTGGGCGACCTTCACCTTTCTTGCAAACATCACCAGGCAAATGGTGGTGGGTGACATTAATGATGCCATAAATAGCATAACTAATGTAATAATACAAGCAGCTGATAACTCCATACCAAAAACTCCTCAGTTAAGCGCAAAATCAGAAGACCTTGGTGGACAGACGAATGCCCGTGATGCCAGGAAACGACAACAGAAAGCCTGGAATATTTTCCGTAGATACCCGACGACTCAAAATCTACTAAATTTTAAAACACGCTAAGGCATATGCTAGAAAAGTACGTCGACAGAGCCAAAGAGAGTCGTGGGCGAAATACATATCCAGTCTATCATTACAACACTCCGTCTAAGGAGTTGTGGACTAAAGCAAAAAGGGCAATGGGTTTGTACACCAATCATCCAATTTTCCTGCATTGTTAAAGATAGCCAAACAATATCAGACCCTACAGAAATCCGCAAACGCAATAGGCACAGCCCTTTGCTTCCAATTCTTCAGCCATTTCATATAAAGACTCCTTTCTAAGATACAAACAACAATCTGAACGCCCGAAATCTCAACTTCAATACACGTACTCTCTTCCTTACAATATCCCATTTTCAAAATCTGAACTCGTTCAGAGCCTTCATAGCACACACACCACTTCTCCAGGACCAGATGGAATAACCTACAGCATGCTAAAGCATCTTTCACGCCGCTCACTCCATAACTTGTTATTCATATACAATAGGATTTGGGAAGAACATGTTTTCCCTGTAGCTTGGCATAGAGCCCCTATTATCCCTTTTCCAAAGCCTGGAAAAGACGCCTCTGACCCAATAATTACCGGCCGATGCCCTAACCAAGCCTGCCTTTGCAAAATTTAGAAAAAATGATAAATGCCGACTAATCTATGTTTTAGAAACCAGAAACCTCATTGCTCCAATCAGTGTGGTTTCAGAAGGGGAAGATCGACGACGGACAGCATTATTGCTCTGAATCTGACGTTAGGAGAGCTTTTCTCCTAAGAAATCATTTAGTGTCACTCTTCTTCGACATAGAGAAAGCGTATGACCGTACCTGGCGCTATGGCATCCTACGAGACCTTTTTGAACTGGAGTTCCGGGGAAATCTCCCAATTTTTATAAAGAATTTTTTTAACTACCCGACCCTAACAAGTCCGTGTTGGCACTGCCGTATCCAACTTTTTTTATTCAAGAGGAGGGGGTTCCTCAAGGGAGTGTCCTCAGTGTCACTCTCTTCTCAATAAAAATTAATAATATTTTAAAACAATTACCACCTTCTGTGCGGGGGAACTTGTATGTTGACGACTTGCAGATCTGCTGTCAAGGTAAAGACATGGCATTCATCGAACGTCAACTGCAAACTGCAGTCAGACGTATAATGACTTGGAGTGATAAAAATGGTTTTAGTTTTCTTCTGACAAACTTCATGTGTGCACTTTTGCCGTAACGTGGGATCCATCCGGATCCCGAAATTTTTATTGAAAACCATAAATAAATGTTGTGGACACGGTTCGTTTCTTGGGCATTGTCTTTGACCGGAAGATGACATATCTTCCACATGTTTTACAGCTGCGAAGAAAGTGCGAGAAATCTCTTAATCTTCTTAAAGTTTTATCGAATACATCGTGGGGTGCTGACAGGACATCTATGTTACGTATATACAGATCGGTAATCCGTGCAAAACTAGACTACGCCTGCCAATCATATGGTTCGGCTCGTGAATCCGTTCTTAGAAAACTTGACACTGTGCACCACAGTGCACTTCGTATTTGCTCTGGTGCTTTCCGAACTTCACCCATTCAGAGTCTCTATGTCGACTGTCACGAACCATCTTTGTATCATACTCGCCATACACTTTCATTGAACTATTTTTTTCGTGTCTTATCTATCCTAATCATCCTTACATGACATGCTACTTGATAAGCAGTATGATCGCCTGTATCAAAACCGGCCATCCTGCATACCGTGTTTTGGCTTTCGTATGCGCTCCTTCACCCAAAATACTCCTCTGGAAGATATAAATGTCTGTGTACGTCCATTATTTGACTTTCCTCCTTGGAAGAAAAAATCTATATCATACATTAATCCCTTTCATAATTTAACAAAACCGACACCGATTCATCCATATTTAAACAACTTTTTTACTCTCATCGTCACAGTTTCTCTAAGTATAAAGATATTTATACGGACGGCTCGAAAACAACTGACCATGTCGGTTGCGCCTATATTTATAAATCGGAAATTCATAGTTACAAAATTCACTCATCGTGCTCAGTTTTTACAGCAGAAATTTTAGCCATTAAAAAAAAACTCTCTTGATTTTATTGCCCGTCATCGGAATAAACATTTTATTATATACTCGGACTCTTTGAGCGTACTCGAAAGCTTAAAGTCTGGCAAGGGTGATCATAGTTTGGTCTCCATTATTTTAAATCTTCAGCATAGTTTAGAACACCGTGGTTATAGTATTTTATATTGTTGGATCCCAGCACATGTCGGGATCACTGGAAATGAGCTCGCAGACACTGCCGCAAAAAATGCAAGTATGACTTTATATCACCCTGTCCTTACACTGACATCAAACCTACTATCAGGAGTTTACTTTTGGACAAATGGCGCTCTGCATGGAACCTTCTTTTCGATAATAAACTACATAATATAAAGCCCACCCTCAGTGTCTGGCCCACAATTATATCTAGAAAACTGGATGTTATAATAACGCGTTTGAGAATAGGACACACTAGGGTCACTCACAAATATTTGCTGGAGGGAGAAATGCCCCATCTGCTTTCACTGCCACTGTGACCTTACCATTTGCATATTTTAACTGACTGCACAGGTCTTACCAACTTTTATTCTAAATACTTTGGTTCACTTCTCTCACCTTAAAAGATCTTTTAGGCGAAACACTCACCATGCTATTTTTTCGTTTCTTGAAAGTACAGGATTTTTACCCATTGATTTAATAAGTTTTTTCTTTCCTTTAGATCATTTTGTAATACTTGACTGCAATCTAGATGGGAAACCCCATCTAGATGTTTTGACTTTAACACTAGTGCGTTTTATCTTCTTTCTTGACCTTTAATCTCAGACTTTACCCTGTGTTTGGCGCAGCATGTCCTTTCTGACCTTGCGCCATTAAACCCTAACCAACCAACCAACCATCTCTCCTCCCGCAAATAATGCAGATTTTTCCAATAATGTTTCAGTATTAATCGTCGTCCTCCACATATGGAACTTCTTCTTGTGATGGAATCATCAGATGACCAGTAATCCCATTGACGCATTCTAGTTTTCCTTCGTTTCTAGGTGTTTTCGGTAAACATTTAGCTTTCTTTGACGCTAATGTTTCAGCTTTCCTTGTAAATCTTTCCTGTCGTTTCAGTTCATCAATTGTTTTTCTTTCTCTTTTTTTCAATGAGCTTGTTCTTACAGGACATACAGAAATGTGGTAAGAAGGCAGTTTCTACCTTGGTTTCCTGGTTGTTTTCTTGCTGGCCATCGGAAGTGGAGGAAGAGCTGAGGAAGTTGGTGGCTGTGGAGATAGGGTGATGAATGGTAGGTTCAGGAGGAAAGGCCGATGAAATGTGCTGCTGACAAATGGTAGGATAATGTAATTGGTTGTTTTCAACAACATCAGTGGTGTATGGAGCGTGAAAATCTTCGTCTGTGAAAATATTGCTGTCTAGAGATTGCTGGCTCATTGCCAGTAGCTCTGAATCCGTTTACAGCAATCTGGACAGTACTAATTCTAAGGTAGGCTCCTCGTCATCTTACCCCACAACGCCATTTTCGATTTCAACTTGTGAATCAGTATCCAAGCTTACCATAAATAAACTATAACATACATGATTTTTAACGTTACGAGTTGCATTTTGAGGTTACGGTTTTAACGTTACGAGTTGTATAACAAAGCATTAGATTAGGAAGAATAGCCGTTTACTGCGGATGCCCGTGTTGTGGGACTGAGAGTTTGAGGGAATGGCAACTTAGCTGGGTTAATTGGGTAATTAATTAATGTTAATTAATAAAGAAGTCTTTAAATGTTACTTAAATAAAAGTTTTAATTGTTACTTAATAAAAGAAATATAGAAAATATAGAAACAAAAACGTGCTTTTTATGTTGTAGTCTTATCTTTCTTTGCCAGAGGCCTTAATGATGACTGCTAGTATGATTAAGAAGTTAGATAAAAGGTTACGTGGTGTAAGCACCGTGACTGACACACACACACACACATATATATCTATCCAAAATCCGTTGTTAGGTATATTAAAGACGTTTAATGACATTATAAGCATATAAGCATACATTATTTGACATGATTCAACTGCCAAAGTTTTTGACTAAAATTGGAAGGCTTATAAGAAACTGCAGTGGTTTAAAATCATTCGTATAGTTTCTATAGGATGATAATAGTTTAACAACGTCCAAGTTTGCTTCACTACTAAATCACCACAGTCTGAGGACGTGGTACTAACGCTATTACAAAACACATTTCACTTCAGTGCCTTCATACTTTTCAATGAACAATGAAATATAAAATTAAAATTTCGATACATTGTGATTTAATAGCATTTCTACATTGTTGACATTTAGTGAAGTCAATCTAGAAATGCTAGAAACAAAAACATGCTTTTTATGTTATAGTAACTAATTTTAAACCTATCTACAACACTTTATAAGATATATATTATTAAGAGGCATATTAGATTTGCAAGAATACTGTACTCTTTAGAGAAGAAACAGAATACAGCAAATCTCGTTACTACCATCATTTGGAAAAGAAGCTGCAATTTTTAATTTTTTTCTTTATGATGCTATTAGCAATAAGTTTACACGATATGGAAGTTTATACATTCTTTAATTGTCAAGCAGAATAATTTTTCGTAATAGATTTTTTTTGAAAAACAGAATGAGTAGAGTATTAAAATTGTACGCTTACAAGATTTAAGAAAATACTTTAAATGTTATTAAAGATATAAAAGATAAGATTTTGAATAATATAACATTAATAAACTCCAAAGAATGCAATCATGATTTTTTTCTGTTCAATACAAAGAAGGTACACCCAATTCAAGCAAAAAATCCTCATACATGTATTATGAACAATATAAATGAGTTGATGTAATTAAATGCTATGAATTTTCTTTTCGGTTTAATATTAAAATAATCTCGATTTCGATATAACCTGTTAATACAGGAAGAAATTATATATATATATATATATATATATATATATATATATATATATATATATATATATATATATAGATATATATATATATATATATAACTATATATATATATATATATATATATACATATATATATATTATATATATATATATATATATATATATATATATATATATATATATATATATACGTATATATATATATATATTGGTGTGGACCATATATAAGACTAAAATGATAATTTAAGAATATTTATTTAATATGACTTTGCCTTTTTTATTATTTGCATGTGTTTACAAGTCTAAAAAATTACATAAAGAAGTTAAATTTAAAAAAAGAACGTTTTAAGATGCCCTTCAAGATGCTAAAGAAGAGAAAAAATGACGTTTGTACACAATTAATTTAATCGTCATTCAAATGTATGATAGCAAAGTAGATGTTTACCACTGTCTTTTTGTATAATATCAACTTATCAGTCAATAAAGCAACCTCGACGAAAACGACGAATCGAAAGAGAGGGTACAGCATCGGACATATCTTTAGAATTTCGATTTTTCCTATGCTATAAGATTTGTAATTCCTCTGCATATCCTCAGAAAATTGAAGGATTCAAGATCCCTTATTGAAGACTTGTATATATGCTTATCTATAATGGAAAAGGCAACTTTCCTCTCTTGGAGAGAAAAAAGGATTTACTTTCCTTGACTTGGGGACTTTTCTTATGGTGGGGGAAAACAAAACAATAGTTCCATGACTTCAATTTCTCAGTAACAACAGAGGAACATGTATGTTATGTAAAAAGGGTAAGAGGATTTTCAACATTTCTTTTCTTTATCATCTATGAAATATTTAATGTTGGTATAGCGGATTATAGGATATGAAGTTTTATACAAAGGAAACCAAAGGAAATCTGACTTTCCGATTTCTTTTGCGGGAAGTTTGTTAGAAAAAAAAATTATTCCAATTAAAGAACATTTCTGTTATGCATTGGAAAATATTTTTTATTAATAAAATGTGCAATAATATGAAGGAAATAAACTGAATGTATTTGTACAATGTATTAACAAATACCACACACACACACACAAATACACACACACACACACACACACACACACATATATATATATATATATATATATAATATATATATATATATATATATATATATATAGACAGGAACATAAATTAAATCTTCTCAAAGTAGCGAAGTTTTATTGTTCCACACAAAAACTCTGCTATATATTAAGCTCTTATAATAAACTATACTTTCTAATAATAAACAAACTATAATAAACTTACTATAATAAATTAACTGTCGTATAGTTAAGTATAAAGTTTTCGCTGATTTTGCAAAAACTCAATTTATTAAAATCATAACGTTTGAAAGAAAAATGATATTATGATTATTTTTTCTGATATTAAAATATCAATTATTTATGTGATTGTGTTTGCCTCTATGAAAATCTTTTTATGATAGAGAAAAAACTGAAAGTTTGTATACAAAATTATTAAACAGTAATATTTAAAATTTATCTAAAAACTACATTTGTAACACTTTGTAGTTATGAAATGAAGAATAGAAAATTGCCTTTATATTTGCAGAATATACGTTTCTTATAAAAATAATTTTTCAAAAAATATTTTTCTCATTTTTAGTGATTGAAACATTACATATGTAAACCTTTTTAATCTTTATCGGCAAAATAATAAAGAAAATGCAGAAATAATTCCTTAATTTACGCGCAACACTGGTTTCTCAGAGATAGCGTATTTTTATAAGAATATCACATTTTATATTATAACCTTAAAACACTTCAACAAATCAGATCCGTTAAACTTAACCAATGAAAATTCCATGTGAAAAGAAACCTGAAAACATAAATTTATAACTAAGAAAAGAGGACAATTTAATCTGTTGCAAAATTATTAAAAATGCTCTTGATATATACATAAATGTTGTAATAATATTTACAGAAATATCTGTGTTGAATTATTTTTAACTAGCTGTCTAGCACGTTACTGAAGTCCTTAATAAAATGCTACCGGAAAATAAAATTGAAAATTTAAATTTCTTATTCAGAAACTGAGAAAATTTCCTATCTTGTAAAGCTATTAATAATTCTCTCGAAATATAAATCAATGAAAATTATGTTGTGAATAATAAATTATATATATATATATATATATATATAATTTATTATTTGTATATAATTTATCATTTCTACAAATGATAAAAACATTTATAGAAATATCTGTATTTAATAATTTTTAACTAACCAGTCTTACATGTTATTAAATTCACTGTGAAAATCATATCTGAAATTCAAATTAAAAACGTAATTTTTTCAAAGGAGAATTGAGAAAAGGGAAAATTTAGTGTCTATAAAATTATTAAAAACGCTCTCGAAATGTACCTCATTGAAAATTATGTTGTTATAATAACAGTTATAGAAATATTTGTATACTATTAACTGTAAAATATGTCATACTTTATATAAAATATTTGTAAAATTTTCAGGATAGGCAAAATTTGGACAATATTTTTCTAAACATTAAAAATCTTTAAAAATATCAATCTCTCAATTCTTCATTAAAATTGTAGTCGATATTTAATTTGGGTCACTATATGTAGGTGAATAAAGCAAAGAACATTTTATTGAAAGATGATGCATAAACATGACAAATTAATAATTGAAAATTTTCTAAAATTAATCCCTGATATTACTTTTTTTTAAAGTAATATTTTAATGAATGTGTAATTACACTACCATCTACGATTAAAACTGAAATCGATAAAATATTTTTGAGAAATTATTTCCTTATTTAATTACTTACTCAGGAAATTAAATTTCTCTGGAATAAATATTTGATAACTGGAAAAAAGTTGAGTATTATTCTACTGAAAATGTTAAAGTTGGAACAATACAAATATTTCATTGATTGAGGAGAGTTTAAAAAACAAAACTAAACATTAAACATTGTTAAAAATGAACTATATATTTAATTAGAAAACAAATCCTGTGAAAGAGATCAGGTTTAATTTATTTTAAAAATGCTATTTGAATGATCAACTATCGTTTGCATAATTCTGAATTATTTGATTACTTATGTATATATTTTTCGAAAACAAAATGCAATTGAAGGATAAATGATAACAAAAACCTCTACAGAGAGATTAATTCAATGTTCTTAAAACCTTTTTAAAGAAATAACAATGATTACAATAAGGAAAATGAACTACTCATTCCTTAAAAGAGAGGGCATCGTTTTTAAAGCTTAGATTTTGAAATAAATGTTTAAATTTTTTTTTGAATTGTGAACATGTGGTTGTTGTTCTTTCTAATGCCAACTGGCTCGAAATATTCTAGACCAAGTCCATATAGGCTTGAAGACTGAGGAGTGCAGCTACTGTTTATAATGGCAATACCCGGTTCAAAGTCCGATTTATCCAGTAGTCAGCTCAATTTTGACCGAGCACCCCCAGCGGTAACAGCTGGGGGAATCGTACCCTCTTCCACCCTCTCTGACCTCATAGAAGGACTTTCCGGTCTATGGATTTAACGTGCCCATATCTGGCCTAGGCATCGAGGAATTTAATGGTGCTTTTCGGGATTCGATCCAGGCAACCTTAGCACCGAAAGACAACGCGGTACCTCTAGGCTCCCACGGACCTGAATTGCAAACATAAATTCCGTAATAGATAAATTTTGTTTACATTACCAATGCAGTGTAATATTTCTCAAAACTGAATTTAGGAGTTGTGAGATATAATAATTTTATGTTTTTTATTTACGCAGATTTTGAAATATTTATTTTGTTCTAATGAGTTTTTATTAAAACGTTATTATGCCTATAAAGATAATTAAACTGTAAGAAATTTAAATTAAAAATATTTGAAATTCAAAATTTGCAGGATATTTAGTTCTTAATTTACCAACATAATCAATAATTCTATTAAAGAAATTTTCCCCTTTTGTGCGCAGAATAAATTATGCAAGTAATTTGTATTTATGATTCATAAAAAGAAACTTAAATTAAAAAAAAATTATCGGTCAAAGGTCGGTTGACTGATAAAAAATAAATCGGTTCTATTTTTTATTGGTCAAAGATTTTAAAAAAATCATTTTTAAGAATAATTCTTGCCTCATAAAACATTTTTCCAGAATTTCATCTCTTTACCAAAAATTTCCGTAGAGAGTTTGAGGAAAATATCACAAATGATTGAGATATAAAATTCCGTTGCAATACCCTCGGAGCAATTTTAAGGTATCCGACAACGTTCGGGATATTTTTTTTTCTTTGCTAGCAAAAATTTCTGCTATACTTTTCTGGAGAATGTAGCACCAAGATACGAAAATGATGTAAAAATAGATCATAACTGTACAAGTTTTTACAAAATTGAAGCATTTTGGTCGAAATGTAGTACATTTTTAAACAAACTGATTCGGCTCTACAATGATTAATCAATTCATATAACATCAATTTCTTTTTATCATATGTACATAAGGCACTCAGGAGTGTAATGAACTAAAAACTGATTGATATTTTGAAATCTAAAAAACAGATGGAATTTTATGCTATTACAAATAAAATTTCAATAATTATCTATGCGATTTCTTATAAAATTTCTTATCTGCACAACTATAAATCAACAAATAATACACCTAGATCCAAATCTGTACTTCATTACATTCTTGGTATTATGATAAACATACCTGAAAAATTTCGTAGACATATCATGATTATATTTCGAGTTACCTCAAGAGCCGTTTAAATTTTTGAGGAAAAATAAGTGTTTCAAAAAACGCACAAGCTATCACTTGTGTTGAAATTTATAGCTGCTTCTTTTCATTAAATTGTTCTAATTACGTCTCTAACGATCGTACAGAAAAAAGAAAAGCAGATTTAGCAACAAAAATATACATTCATTTAGAACAGGAATTTATAAAAGTTGGGAATTTTCATCAAAATCGACGTTTTAAACGTAGTTCGATAGCTAAATACTATCATTTTAACTGTGAGAATAATTTTAAAGGATATCATTAAAATTTTTCATACAGACTTAAGCAAACTTCAGGTTCAGATGACAGTTGTAAGGTTTACATAAGATTCGATTCACAAGAATCGATCTTTTAAGTGAATAAATTAAAGAAGCCGCATGAGATATGCTAATTTCAAGGCATACGCGGTTGGTATAAATACCAAGCAGCTAGATTAAAGAGACGAAGTGTTAAGGAATTGAGAGAAGTGCTAAGGAAGTGAAAGGAAGTGTTGAGGGAGGAGTTAGATTAATGCTAAACTACGCGAGTTCGTGTTAGACGGAAAGCTATTTAGCGTTCTGTGGCCCAAAGTTTACGAAGCAGCTTTGCTGGTCGACTTTCTGTAGTGTCTGTGAGCATCTCAAGTTGTATTTTTCATTGCATGTGTAGTAGTTATACCAGAATATATATATTGATTTGTATTTCCCTGCATGAATGTTTATATAGCGCGTACTAGTAGTACGCATGCTTATGTTGAAAAGCAAAGTAATATGTGTCACTTTGAAATAAATGTTTATTAATTTAGAACTGTGTTTGAATCTAATTCAAGTAGAGTTCTCCTTAGTAAAACTCTATACTGGTGCCCGAACAGGGACACTTAACACTTCGTCTCTTTAATCTAGCTGCTTGGTATTTATAAAGTCCGTGTATGCCTTGAAATTAGCATATCTCAAAAGGCTTCTTTAATTTATTCACTTAAAAGTTCGATTCTTGTGAATCGACTCCTGTGTAAACCTTACACAGTATAGTGTGAAAGTGTTGTACCTGGAAATACAACCAATCACCCTAGAAATATATAATTTATGTAATTTGGTTTAAAAAGTTTAGAAAGGGTGTTTAAAACCAAGAGAAGTGGTCTTGTTGAGAAATTTATGTGTCTAACTCGCTTGAAAATTCATCCTTTTAATTACTTTACCACTGCAACATATTAACATTCAGTTAATATTATTGTCATCAGAAGCAGTTGTTTTTGTTATTAATTATAATTATTTAAGAATAAACAATTGTTTCAGAATAAAAAAAATTGCGATAATAAGTAAAGAAGTATTATCACAAAAACATAGAAACCGCTACCAAACAGAAATATTAAAATGTAAGTTCTTTTTTACAGTCATTTAAGTTTATTTTTTAATGCTGAGTTCACGTCTTCCTAGAAGCTTTTGGGTTTACACGATTTTCTCGTTTGGAAATTGCTATTTGACATGCTGGAAGGAAAATGAAAATATGAAAAGCGTATTCTCTACAGAAATCGTGTTTTCGTATACTGTTCTAGACAAGAAAATAAGAGTGAAAGCACAAAGAGTGGATAAGATTCAGTTTCCTCTAGAATTAGTCGTAAGATACCTTTGGCTTGTTCTCAATGACGAAATAAACATTTTGATGTGTTGAAAAGGATTGCTTTGAACAAGTTTTAGGGTCTTTCTTTTCTCATTGCACACTTTAGTTTGCTTAACGTTTTCACCTTACGGGGTGGGATAGCATGTATCCTAAGAATATATATATATATATATATATATATATATATATATATACCGGGTGCGTCATAAATTAGTGCAAAGTTCAAAAATTAGTAATAAAAGAGGTAATGCTCGGAAAAAAAATTTCTGTTTGCGCCAATAGGATCAGAGAGACATCCGATTTTTTTTCCATGTAAAAAAAAAAAAAAGTTTCTAAAAGTAACCGAAAAAGGGCGCTCACACGTAATACTGAGACGTTTTATGCAAATCAGGCAAACACAAACAGAAAATGAAACAGATCACAATTACATGAGATTGTGCATTTATTTTAAAGTGACAGATGTTCAACATTACCACCAGCACAAGATAATATGCAAGTGGGACATCACTAAGCCCATTATAGCGGATTGTAGCATGTCGCCATCGATTGCAGCGACCATCTGTCGAATTACATTTTTGAGTTCCACCAAAGGGGTTGGGGGCCTTGGTACACACGAGACTTTTAGTATCTCTACAACCAAAAATTTGCCGGGATCAAGTCTGGTGATAGTGAAGGCCACTGAACCTTACAACCGAGACTTATCACTCGGTCTTCAGTGAAAGATTCCGACAGGAACGTCTTGACATCACGTGAAATGTGGGGCGGGGCACCATCCTGCATGAAGGTAACAAAAGGTACCGTATGTCTTTCTTGCAATGCAGGCTTAACGTGGTCACGCAAAAGCGTAAGATGCCGTGCTGCAGTGACTGTACAGGTTTTCCTGCCGGATACAGGAAAAGGTTCTTCAAAAAAGAAAGAGCCCAGAATAAAAGACGCGGTGAAACCACACCAAATAGTCACATGAGGAGAATGCAGTGGCTGGCTCAGGTACTAACGAGGGTTTGGCGTCACCCAGATACGACTGTTTTGCGTTTTAATGTCCCCATGCAATGAAAAGTGGGCTTCATCCATCCACATGACGTTCAGCAATCATTGTGGGTTACGTTCCATTTGTACCAGAGCCCATGTAGCAAAGTTGTGTCTTGCATTTGAATCTGCCGGTAGTAACTGGTGAAGTGCCTAAATTTTGTACGGATACAGATTGAACATTCCGTGCAGCATACATCGAATCGACGGTTCCGGAATTCCCGTTCTTCTCCCAGCTTCGCGAGCACTGCTACTCCCCGTTGATGTGTCGGCTGCCAAATCTTCCATGACACTTTGTACAACATGGACGCGGTCCGCGCTCAATGATGGTCTGCCACTTCATGGACGATCCAAGAAACTCCCCGTTTCCTCAAAATGTCGTACTAAATCCAGTATCCGATTCAATGAAATAGAGCTTTCTTGCGCCTCCAGTCCTTTCTCCGTGCGAAACTTTCGCAATGCAATAGTTGTGGATTATCTATTCTTGTAGAAATGTTAATCCAACGCTTGATTTGGCAAAGTAAGCATGCTGCCAGCTTCGATTGACGAATCCATTTCCAGCCAGGTGTTTCACTGATAGCCTGATTTGCATAAAACGTCTCAGTATGACGTGTGAGAGCCCTCTTTCGGATACATTTGGAAACTTTTTCTTTTCCCCTACATGGAAACAAAATCCAATGTCCCTCTGATCCTATTGGCGCAAACAGAAAATTTTCCGAGTATTACTTCTGGTATTATAAATTTTTTAACTTTGCACGAATTTATAACGCACGCGGTATCTATCTATCTATCTATCTATCTATCTATCTCTCTCTCTCTCTCTCTCTCTCTCTCTCTCTCTCTCTCTCTCTCTCTCTATATATATATATATATATATATATATATATATATATATATATATATATATATATATATATATATATATATAACCCTCTTAATGGCCGTTCTTACAAAGGGGATATGAAATTTCCCGTTCTAAAGAAGGAATTGGAAAAACGGGCCCCGTAAGCAAAAGGTTAACATGTTTTTTGAATTATCCTCCGATACTCATGTATTCATATGAAAAGATCCATGAAAGTTGTGCTTATGAATTATCACCCCTCTAGGCGAAAAAAAATCACTATTATCATTTGTCCTCCTTATAGAAATCTTGCAGGTCTGAAATGTTTCATACATTGTTTAACTATAAAAAAATTGATACGTTTAACCCTAGCGTCAATGACCAAACGCTTCCCTTACATTCAATGACCGGGTACCGCGGTACACACGCCGAATTTCGAAAGCGTAACGCTGAAATCACCTTTCTTTCTACCAACCCTTCTATTTAAAGGGAACTTTTCTTCACACCCCGTCCTCGCGAAATGTATGTATACTGTTTTTACTGAAAAACAAAGTGGCTCATTATTTTCCTACGTCCAAAATTTTGCGTACGTTTCACGTTGAATTGTATTTAAGAAACGGACGGTTTTATTCGATTTATATTGTATTGTAATTTACTGTATGCTTTAGTAAATTAATAAAGAATTAGTAATTATTTTATTTATTTATATCTATATAAATCGCAACTTTATTAAGAAAAAGTGACAGTGATTCTTCCGAAGACACTTCTAATGTATTTGTCACGCCATTGAATTCGTTTCAAGCCAAATATGGAACTATTTGGAATAAATATCCAACAGGTTATAACCAAACAACAGCTCATAATATTGTTTTTGAAAGAAGTGGGCCACACAAATTAACATAAAACTTATCCATTTGCGATACATTCAAGTGTATATTTACAGATAAAATGGTTGATATGATCGTTAGACATACAAATCAAAAGACTATTACCATTTACGACGAATATAATCGAGACAATTCAGAAAAGAAACATTTAATATGAACGAAATTGACAGCTAAAGAATTTGATGCTTTTAATGGAATTCTACTAACGGCAGGTGCTAATAATACCAATACTGATGATACCATAGAAATGTGGAAACCAACTTCATAACCGGATTACAGAGATAGTATAAATAGATTTTGGAATATCCTTCGATTCATTCTATTTGATATTCAAAACACACGAACTGCACGACTTGAAAATGAGAAAGCTGCTGCAATTTGCGATCTTTGGATCTTACTAAACAATAACTTAACAAAACAGTATAAACCATGGAAAAATCTGACAATAGATGAGCAGCTATTTCCCTATCGTGGAAGAACTCGATTCACCCAGTTTATGCCAAATAAAACCGGAAAATACGGTATAAAAGTATCGTGGATATGCGATGCCATTAATTTTTATCCGATCTCTGGTCAATTGTATACCGGAAAATCGTAAGGACAACGTGAAGTCAATAAAGTCAAACGGGTCGTAGAAGAGCTTGCTACTCCATACCAACGCTCCAGCAGAAACATTACTATGGATAATTTTTTTCGTCACTCTCTTTGGTTCAACTTTTCTTATTCATATGTTCCTAGAAGAAAATAGCTGTTATATTGATTTTTACTTTACATCATGATAAAAGTATCTCTGGGGCCAAGGAAAAGCCAGAAATCTTTACGTTTAACAACAAAACAAAATCTGGTATTGACACGATGGATCAGATGCTTCGAAACTATACCTCTCAGAGACAAACGAAGA
The DNA here is from genome assembly GCA_907164885.2 of Dolomedes plantarius. Classification (NCBI taxonomy): domain Eukaryota; kingdom Metazoa; phylum Arthropoda; class Arachnida; order Araneae; family Dolomedidae; genus Dolomedes; species Dolomedes plantarius. The sequence continues at coordinate 197,724,931 of OU015490.1, read as the reverse complement.
GATGGGCACTTGCGTTTTTTTCAACATTTTGGACATATCTGCTGTAGCTGCTCATATATTATTTAAAAATGGAATATCGATATGCTCAGCCATAATAGAATGACCGCCGTTTATTTTTGCGTCAGTTAGGCGAAAACTTGTGTCTTCCATCAATTCAGGATCGGTCAAGAAATAATTAAGCCATGCGACATTTTTCAACCAAGTCAGGTGTTGAAAGCATTCTGAATTCCTTAAACAGTGTATCTCTGCCTGCTATGCCATCCAGCTCCAGTACTACAACAGATTTTCAGGCACGTGATTCAACTGGAAGAAAGCCAGTTGTTGGAGTTTGCCAAATGTGTGTTTCTGCTCCTTAGAAACTTCGGATAAAAACGGGACAGTCATGCAAAACTTGTGGAAAACGAGTTTGTGATGAGCAATCAATCTCAATATGCCAATGTAAAGTATGTGCTGAAACGAAATTTTTTATCTATAATTCTATTTGCCATGATGATAATTTATCCGTACTGATAACGGCAATTTCCGGCGATTGTAGAAATTCCGGCGATTGGTGGAAAGGACCAAGCGGATATTATTGTTCCAAGGGATATTCCTGACTATCCTTCTACTGAAAATAAACAATATTTAAATGAACTCAAAGGGCGCTCCGATAAAACTCTAATTCTTACAAAGGACAATATTTTTGATACATTTTTAAGTTTAACTAATAATTATTTGGAGTTAATTCGTATTTTGTCATATATTTTTAGATTTTTTAGTAATTGTAAGACAGGCCACACATTAAAAGGACCGCTCACCACCAATGAATTCAGGTGGTCGGAGTTATCTATAATTAAAGCCGTCCAGTTAAGATATTTTGAAAAGGAGATTATCAATCTTCTAAAGGGAGAACCTGTGCCCAAAGGTAGTGGACTTCAAAATTTAAATCCAATTTTAGACGAAAACAACATTTTAAGAGTTGGAGGTCGCTTAGGCAATTCTGACTTAAAGTTTGATCAGAAACAACCCATTATTATTCCCAATGAATTTTGAGCATTTTCACAGGAAGAACCATCATGCAGGCCCACAAACTCTCCTATATACCGTACGTCAAGAATTTTGGCCCATTAATGGCAGATTGACAGCAAGGAAGGAAGTTAACGATTGCATAATTTGCTTTAAGCAAAACCCTAAACCTGCTGTACAAATTATGTGTAATTTACCCTCTGATAGAGTAACTCCTAACGCACCGTTTAACGTTACCGGCGTGGATCTCTGTGGACCCTTTACTATAAAAATTCCTTATCAACGGAAATGGAAACTTGAAAAAGATAATGTAGAGGTGGGTGATTTAGTTTTAATCAAGGAGGACAATATTCCCCCCTCGAAATGGTTCAAAGGTAGAATTAAAGAAACCATTAAAGGCAAAGACGGTAAGGTTCGAGTAGTGATAATACAAACTCCCACTTCAAACTGTACTAAAAAGACCTATATCAAAGATATGAATTTTGCCAATGCAAAATTGAACTTTCTTATGGTTACTTCTTTTCTTTATTATTGTATTGTTGTATTTTATATTAGTATAGTTATAATGAGTTTAGTTTTCATTTTTTTTGTGCATTGAAATGTTATTTCAAGGCGGGCGGAATGTTCTGTACTGATAATGGCAATTTCCGGCGATTGTAGCGACACCTTTTGATTGTATGAAAAAACGCGCTAGTGTGAAATGTGTTCTAAGTACGTAAGTCGCTTCGCTTTCAGCGGCCATTTTTCAAGCCAAAGTTGCGGCACCGCTTTCAATAAAATTGTTATTTCTACAGTCCACTTTGCTTTCCCTCAGTTCCAATAATAATAATAATAATAAATAATAATATGTGTTGAAACGTAAATTTTTTGAAGAACTATATTTGTCGTGATAATAATAATTGTACTAAATAATACTACTAATAATAATAATTAATACTACTACTGATAATGAATACTACTTCTAATAATAATAAATAATTATTATTATTATGTTTGATTATATTTGTTGTAATTATAATCATGTACTTTTGCTTGTAGAGTTGCTTGGTATAAGAAAGTTCAATGCAAAAAAAAAAAAAAAAAATTCTATAAGTTTACAATTATATGCCTAGTTCAGATTCATGTAAATGACGAGGACTAAAAGCGATTTTACCAAAGGTTAACTAGAAATGATAAGAATTACGATAACAATCGCTAAAAGGTACCCGGGTACCTGGTCATTGACGCTAGGGTTAAGACCTGCTATTTTATGAAGAGCCACCTTATTGTAAACTAATTGCATGATTTATGACAAAGGTTCAGATTTTGCCCTGTCCTAAACATCGTTTCTCCCATCCCCTATAAAACTTTTTCTTTTCATTTATTAAGAACCACGGGAAAACTAGGATATTTTTTTCACACACAAAAAAAAAACAGATCTTCAAATCAGTCATTTGCTAGTAACAGAATCCTGTTTATGCTTGTATTGTTTACAGGGGATGTGGGAAATTGAAGTTATATTTTGACTTACCCTCATTAAAATGTTGATGCTATACAGGAAACTTACTTGAGTGTAGAAAAAAACATTGGAATTCCATGCCTTTTTACGTTACTCGAAATAAAAGGCATAAATAAATTATCAGTGTTTTATAAAGGAGTAGAATATCATGAAATTCGCTTGTTTTTTAGGTATTGTATTAAATTTAAACTTAGATACGAAAATATTCTAAACTATGCCTGTATTTTTCTTATCTTACAATTTATCGTAATTCATCTTTTATTAGAATATAATTCTAATGCAATAAACGAAAAGGCATTATTTTAAAACTATATAAGAAGCATGAATATATTCCGTAACAAAACAGTTCAACAATTTTACAGAAAAATTTGATTTGAAGATCTTTGTTTCGTTTTCTCTAATTATCGTACATTGACTTTCATAGGGAGTAATTTTAAGGATGTGAGAGGTTTCACGCAAAAATTTCCTAAAAAATGGCTTTTGCAAATTTAATTAAAAATAAATAAAACTGGTTAGAATGTATAACAACTCTGCTCAAATCTGATATGCAACTTTAAATCCATGTCTCTTTTTACTTTCAAATTATCCATACGATAATATTAATTTCTTTCAAGTTTGTTTTGTTTTCTCAATGATACATTATGAATAAAAACAGAACTACTGATAAGGAAATTGGAAAGTGTATTAAAGCAAAGAATGCTTATTTCTTAAGAGTGACTAAAACATAATCTCTACTTTTAACTTCTTTTCCTTTAAAATAATTTCTCACTTCTGGTTAAATTCATTTGAAACTTTTTATCACATTTGGTTTCAGTTAATCCTACATTTTAATATTCTTTGTGTCAACTTTAAAAGTGATATCACACCCATGCACAAATTTTTCAGACCTTGTTAGGGAAAATTTCTACAAATGTTCATATGCTTTAAAGACGCAAAAGGACACGGACTTTGAAAACCTGATGTAAAACCTTAAAAACAAATAAAAACTATTCTAGATCTGACTATACTGAATTGGTGACTATATTTTATTTCAGTTAATCCTACATTTTAATATTCTTTGGAGGTTTGTGGCGGCCCTGTGGTACAGCGCGCTGGTTTTGGGTGCTGAGGGTGCTCGGATCAAATCCCGTCATTGCGCCACGAAAAGTGCCTCCATTTGTGTCATCCCTACATAGGGGTTAATGCTGTTTGCCTATATGGTCCCCCATAATAAAATGGAGAGTAAACTGTGGCCTAGTATTGGCGAATGCTTGCCGACAAGTGCCTCCGTATTGAAAAAGAATATATATATATATATACAGTTGGCTCTCTGTTTAACGACGCTCTACTTAACGACGATCTCTATTTAAAGACGATATTTCCCAGTCCCGGCCCCTCCGACGTTATGGGAAATGTTATTTTTTCACAAATTCTGTTTAAGGGCGATCTCTACTTAAGGACGATTTTTCACGGTCCCTTGAAAGTCGTTAAACAGAGAGCCAACTGTATATATATATATATATATATATATATATATATATATATATATATATATATATATATATATATATATATTAATATATATATTGATTGTGTCAATTTTAAATCTGATATCACACACATGCACTAATTTTCAAGGACATCAGTTTTCTTTGGGAAAAATTCTACAAATGTTCACATGTTTTAAAGAAGCAAACGGACACGGACTTTGAAAACCTTAAAAACAATTAAAAACTGTTCTAGATGTGACTGTACTTGATTGGTGACTACTATATTTAACTATTCTGTGTTTAATTGGTGGTTATGTAGACCCAAATTTGATTTCTTACATTAACTTTATTTTTAATAAGTAAGGAAAGAGCATCATGTACTGTATGCAACATGACATGGCATCTACTTTTTTTACTTCCCATTACATATTAGCACTGATGGGCTATTTTTATCAATTTGACAGATTTATGATTCTGTCTCTTTCATCAAATTTTTCAATAAAAACAACTATCATAGCAGTCAATAACTTATAGACGTTTAACAGAGGGAAAAAAAGGAATGAATTCTAAAAATATCACTTAGGTTCTAATTTAAAATCTCTATCCATTATTCGTTATTGTTTAATATTCTATTTATTAGCTTTTTAGCTATATCAATTTATTTTATCTCCTTTTATATTTTACTCACTGCATCTATTTTTTAAATATTTTGAATTTATGCTCTCAAGCTGTGTTTTAAATATCTTCAGTGTTATTAAAAACTCAAATAATATATTTTTCTAAACGCATTAAATTACAACTTCCTGTTCAATTAAATATATACAGTGGAATCTCGATCGATCGTTTTCGGATCCATCGTTTTTCCGTATGTGTCGTTCATTTTATCCAGTCCCAACGGTCATATTGCTTTGTTATGTTTCCGCGTCTATCGTTTTTCCGCATTTATCGCTCATTTCAATCGGTCCCTTGAAAAACGATAGATCGAGATTCCACTGTATAAAGATTAGTAAATATACGTTTATAAACACATTTTTTCTTCTTTTATCACTTTCATATCTATTATTGCTTATCATTAACCCTTTTCCAACCGTAATGCTATTTTTCCTCTCATTTTACAACATTTACAAATGCGTTAAATTACAACTTCATGTTTAATTGAATATATATAAAGACAGAGTAAATATACGTTTATAAATATTTTCTTTCTTCTTTTATCTCTTTCCTATCTATTATTGCTTATCATTAACCCTTTTCCTACCGTAGTGCTATTTTCACTCTCATTTTACAACATTTACAAATGCGCAATTTATGCCATTTGTAAATGTGATAAATTGCATTTACAAGTGTAAATTATCACATTTACAAATGCGTTAAATTACAACTTCCTGTTAAATTAAATATGTATAAAGACTGGTAAAATATACGTTTTTAAACACTTTCTTTCTTCTTTTATCTCTTTCCCATCTATTATTGTTTATCATTAACCCTTTTCCTACCATAATGCTATTTTCACTCTCATTTTACAACCCTAATGTTCAATCGTGTATATCATTATCGCGAAATATACACTACAAACACACACATGCTTTCGAGCAACATAAGGCAGCCGAGTTTGGAAGAAAATTTAGAAAATATATTAAAGTCCACAGAAACTGCACTCCAACACAAAGCCCCGAGCTTTGGAGCAATGCCGATTTTATTTAGAGTGTCAGGAACACAAGCACTGTATTTTGCTATAGATGAATAATGAACTGTCGCAATTTTTTTTCTCCTGTCCCCATTCCAACACGTTGTTTGTCCACCCGAAAAGAAGCTGCCGAAGAGACCCTGCTGTATATAAATATATAGACAAACTCCCCCATACACACTCTCCATGAAATTCATTTTTCAAAAGTCTGTATAAAAGGGCTTCAGAGAGAAGCTTGTCATCTCCTCTTACGCAGTTCTTTGGATTATCTGCCGGGTATAAAAAAGCGCTTGGAAATTGAAAACCATCTGTTAAGGGAGAAACTGGCTCAAGCTGAGCGAGAAAGGGTGTGGTATAAAATTCTCGGAAAGGAAAAACATTTCTCAGTTGAATTTTGTTTTCCTGTGTCGCTCACATACTGGCTTCTTATCACAGGCGTTATTTGAAGAAATGGAATTCCTTGAACTATTTAATCACATGGATTCTAGCCTACACTGTGACTAAAATCATGAATAAAGAGGAAAAATAGTTTCGTACATTATTTATAGTATTAAAACAGCTCTTTCCAGCATGTGTGCCGTGGTATATTATGGTGCCAAAATATTTTTTGGGGGTGATAAACATAAAAATTTTAATAGAGCCCACTTTAAAAAAAACTATAAAGTTGATATCAAACGTTAGTGCTCAACACATAAATCGTTAGTCTCGCATTAATAAAACAAAACTCTTTAGCTATTTCCAATGCAGTCGTCTAGTGTAGTTTTATATTGAATCCCCCGTCTATTTTTGAAACTGCATTAATGTATTCTATTATAGTGTTTGTTACTTATATCTTTCATTGAAAAAATTAAATCAGCAATGGGGTAAGTATTTATTTGATCTTAAATTTGACATGTTCCGGATATATATTCCACTTTGATTTCATGTTTAACCCTCCGTTAGGCACGTGGAACACGATCGTAGACCAGGCATATTTTAAGTAACATAATTTCTAATATATGGTGCTCTCACGCGCTGCCTTCTCAGTAGCTTTTCGAAATACACTCATGGACAAAAAAATTAGCGCACCAAGAAATAATTGCTGGATCGTAACGAAACTTGCAATGAAGGTACATGTCGGGGAGATATGCAAATGATTACAAATGCAGCGTGATTGCGCATTACGTATAGCCGGTAGAGGGCGTTGAACATCGTACTCCGTGGAGTATAAAACAGGTAACCAAAGCTTGTTTGAGTGTGCTGAATCATTTACAAAGGAAGAGCTGAGATAGAAATGCCATTACGCCGTGTTCGAAGACAATATAAGCAGTTGTCGCAGTTTGAGGGGGGGGGGAGAATCGTCGGGATGATGGAAGCTGGGTGGTCAGCTAGGCGAGTAGCTCGTCAATTAGGCCGCTCTGATTGTGTTGTGAGGAGGTGTTGGGACCAGTGGATCCGAGAGATGTCATGTACACGAAGACCAGGCTCTGGACGCCCTCGACAGACCAGTCGTCGAGAAGACCGCTACATCGTAAGAAATGCATGCGTACAGCCAATTGCTTCATCGGCCGCCATCCAGGCACTGGTAGCACCTTCACTACGGGCCTCTGTGTCTTCTCGAACCATACGAAGGCGCCTGGCTGAAGGACAGTTGGTATCGCGGAGCCCATTACGTGTGCTGCCCTTGACCCCCACCCATCGACGCCTCCGTTTGGAGTTTTGCCACGCACGAGAAAACTGGACTGCAGCGGAATGGAACCAGGTCGTCTTTAGCGACGAATCCAGATTCAATCTCGGCAGTGATGACAATCGTGTTCGTGTGTGGAGAGCCCGTAGTGAACGCTTCAATCCTACCTTTGCTGTACAGCGACACATAGCTCCCACAGCTGGTGTGATGGTATGGGGTGCCATTGCCTACAATACACGGTCACCCCTAGTATTGTTCCGTGGCACCATGACAGCCCAGCGGTATGTTCATGAAATCCTGCAACCACATGTGTTGCCACTCATGCAACGGCTCCCAGGAGCCATTTTTCAACAAGACAATGCTCGGCCTCATATGGCAAAGGTGTCACAAGACTGTTTCCGCACTGTTACTACCCTTCCTTGGCCTGCCCGATCCCCAGATTTGTCTCCAATCGATCATATCTGGGATCATTTGGGACGACGAGTTGGGCATCCCACGAGTTTGAACGAACTAAAGGCAAGGTTACAGCAAATATGGAACGAAATGTCTCAAGACATCATACAGAACTTGTATGATTCAATGCCCGATCGTATCGCATCGTGCATTCGCGCTAGAGGGGGTCCAACGGAATATTAACTCCTCCGTTCTTTTGCCTTTTTCTCTGAAATAAATTATCCTTTTTCTTTGATTTTCTTATCATTTACTTATATCAAAGTAGTCATTACGTATGTAAAATTTCGTTTCATTTTGACGACTCCTTCTTGGTGCGTTAATTTTTTTGTCCATGAGTGTATATTGTTTTACGCAACTAGTATCGTTTCGTTTCTCAACGGGTGAGTACACGTGTGGTTTATTTGATTGGTCTACATTTGTTGACCACGCGCCTGATTACTTTACGTTTTGTTAAATACAAATTACATATTTACAATACATACGAAATAGAATACATTGTCTATTTTGTTAATTACAAATTACATTTGTAAGTATTATCTATATATATAAAACATTTCCTTGACTGACTGACTGACTGACTAACATACATCGTACAGACCAAACTGCTGGACCTATAGGGCTGGCTATAAGATGAATCATCTTATAGTGTAGGGGTGCACTAAAAGAGATTTTGGAAAAATTCTTCTAAGATTTTTTTTAATTAAATTTTTAAGCTGTTTGTGAAATATTCCTTAAAATTTGCATTTAAAATAATAATTGGAGGGTTATAAAATTTATATCACGAGGAAGATCCTAAAAAGTCTTTTAAAATGAAATCCTTTTCGAATCTTTATCTCCATTTTCAGATTTTTGGTGAATTTTTAAAGAAAAATTTTTAGAATTTAACTTATCAAATGCTGATCACGTGGTTTTTTTCTTTTCGTGATACTTTAAATTAATTTATCGTCACGTACATAACAACGAAATAAACTGACAAAAAATATTTTTTATTCTTTCTAATGCGGCAGGCGATTGGACATTATCCAAAAAAATATTAAATACAGTAAAGGAAATGTTCCTCAAACTGTACTATATTCTTTAGTATGTTCTATTAGATTTAATTTCAATATTTTCTTCTACATTATTTTGTCTATAAAAATATCCGTTACGATTTTTTTTATAAATTAATATATATATATATATATATATATATATATATATATATATATATATATATATATATATATATATATATTAGCATTAATTACATACATTGACCGATGAATTTAATTTGAATGTACTCCGTAAGTATAGGTTTTCAGCTAATCTTTATATAAATTTAGTACTCAAAAATTTAATTTTTGCTTACTTTTGTTGTTCTTATTTTAGTTTTGCCTTTGTATGTAAAAAAATCATTAAAAAGTAAAAACAAATTTTTATTGTTCCTAACAACTGCTAGATACGTTATTAAATTTTCCTAAATTCTATTATTACTGCTTAATATACTTAAAAGAAAGGAATGCAAGAGTTTTTATTGAAGAATATTTTTTTTGTTAATTTTTAACAGTAATAAATCTTGGTCTACGAATGTAGACCACGCGCCTAAACATGTTAATAAATGTCACGCACCTAACGGAGGGTTAAAAAATTTAAATGCCTAATATTCTAACAATGGTGTCCTAATTTTCTTATCTAATACCCAAGGGTTCTGTAAGCGTAATAATTACAAGATAAAAAGAACTTTTTATATACCATATTTTTAAATTTTCTGTTGAATCATATAAACGTGACAATTCAATGTATTAAAAAATACTTTTTAATTTTTTTTTAAAGAATTATCCCATCAACTTGAAAGAAACTGAAGTTAATTGGAAGTTAACTTGCTTTTAACTTTTCGTTCTTGTCGCAGCCGATAGATGGCTAAACCAGTCTACTAAACAAAATTAACTGAAAATGGATTTAAATCTGCTTAAAGATGGCTAAAATTATTTTAAAAATGCATTGTCATCGTGTTCTGAGCTATTCTAAAATTTTCAAATGTCCAGCTAGTGGGGAAGTTAGTTAAAAATCGATTGCAAGATTTGTAAGGGACAAACACACACACAAACAAAAAAAAGCAAGTTAATAAAAGTATGGTAAAAAGCTTGGGGATGCCCGTACTGAAACAAGACTTATAAAATATAACATAAGGAACATAAGTGATTATCAAGAGTCTCAATAAACATACTGCTAAAAGGTATCGTGAAAACATTTAATTTCGAAACTATATCCTACATTGTCTTATATAATACTAATTACTTTCATAGCTTATTTATGCAATTCTGAGAGTCCATTTTGCATCAATAGGACTATGCATGACATAATGTTGATATTACGTTTCCAGGGTTTGTTGTTCACAGTAAATAAACACCGATAGTAACTGATAGTCACTACTAATTTTAGAATCTTCACCTGCCATAACTCTTCATGGGGACATTTGTTCTGCATTTGTTTGACTACCATTCCTGACTGTCCTCTTTACCTGTTTGGAGAGACTATGGAGGGATTTTGCCCATATTGTGACATATGTTGTTTTAAAAGATTACCATATTACTGCTGACAACTGGCCTAACACAGCTAATTTGTTCGTCAAGAGATAGTTAAATGAGTATAAGCTGTTCGTAAGGACCTATACTCATTTAACTATCTTTTGACGCAGTAAAAGAAAACACTGTTATTAAGAACATTTAAGACCATTCAAGATTGGTAGTAAGTGCATTCAGGTTACAGTAATGAATTTTCACATTTTCCCCTCATTCTATTCATATCTTGTGTGCATCGTGTGTATGTATACAATCCTTTTTCGCAGTTTTCTGATCTTCACAAGTTTTTATAATATTTGCATCACGTTATTATGTGTTTTCTTAAATGTATGGCATAAAGTATTTTTTTTCCTTTTTATTCATATTTGAGACGTACTATGTAGTTCTAGGTTGCAAAAAAAAACTTCGTCGATATATATATATTTTTAAAAAGGCTTCATAGTAATATCAATTAATTTTAATCCGCAATATTTTTACTCAATGAAAAATACTACACGCATGCAAAATTTAAACATTCGGGTTAAAGTTAGATTTGGATCTACGTCTTTCCCTTGTAATCGGCTACTTAGCAAAACACAACCGATGAGTAAGGTAAAGTAATTCCTAATGCGAACGTGCACTCAAAGCATTACTCGTCGCTTACGCCTTGCTGAGAGATCCGGACCGACATTTTGTTGTATTTAGAGCTGTCTGCATGCACAGCTTAAGACTGATATGTATTAGCCATATTGGATTTGCACACCTCAATGTTAAATTATGGAGAAAGTTTGTCTAGTATTTACAGCTACATAAATGATGATAATTCAATAAAAATTGCATTTTCAGAGAGCCTGAACTTTTCTGCACCTTGCAACAGGATTCATTTTAAAACTTTTGTTCACCAAAGGAATTTGTGAGAGTTTAAAACACAGTATACTAGATTTTTTCTCCAAATAATTTAAATTAAAAAATATTATTTGCTTTTAAAAAAACGAAAAATGCTCTAAGATGTAATATTTTTTTCTCTATTATGGAGTACAAATTAAAAAAAAAGTCTTTAATTTCATGTCGGCAATCCTTGGACACATTTCCTAAATCGTATAACATGGAGGTGAGTGAATCAAATACGGTTAGTACACAACAGCCTTAAAGATAAAAAATTACAAAAAAATTGTTTAAAGGGTAAAAAAAAATTAATATATCGGAAAAATGAAAATAAATAATGAAATAAAATAATTTTTTTATTTACTCACATTTAGTAACGATTTTTTAAAAAATTCAATTGTGTCTTTATAAAAATATCTGTATAAAAGTAAAATGCTTGAAATTTTTTAAAATTGATTTTAAAAAATTAAATTAAATATTTAAAACCTATTTAGCATTTTAATATATCTGTAGAACAAATTGTTATATGTACATATTTTTTTTCTCTTTTAGGCACTCTGGAAGATGTACTCTCTGCAGAGGTTTACAAATGATTTGTATTCAAGAAATTGAAAAGCACTTTTTACAAAAGTTTTCAATCACTTCAAAGGGCAAATATCTCAGTTTTGACAATGTATTTCTCCTTTAGTAAACATAATTTGGAAATTTTCACTTCAAATAGAAAATCCTGATAACATATAATGAAAATATGTACAATATCAGAGACGTCTCCCAAGATTGTTTAGATATATCCTTTCAAAAAAGATAAATCAGGAAAAATTCTATACTGAAATCAGACTTATACATTAACAGCATGATTCGTATAGACAGTACAACCTAAAAATACTGTATCAGGCAATTCAATCATCATAGATACATGCACTTTATACTATTTCATTTTAAAATATCGACAGTATGTATTAACACAAAATAATTTTTATTTATGAGAATTTTGATTTCCAGACCTCTTTATGGTAGATATCAAAAATTAATCGACAAAGGTAGCTGATGAAAGTATTTTTTACAATACGAGATATCTTAATTTAGGATAAAAATTACATGTTGATACACTAAAAGACGAAATATTCGATAATCGTGGGAATTTAAAATGCAATTTTAAATGACATGAGAGATTTCCGAGGGTACAAAATGTAAAAGCTAATTACTTTATAGAGAATATGCACTTCTACAATAACCTTCGGTATGTATCTCGAAGTGACACTCTAAATAATTTCATTCAAACATAACAACAATTCTTACATAACAGCAATTTTTATTCAAATATTTGCAATTGTAAATTTTGCTTTTCAACATAATGCAAGAGCACTACTAGTACGAGATATATAATATTTATGCAAGGAAAATGCAATTCAATATATTTTCTGATATAACTATTCATGCAATGACAATACGACTTGAGATACTCACAAATACTTCGGAAAGTCGACCAGCAAGGCTGCTTCGTAAACTTTGGGCTTAACAAGAACTCGCGTAGGTTTGAAGCAACATAACTATGCCTCGAGCGGCTGCTCATAAAACTCAACTACTATTAAACCAGACTCTATGACTAGCTCCAGCCCGATATTTCGTTTCGTCAGCTCTAGTCCATCTTTCACTTCCTCTCACTTCCTCAACACTTCGTAGACCCTTCTTTAATCTAGCTGCTTGGTATTTATACCAACCGCGTATGCCACAATTAGCATATCTTAAGCGGCTTTTTTAGATTTATTCACTTAAAAGTTCGATTATTGAGAATCAAATATTATGTAAACCTTACCACTTTACACTACAAAGATTTCATTTCATAAGTTTACTGCTAATGTATTGAAAATTCTAGCGATATGTTTTCTTAATATGTTAACAGTTATCTAAAATATTTTACTGAGAAATTATCTATAATTAAAAAGAAGATTAAATCTATTTAATATTCGTTGTGGAGTCTAATAAACAGCATTACTTTAATATGAATGCGCAGGAAGTAGAAAGGCATATGCATTTTTACGAAATATTGAAAGATGACCGGTAAAATCATATTTTAAACACTGCTAGCCAGGTCGCACTGGGAATAGACGATTCCGTTCGTAACCTGAATATGCTGGTTGTCCTCAGGGTTCAGCTGGTAGAGATACCTGAAGAAGGTGTTGAAATTAATTTTTTTTATTGTTTGTAGATTCAGCACATCTTAAAGCATAACCACGTATAAGAAAATTTGAAAAATATTGATTAATACTTTCTATATGAAGATCAGAAGGACATCAAGTCACGCCAACATGCCCCGTTAAAATATGAAACGTAGTTTTTATATGGTATATAAAAGACACAAAGTATAAGAAAAGATATTTTGTGTTCCAACTTAACTACTACTTTCATCGATCTTTCTCATCATCACAATGAATGCAAACATAAAATATCGTGTCCTCAGTGACACGCGATTCATGTGCCCAACGATTCCACCTTTTACATTGAATCCAGTTATCTCCTGATTTATTGACAATTTTATTGACTTTTATATGCTTATGAACGTAGAAAACAAACTTTTGGACCGCGAAGCATCTTTGGCAACTCGGTAAACATGCCCAGGATTAAGGGGGCACACTACCTTTGACTACCTTGAAATGACTGTAAACATGATCAAATTCAAGCTACTGAAACTCCAATAATATTAATATATATATATATATATATATATATATATATATATATATATAATTTTTTTGTTTTATATTAAAATTACAATTCTTCAGTTATATTTTATACAAAAATAGAACTTGTAAATTCATACATAATTTTTAGATTTTATTTTTAAATGTACACATTACTCAAAAGGGAAAAAATCATTGAATGTTTCGTGCATCATAAAATTAAGAAATATTCATACAGAAGCTATTTTTTGGTCAAATTAAATTAATAATATACTCAAGTTTAATGTAAAGCCAAAAAATATAGTTTAAATTGAAAAATTTACATAAAAATTAAAATTTAGAAATTTTTTAAAAACATTTTCAAGTGTACATTTTTTTTTTACAAATTTATTTTTATTTTTTTGTTTTAGTATGTAAAGAAGCTTAAAATAAAAATCTGATAAAATTTTTGTGTATCTAGCACACATAGTTTGGGAGTAACAGTGAGCGTAATCCAAAAATTTACATATTTGAGAAAACTGAAGTTAAAGTTGAAATATTCATGGCCGTGGCAAAAGAGTGAGCTTTACATTAACTCTCAGAACTCGAGAAATAATGGGAATTTTTTATGCGGTGTTTTTACAGATTGTTCAGAAATGTCCCAAAAATCACTTCATATTCATAACACTTGGAAATGTTAAGGCATGAAATCTGAATATGGCAAAAACCAAATATCGATTTTTTGAAGTTTTAAAGGTGGTGGGCCCCTTTACATGGGCCAACTTGCCCCATATCGCCATTTTGGCATTTTATCGCTGTATCAAATATTCTGTTAATGTTTTTTTCAAATCAGTACTTAGAGAATTAGCTCTGAACAACGATCTTTTAGGTTGCTATTCACCTAAGTGAAACTTTAATTTAGAAACAAATCAGAAACGATTATTTATAAGTGCAAAAAAAAAAAACTCACTTCAGTGAAAATTTTAAAATTTGAAGTGACTTTCGTTTGATTGCTTCTTCGCTGTAGACTCTGTCATGGGTGAAAGAAAACGTGCTAAGACACATGTCGCTAAGCTAGTAACGCAATCTACCGGATAGTTTGAAAAATATCTCAGATGGGCCAACGTGCCCCTATGACCAACATCCCCGGTCTACATTACCCTGAAGTGCTAGAAAAACTGAGATATCTGTCTAATACGTCATTGGGCATTGGGAAATAAAGCTGAATCATGCCGTAAATGTTGTGCAGTTCTAACGATGACATTAGTAGAGGTCCAAGCGTGGAATTGCGACGTCCGCACTATTATAGTAGGTTCGATGTTTTACCGGAATTATTATATTCGTGGTACATCATTGAAATGGTTGAAGTTAATAATCTAAACGTAATTTAATAATCTAATAACTTGAGTTAATAATCTAAAATTTCTGTATCTTTTTTCCTTTGCGATCTCAGATGTTACGAAAAAAGCTAGTAAAGGAAATTCGCATGTTTTCGGAATTGTATTCTAGCGTCCGTGACTTTATTTTTGCGAAACATATGCTATGACGTGTTAACTGAGAAAATTAACTGAGAAATGTATCTGAGAAATACAGTTGTTAGTGTCATCCTTTAAGAAGAAAACAACTTTGACTTCAGCGCCAGCACAGGCGTAGCGTCAGAGGGGCACGGGGGGGGGGGGGCGTGCCTCCCCAACTTAACTTGAAATAAATTAAAACGTTAATAGAAGTTCAGTTAAAATCAGAAGATTGTATAAAACTTTTAAGAAAGTTGGTATTTTTCCGCTTTTTCAAACTGTGAAACTGAAGATTCCGATTACGTCTTTAGCCTTAACATAGTTTTTAACAATGATATGATCCATAACAAAAATTCGATGCTGTATTTTTTTCTTATTTTATTTATATTATATTTATTTTTCTCATTCTATAACTTTTGAATACTACTCAAACATCAATTCTATTGTTATTCAATTTCAAAAAATCATATTTCATATTTTAAGCACCATCCAGTAGTCAATGCACTGAGGACCCTAACTGAATTCATTTCGTGTGTGTGTGTGTGTGTGTGTGTGTGTGTGCATGTATGTATGTATGTATGTATGTATGTATGTATGTACGTAACCTCCTTTAATGGCTGCTCATACAAAAGAGTATGAAATTTTCCGTCCTAAATAGGAAATCTGAAAAATGCAACACGTGAGCAAAAGGTGAAGGAACACAGAATTTCATTGACAGACCATAAAATAGATAAAAAAATTTGTTATAAAAATTATTACGGGTTATAAATAGTCTTAAAATATAGATTCACAGGCGAGGTCACATAAACAGCGAAGAACAAAAATGCTGTGACTAACTTTTCAACCAAGACAGAAACGTTTTCTGTAGAATGATACCTTGAAAGTATTTTCATATGTATTTTTTTCAAAGATGTCATATCATGAGAATCGTAATCATCGTAGAAACATCTGGTGTGTGTTATTTTTTTCTGAAAATTCTATGGGCGTTTTAAATAATAAAAAAAAAAAATCCACAAATTTTTGAGTATTTTTCAAGACTATTAAAACTATCTCAAAGGGAATCCCAACTTGAGAGAAATTTTAAAATTATCTTTAAGGCTGCTGTGTGCTAACCGAATTAAATTCTCTCACGTTAATTTATGGAGAAAAATTTGTCCAACGCTTGCCTACTTAGATTTAAGGATGTATTTTTTAATTGTACTCCATGAGAGAGAAAGAAATTTTCCACCTTGGGGCATTTTTCGTTTTTTTTAAATGCAAATAATGATTTGAATTTTTAATTTTTCTGGAAAAAAAATTTTTATAGTATGTTTTAAAAGCTCCTAAATTCCTTTGGTGGACGAAATTTATAAAATGAATCCTGTTGCAAGGTTCATTATAGTTCAGGCATCTTAAGATACCATTTTTATTGGATTATCATCATTTATGTAGTTAGAATTTATGTAGTTGCAAATAGTAGACAAATTTTCTCCATAGGTTAACATTGAGGTGAAAGAATCCAATAGGGTTAGTACACATCATCCTTAATTGCTGATTGATCATGAAAAGATCACGGGCCATGTGGTGGTCGTATTGTTATGTAAGCGATAAACCACTCCTTTGTTGCAAACTAGCATTTAACAATTTGATTATAAGTCAATCTATGAAGTCAATGGATGGGAGAAGGTACGATCCCTCCAGATATCGCCCCTGGTGATGCTTGGTGAAAATTCAGGTGACATAAGTGGGTAATGTTGATTCACCTGCATGGTGCTCTGAAATTCGAAGTAGTCAGCAATTACAGAACTGTATTATTTTTGGCAAAGGATAATTGTCCAAAGTCCTAGAGGGTGAAATGCCTCACCCTGCTATTTTTTGGTTTCTAAAATGTAAAATGTAAATTTAATGTATCTTTTAACCTTTGTCCTTTTGCTGGTTTTTAGTAAATGACTTTTGTCCATTTTTCGTGTACTCGACATTTAATTTACATTTTATGCAAGATTTTTAAACATTCTTTATAAATCACTGTTTTTTATCACTGTTTTTATCACGTTTTATTGTAGTTGTCTGATGTATTTTAGTACCTTTGTCACCCGATTTATTACGGTCTTTGTCACATTTTATATAAGACTTTTTTATTCTTCATAGTTCTTATAACCTTCTATATCATTGTCTATATATCACCGTCAGTATTTTTTTTATATCATTACTTTTTTATAAATCATTTTTAGCATGTTTACACTGGACTATGATTTTGAATTGCTGAACTATACGTTTTTCGGGTTTCACCATGTGTTTGGCGCAGCATGTCCTCTATGGACCTTGCACCATTAAACCCCAACCAACCAAAAGCCCAGAAATAAAATAAATTTAAATAATTACAAGATAAAAATGACTTTTTATATACCATGTTTTTAAATTTTCTGTTGAATCATATAAACTTGGCAATTCTATGCATTGATAAATACTTTTTTATAATTTTTTTGATGAATTATCCCATCAACTTGAAAGAAAAAAAGTTAATTGGAAGTTAACTTGCGCTTAACTTTTCGTTCCCGTCCTGGCTGATAGACGGCTGCACCAATCTACAAAACAAAATTAACTGAAACTGAATTAAAATCTGCTTAAAGCTGGCTAAAATTATTAAAATAATGCATTGTCATCGTGTTCTGAGCTATTCTAAAAGTTTCAAATGTCTAGCTAGTCTTGAAGTTAGTTAAAAATCGATTGCAATATTTGTACCGGAAAACACACACACACACAAACAAACAAACAAACAACAAAGCGAGTTAATAAAAACATGATAAAAAATAAATTTGATTGTACTGTGTGATTACTTTTTTTCGCCAAAGTATATATATCTAAGTCTACACTACAATTTTATTCAGAATTTTGCATAAAAGCAGTCGGCATGTAAGAAAACAACTTAGTTATTTTTCTCTTACTGAACCCTAAAGAAAGACAAATGGTTGTTCTTTCATCTTAGGGGAGTTAAAATGAAAGTTTTAAGTGCTGAAACCTGCATTAAAAAATACCATCCCACAGTACATATAACACACTGTGCAGCTACGTAACACGTCAACAACACCCGTGGATGTACTCTACGAAAATAATGGTCTACAAAACTCACCCTCCCCTCTTATATTCCTTTGTCCCCTCTGTGTCTGAAACGAGCTGAAAGACGAAACTGCCGTGAAAAAAAAGTATATATATATCCACATATAAGTATATATAGAGAAGAACATTTTTCAGAATTATTCTCAAAAAGAATTTACCAATTTCTTAAAAGTAGTTTTCTCAGTCCTACGTTGAAAAAAAAAGCGTGATGACACGAAAACATCTTTAAAAAGTAACTGAAAGAAAAACCGTGCTTGATATAAACTGGGGAGATATCAGATTTTGAAGTTCTTTTTTAATGTCACCGATAAACTTTATTCCATTTTCCGAAAGCAGTTTTAACTGAAAAATGTTTTCTTTATATAGAATTCCCTTTGATACACACAATAGATTGATATATAAAGTGTTTTAAGAAGCGTCGTCTTTCTTAAAGTTCTGTAAATCGTTTCTGGGGTCTTTATAGAGTGTCACCAGATAGGGTTCTATGAAAGAACTGGAAAATTTTTATATTTTTTTTCGCGATCTCAGATATTACGAAAAAAACTTGTGAAGGAAATTCGTATGCTTTCGGGATTATATTCTAGCGTCCGTGACTTTATTTTAGCGACACATATGCTGTGACGTGTTAACTAAGAAATTTATTTGAGAAATACGATCTTTGAAGATGGGTTACTAAAACTTGACAATTCGGTTTAAAAAATTTAAAATATTCTTTATAAGTAAAAGGATATAAACTCTCTACATTCTACCAATTTTTTAAAAACCCTATGATAAAAGTTGTAAGTATCTATTACACATTTACGCACAAAATAACAATTATATTTCTACATAAGTTATTGTACTTAATAGAGCCCTTTATATTTTACTTCAGGCTTTAAACTTTTTATAATTTTTCTCTTATGCAAATATTTTAGATATTTTCTGTATGCATTTAATTTCCTTTTATTAATATAATTAACTGGTTACGCAGCACTTGCAGATTTTGATTTATCCTCTTAAGTCTGGATAATCCTCAATTTACATACATACATACATACATACATACATACATATGTGTGTGTGTGTATAATACATGTGTGATTTAGTTGTCCTTGACTCCGACGAGCATTAATTGTTTTGGAAAAGCAATGTGAATCAGCCATTCCGAGAAATTAAAATTTAATAAGTAGCAAAAAAGTATTCTTCACTTACTATGTTAAAGTCTATGACACTTATCTTATAAAATATAACTAAATTTAACAGAGCTAGATAATTATAAGAATCTCATACTTGTCTTATAAAGTATGTTAACTTTATGCCATCGTACATAAACCAAAAATATAATGGAATACTTCATTGCTTTTCAAATATATCACAGAGTAGGTAGTAAATAGCATCATAATATAGTCACACTTTAAATATAATTCCTGCGAATATAAATACAATTTCATATTCAAGGAAATATATGCTCATAACATGGGATAGTACCGAATTTTCACACTCTGCTATCAGGGGTGCACTTGTCTGCAGTAAGCGTCTTTGCTATTCGTCGCTACTACACTCTCCTTTATTTATATTCCAATCAGTCTTTTCTGACAATAGCACCCTGTCCTTTATTGCCCATGACACATTCATTCTGCGGTGCATTTCTAGAGAGCAAATACGGATATAGCGAAAAGTACCATGTTCTCTACTCTAGGAATTATCACGAAATCGCTCCATGAAACTCGAAGCTTTAAATAAAGTCTTAAAAATACAGTTTCCTCCTACGCTTAATAAATTCTAAGAAAAATTTTTTAAAAATTCAATACCGGATTTTGTATTTCATTAAATATTTGACTGCATACATTGCACAGAAAAATACAGTGCGTATTAAAAGATACGATGTTTGCATTGAAAGCGAAGAATATGTCTGTTTGATTTTAAATGTAGATATTTTCAACTTATTTTATTTCTTCCTGGTCATGACATTGTTAATTGAGTTTTAAGAATTGTCTTGTAGAATTCAAATATTATAACCGAGTAAATTTAGTGAAACGTAACTTTCTACAAAATAATACAGAATGTTTAAACGCTTTCAATTTCCAGTTTCAAAAAGTGTTATTTTTGTAGAATAAAGGCTAATAGTAATTTGAGGTTTTGATTTAAATTAAATGATTGAATAATTTGCTAGTTTCAGCAAAATATATGCCTTGATGTGTTAACTAAGAAATTTATTTCCGATATATGATCTCTGAAGATGGATTATTAAAGCTTAGCAATTCTGTTTAAAAAATTGAAACTATTCTTTTTTTATAAGTAAAAGGATATAAAATCTCTGTATTCTACTTATTTCTTTATAAACCATATGATAACACACACACACACACACACACACACGCACGCACACACACACACACACACACACACACACATATATATATATATATATATATATATATATATATATATATATATATATATATATATATATATATACTAGCATTATTTCCCGGCGTTGCCCGGGTAGATATATAGATATAAAATTTTTCATGCATTCTATCAAAAAAAGACTGGGCTGCACCCCCCGCTCTTCATGTTCATCTGGCCAGACAGAATGCGCTTAGCGCGTTTCTACTGGAATGATATACCTAGTATTCTTTAGATGGAAAGCATGAAAAATGTTATATCTATATATCTACCCGGGCAATCATTCTTTAAAAATAATTTCATTAATTTTCTTATGCCTTAATATAACTAATGGACAAATTTTCGGAATGAAAGTTATGTGTCGTTATGTTTCTCTGTTTAAAGAGCTTTTCCTCCCACTGCTAGAAAACCCCCCAAAACTCTAAAAGATTTATCTTATATGATTTCACGGAATAAGTAATTTATATACATATCGTATGTTAACTCTGTTTCGCGAACTTAGGGGAAAAAGCCTGTAGAACACTTAAACTTCTTCCCATTTTATAATCCTCAAACAATTAAGATATTTAGATCAACGGAAGGCTTCCAAAAATTTCCAAACTAAATTTTTCTTTTTTCTCCTTGCTTTTTTATCCAAATTTTATTAAGTTCTATTAGTTTGAATGCCATTGTCTAAAACTGACTAAAGCAGCGGTTCTCAACCTTTTTAGACTCACAATTCCACTAAACGTAAGAAAAATAGACACCTCGTCCTCCCCCCCCGTTATTCCCCAGACCAACTCTGAAACCACCCCAGATCACCGCTTTTCCCCCGCGTATCGAATTTGAAGGGTTGTCGTAAAGGGGCTGTATCTACATTTAAGAGGTGCGCTTAGGGGCAGAAAAATCATTAAAAAATTAATTAAAAAACTAATTGAGCTCCAATTTTCATTTTTCCTGATTTAAGTTTCTAGGGTCCAAAACATTAACTGTGCCGAATTTGGTCCCGGTGGGTGAAACAGTCTATGATTCTATAGCGGACAAACAAACAGACAAGCTCTTTTATATATATATATATATATATATATATATATATATATATATATATATATATATATATATATATATATATATATATATATATATATATATATATATATATATATATATATATATATAAAGGGCTTGGAGTTAAAGTAAACCAAGTTCATTTTTCAGTCTTTCCGTACGAATACTGTAATGATACAGTAAAAACATAATTATTTTTCAGTAGAATAGGGAATGAAGTTTGCTCTATAAATGTTAACCATCATATGGCAACAGTTCTTTGTAGGAGTATGACTGAATAATAACAGATTTCTTCTCATAGCTATAATGGTCCAACTCCATTCTTTGAGTTATGAACAAGCATCATTTTAGTACGCGTATTTTGTGATTTAACTTATTTCATTGCCCTTAACTTACCTCACACTCAATTTTAGGAAAGCTATTTATATCAGTTAGGAAACTGTCTGACTATTCTAAATAGAACGTTTTCTTGCGTGGGTTAGTACAGAGCTCGAAGACTGTGTGATCGTGTCCAAAGGATGGTAGTGGTTCATCTCAAACCAAGATATTTTCCTATTTTATAAATATGAGAATGCGAGAGTTCGCAAGAAAATATCCTTGAATACTGGGAATAAGTTTTTGAATACTGTATAGACGCTTCATTAAAAGGAGGTTTTTGGGGGGATTGACAGCAGGGATAAGGCAACTTGAAACAAAATTGATGATTCTGATGTAGTTGCCCACATCAAATCTTTCCATTGATAAAAAAGTCACTTTTCACGAAACAGTTATGTACCAACAAAAAGCATCTTAACCTTATAAAAAATATATGATCTATAAGTTGCGAAGTGTGTTGATGAAAACAATAAACCATTGAAAGTTAAATACTATAATCAAGTATTTTCATTGAAACTCAATTTACACTTTAAGGCTCCTTCCAAGGACACTTGCAGTAGGGTTAT
The DNA here is from genome assembly GCA_907164885.2 of Dolomedes plantarius. Lineage (NCBI taxonomy): Eukaryota > Metazoa > Arthropoda > Arachnida > Araneae > Dolomedidae > Dolomedes > Dolomedes plantarius. Next base: position 197,702,082 of record OU015490.1, on the reverse strand, counting down.
TAACTCATATACAATATAAAAGTGAACAAGAACCTGAAAAAACACTTGAAATTGTAAAGGAACTGCCCTTAGTTCTTCCAGAGATAGCAAGGCAAGTCAGAATGATAGTACCTCAGCTTCAAATGAGACTAATGTTTGCACATTTGATCTTCAAAAAACATTGCTTTTTCTAATAAATATTTCAACCTCTATTGCATATTGCAAAAGAAATGATTGCATATGCTGTCTACCATCCACTGGCTACGTGTATGTTTGGTATCAGATCGCGGAAGGCAAGGGTTCTAAGGATCTTTCTTCTTGTGTTTGCAAGTATTTAAGACAAAATCCACGAACTTACAAATTCCTAATTTTACGTTGAGACTCGTGCACTGGGCAAAAGGGAAATGTAAAAGTGATCCTTTCTTTGCTGAAACTATCTGCTTACATAAGTGTTTTTAATGATAGCCAACTCCCAAAGCATAAAGTTTCAGAGGGAAAGCGGACAATGTACACCTTCAACTCAAATTATATGCGAGGGCTTAATAACAATTGAATTGTTTGTGACAATATGAATTAAATAGTTTAAATAAAACATGGCACTACGTTTACTGAAGGAGAAAACAAACAAAAGTCAATGGTCAATTAATTATTATCGTTCCTCTTTGAGATCAGTTTTTTCAGAACTGGATCTCCTGGATTTGGTTCAATTTAACTCTGAGCCCTCCATATCTGAATATATAAAACACATCCGTAACTGACTGACTGACAGACAACGCACAGACCAAATCACCGGACCTGAAAGGCTGAAATTTTACATGGCGATTCTTCTTATAGTATGGGGGTCACTAAGAAAGATTTAAAAAAAATTCTTCTTAGATTTTTTTAAATTACATTTTTAAGCTGTTTATGTAACTTTTTCAAGTTTGCATTTAAAATAATAATTTGATTGTTAGAAAATATATATTACGAGAAATATCATAAAAATGCCTTTAAAATGAAATCATTTTCGAATCTTTACCACCATTTCCTGAGTTTTTGTGAATTTTTAAATATTAATTTTTAGAATTTAATCTATTAAATGCTGATCACGTGATTTCTTTTTCTGGTACTTTAAATTAATTTATTGTCACGTGCATAACAACGAAATAGACAAAAAAATTTATCGTTGTATTCAATTTGAATGTATTCCGTAGCAAAGTACGGGTATTCAGCTAGTATATATATATATATATATATATATTATATATATATGTGTATGTGTGTGTGTCTTTTCTTCTCTAATACATAACACAAAAATTTATATATTTTGCAGTATACATTATTGAAAGTATACGTAGCGTAGGAGAATCAGTTAAAGGAATCTAACTCTTAGTGCATGATGAGAGTATTCATTTGCAGTATTTTTTTTATATTTTAGCAGGAAGTGATCCATCCCCCACCGTTGAATTTAAAATTAATCCAAGTGAATTATTTGCTTTGCTCCATCATTTACATTTCTCAATGCATCATGTTCCCCGGCGTCGTGTGAGCTTTATAAATATTTAAATGACTGCAGAGGGATTTCGAGTCTTAGCAAAACTGTGAAGGAAACTTTAAATAGGGGAGAGCAGATGTTAATTCTTGAGCAGTTCTGTACAGTTATGCAAAATGCAAGCGATTGTTGCGCACTTTCCCATGGTGTGTGTGACATGTTAGTAGTTTCATTATTTTTGGATTAGAAGTTACATAAATTCTTTATCTAGTACAACGGTCGTTCAGCCCTTAAATTAGTGCTTGTATTACACGTGTTTATCGTTTCATGTTTAGTGCAAAACTGCAGGTATGACTGGTTATGTACTACACATATACACACACACGCACACACACACACACACACATATATATATATATATATATATATATATATATATATATATATATATATATATATATATATATATACTGAGCGGCCATTTATTATGACCACCTGACAGTTCTATGCAAATGAGCTATTGCATCACAGTCTTACCACTAGAGGGAGAGATAGCTATGGCAAGGGTATGCAGGACAAGTGAACCATCAACTGCACTGTGTTGCTTGCGAAGATATGGACTAAAAACGTGATTTAACTGAGTTTGAACGCGGGATGATTGTAGGACCTCGAAGCGTCTGAACCAATATCAGCAAAACGGCTTCACTTGTGAAGTGTTCGAGAGCAGCAGTTATTAATGTTTACAGATAGTGGACTACCAAACAGAAAACTAGGTATCAACGTCAGGCTTGTGGTCGTCACAGGCTACTGAATGCTCCATTTGAACGGAGACCTGTCGGAGTGGTCCAGTCCAACAGAAGAACAATAGTACGTCAAATACCGGGGAATCTTAATCAAACAGCAACTGTGAACGTCTCTAAACGAACTGTTCACCGCACATTACAACGTATAAGCTATGGAAGCCCATAATCCGTTCGAAAATCTTTACTGTCTACTTTGTACAAGAGCAGACGTCTCCAGTTCGCAAAGGAGCACAAGTATTGGACAGTAGATGACTGGAAAAGGGTCATGTGGTCTGATGAATTGCGTATTCAAGCATGAATACATGCACTGCATTTCCACAACACTTCAAGCTGTTGTAGGCAATATTATGGTTTGTGGGATATTTTCTTGGCATTGTATGGGTCCTTTGATTCCTGTAAAACAACGTCTGAATGCCCAAGGGTATTTAAGTGTTATCGCAGATCAATTACATCCTGTTATGTAAATAGTGTACCCTGCCGTGGATTGATACTTCCAGCATGACAATGCTCCTTTTCATAAAGTTGACATTGCCCTCAGGTGTTTCTAAGAGCATGTCGGAGAATTTACCTTGCTTCGTTGGTATGTACAACCAATGTGTGTTTGAGAGTGTGCGATAACATTCACATAGCGTAGTGGAGGAGATGATTCTTCTAATAAACTACACATCATTGATTCCAGAATGCTGGTCATATTGTAATATTACATCACTGGCACGGTTCACGGGAGGAGTGAATCAACCACTTTTGTAGAGTTAGTGGTGGAGAGACTCGTAGTTGGTAAACACGTGATTGAAGTAGCAGGAATACATACACTTTTAAATCCAAAGAAGGGCTTTATTCACTGGAATATAACGAAGACGTATGCAGTACATTTCAGCAACTGTACATGAGACACTTTGACGATTAAACACAAAAAAACTAGCCCCGGTATTTCCGAAGCTAAAGTATCACCGGACGTTGCATTATGTGGAACATGTTGAGTTTAGAAAGAGGCCCGTGACGATAGAGCAACACAGGACGAAAGATCGCGGAGATAACAAAAGTAGGGACGAGACATGAGCAAGGTACAAAGACAGACATGGAAAAGGAGCGAGGGAAAATCACTGTTCGGCTTTTATATAGCATGAGGGCGCTAGAATCTTAAAATACCTTCAATTGGCCAGAATCGTACACGTGAAGTTATGACACAATGTGGTATGACTTTCCGATCAGGTGCGGCGTGGAGTCTGGTTATCTGCGTACCCGTGAGGCGTCACATGACACTTAGCACAACTGCTAAGGCGCGCAGCTCACCATTTGGCTGCAGACTGTCCGCCTATGATGTCGATGTAGCAAAATGTCCTTTTGGAGCAACGTTCCAACATTAACCCATTTAGGACCGCTCTATGTTTCCTTTATTGGAAATGCACCAAACAGTTTTTAACACTTCTTAGAACATTAATTACACAAATAAGTTGTTTCCATAAAATTAAATATTTTACGAGAGTTACAAAATGTTGCATTTCATCAGTGTTGCGACATCAGTGCAAAGCGGTTTAAAAATTTAAAAAATATAGAAATTTAAAATTATAATTTTTTTTAAATTTTAAAATCGTTGAAACATTTCTCAGGAAGAGGTACATTACACTTATTAGATACAGTAATTGCATGACTTTTGCAGTGTTTACATTTTTTTTGTTTATTTTCACTATTTTTAATAATAATATGGCCCATACGGTCTTTCCGAGTTCGTTGAGAATTAGATTTTGAATTGAAGATGGTCTTCCAATATGTGAATTTTCAGGTAAAACAGGATTCATCTACATTTCTTCAAGCCTTATAATCAAAGATATGGCTCTCTCAAAGATATAAATCTCTGAATCTCTAATAAACTTATTTTAGAATTTATTACATCCAGGTAGAGTATCCATTTTTCCCATACAATATGCTCCTTTTTCTTACTATATTGGTTACTTTTACATTTATTAGAAAAAAATGTCGATTTCACCTGCAAAGTCTTTTGGTGATTCGACATTTTCACATAAAATATTATCATGAATAGCTTCTTCATCCGTCAAATCATCTGGATATGGAGGGATAATGGCGAATTATGGTTTATTATTAGCTTCTGTTGAGGACGATTCTGAAATATCATCATCATCTAGCCCATAAAAATACTCCAATATCTCTTCCAATGTCAAAAATCACTTTTCTCTAGAGACAAACTCACCTTAAATGAAAAAAATGCCAGTCTACTGCATGCAAACTAGGCCGCATATCAAAAATTTAAATAATACACATTGGACTGATGTTGCGTTTTAGCAACATTTTTTAAAATATGAATTGAGAAACATAAAAACAAAAATTATGCTTTACCTGTTGAAGCCATTTTGTTCTTTAGTCTCTAGTAAACTCGGAACAAGCATCAAATCGGAAATGTATCATGTGCTGCTATCTAAGGTTATTATTTGAAAACAGCAATTTTTTTCCCTTTCAAAACACCAGAAAAAAACAATTTTTTGCAAGTTCTTAAAGCGGGCAAATGTGGAAACAAAAAAATTGTGATCAATCAAAGTATAGAGAATAAAATAAAAATGTTACTTCAGACGTACAAAACTTAGAACATGCCTTTAAAAAATGCATAAATTAATGTAGCGTTTTCGCAACGCCAGTCTTAAATGGGTTAAATTCTGCAACAAATTAGGAAAAACCACTGCAGAAACGTTACGGTTACTGCAAAAAGCGTATCGAGACGAAGCTATGTGCAGATAGAAAGTTTTCAAATGGTACACCTTGTTTAAAAATGGGAGAGACGCCGTTGCAGATGATCCGCGAAGTGGGTGGCCAGTGACCCCACAAACGGAGACGAACATCCAACGGGTAGGAGCAGTGGTTCTTTGGTTGGTTGAAGTTTATTGGCGCAAGGACCAGAAAGAACAACCTGCGCCAAACACAAGGTATCATCTTCAACAAATGGTATGTACAGAATCTTCGTCGTCTCCGGGAGGCAATCCGTGGTAAAAGTCCACACGTTTGGAAATCCAACATGTGGATGTTGTTGAATGACAATGTCCCGGCCCACCGTTCCCTGATGGTGCACCAAGCCCTTGCTAAACACGGCACCACAGTTCTGCCACAACCCTCGTATTCCCCAGACCGCGCTTCTTGCGATTTCTATCTGTTCCAGAAACTGAAAGATCACATCAAGAGCAAGGAGTTTACAAATGCAGAAGAAGTGATGGCAACAGCGACAACCGCTTTACGACAGCTCCCACGCAACGGTTTCCAGGACTGTTTCCAGAAGCTGTATCAACGCTGGCAGAAGTGTATACTTGCGGAAGGACATTATTTTGAAGGTGATTGTGTTCAGACGACTTTGTAAGCGTATTCGTTGTTATAGTGAATAAAGTCCCTGAATTTATTGACTGTACGAGTATATATATAGAGGAGAAGGTGGGATTATGGACCCTACATTTATTATGGACCCCCTTAATATCTGCCCTATGGGCAGGTGCAGCCACTAATTATAGCTGTGATCTTGAGCCCCTAGGTGGCTGCTATGGATTGTCAAGGTCAATGAAGCCAGTTCACTCGCGAATGACGATCTGTGGCCAATTGTTTGTTTTTTGAGTTTTCAAACTTTTTCTGAGGAAAGTATAAGTGAATATTTTCATATCTACTACTATGTTTTGTAAAAACTGATTCCTGTGCCTTATTCTACACGAGATGAAGTTCCTTTTGAGCTAGTTCGAAATTAAATTCGATGTAATTCATAATGTGAAAAACGAGTTTGTTTCCAAGATGGCGATGTTTGAAATATGGACCCCATAGGTGCTGGTATTAGCACCCGGGTCCATATTACCAACAACCGGTTTTGATGATGTAATAATAATGCTTACGTGAGAAAATGCGATTCCACAGATGATTTCATTGTGATACATTTTATTTTCATGTTTTGTAATCCTTTTCGTTTATTCTGGAAGCTAAGAATGCATGTTGAGAAGAAATCTCCCGCTAGCAAGGACGCTGTAGTGCGCAGAAGAAGTTGGGATAAGGTGAAGATGGTTGAGACTATCCAGAAACTAAGATGCGAAGAAATAGGACTAAAGGAGGCTGCCAGAGTGTTTGGTGTATCAAGAACAACTTTGAGATTATTGGCTTCACAAATGGATAAGCCAGCGGCAGATTTGGTTATACAAAATCTAGGGTTTGATTTTGGTTTGAAGCTCTACGTTCAACTTTTGACCGGGCAATTGTTTTTGGCCCTTTTATTCAACAAGGCCGAATTTGACCGGGACCTACAGTTTAAAGCCGATTCCTAACGGCTACAAACATCCATGCCATCAGTGGAACTCGAACACACAGGATCTGAACCAAATGCCAGTGCCGTAGCCATTTGGCCATCACCTGGAACAAAAAGTAGGGAGGAAGCCTGTTTTACCAGATTACACTGAAACACTTTTTGGTGACCTATTTGCTAGAGATGGAGTCAGTATTTCACGATCTCTCTCGACAAGATGTGAGGAAATTGGAGTTCCAATTGGCTGAACGCAATAATATCTCCCACATTTTCATAAACGAAGCTGCAGGGAGACTAGCTAAACCGATTCCTCATTCGTCAGACATCAGAAAACCTAGAGGGACGTCATATGCACGTGCAGAAGGATTCACACGTGAGCAGGTGGCTGGGTTATTTTTATTTGCTGGAAGACTTGTGTTCTGGGAATCATTTCCAGAATCTTCAATGTAGAGGAGACTGGTGTAAGTGTGGTTCAGTCAAAAGCTTCCCAAGTCATTGGGTTGAAGAGAAAACATCAGGTGGGAGCTTTGACTACAGCTGAATGTGATTCTCTGGTAACTATGGTTTGCTGCATAAGTGCTGGGGGAACATATTTTCCACCAATGATAATATTTCCTCGTAAAATCTTAATGGATCAGTTTATGAATGGATCCCCATCCGGAACAATTGGAATATCCCATCCCTCTGGGTGGATACAAGCCCATATGTTTACAGAGATGACCCAGACCAGCAAGAAGAATCGTGCATCTTCTGTGAAAGTGCATTCAAAGATGACACACGAGGAGAACATGAATATTGGATTAGTTGTGTGATGAGCCTACACTGGATTCATTCTGTGTGCACCGGAGCCGAAGCTGAGTTTTATATTTGCGACTTTTGCTGCTAAAATTGAAGTTTTTTTATATAGATAATATTTGATGATCCAGCTCTTTAATAATATATTATCTTTCTTTCACTTTTTCATGTGAAAACGTTTCGCTCTTTTTGTTTCCAGCTGTTTAATAAATATATAAATGAGTTTTTTGGAAAAAAAGGTGGGGGTCCATATGACCCTCCACTTTGGGTCACCTGCAAGTTTTGACTTTTTTCATTTATGTGATTGTATACATCTTAAAATTTGATTTAACGGCAAATCCACTTAAGGATGTTTAGATGATGAGTTATGGAAGAGGTTAGAGCCCCAAAATATGCAAATCAGTCTTTGGTATGAACACAGTGAGCCAAAAGCAAAAGGGGGGTCCATAATTCCACCTTCTCCCCTCTCTCACTCTCTCTCTCTCTCTCCATATATATATATATATATATATATATATATATATATATATATATATATATATATATATGTATGGAAGTATGTATATTGCTTACCTCTTTCACCCGTGTTAGTTTTTAAGTAAGTATAAATGTCTTAAGTTGCTATGATGTCTAATTACTGTCTGCCGACTTTTCTCGTCTCTTTGATAAAGTGCAAGCATTTAGAAAATTTCAGAATGATCCAAAAGACCTTCGTTTCTGTATCATAGTACATGAAACTTTTCATATTTTCACCACTCGCGCAAGTTTTAAACAACCTATCACTCCAAAAGCAATGAAATATTAGAGCAACTTCGATAAAGTTTATAACTCATCAACGACGTTGGCTTCTCTGTTAGTTATATTAAAAAATTCAAGCAATTGCATGAATTGATTTTGTTAAAGATTTGAACCGAACTGAAGTACACCAATAAACAAATAAAATTTGAACGACATTTGAACATTTCTGACTACGGTTAAATGTGTAAATAAACTTCTATGAAAAATTGCTTTAAAGAGTTTTGGTTCAATATATAACAAACAATGATTCCTAAATAAATATTTAAGAAACTATTCGGGCACATAATTTTATACAGTAAAGCATATTTAGGGGTTCAGCAAGAATGAACTCGCAGAAAATGCCATTCGTTGGCATAAATTCCAAGCACATCTTACTGCTTCCCGGAAAGATGTTTTAACAGCGTTTAAATGAAAAACGAAATAAGGAAAGTATAATTCATATTTATACTTATAAGTGAACATTTCTGACTGACAAAAAGAATATATATAACTCTTCACTAGGCTGTGCTAAAAACCTCTGTTTTAATAATTCATTTCCCTATTTCATGATTTATTCGTCCTTATTTTATATGGGGACTTTTTAAAATTGCATCAAGCATATGTTAAATGCAAAAGACCATTTGCGATGAGAGAGGCTATATACAAAATGTACTGCATTTTTTTAATTACAATTTTCTCTTCTAGTAGAGGATTTGCATCTCTAAGTAGGCAAGAACTAATCTACATATGCATCAGATTGTAAGTCTTTAGATACTTCTTGTATGTAATTATATAAACGATTTCCCTCGTGTTTTTATGGGATGTATACCAACTAACTTAATTTCCTTAGTGTAGGCAAAAGTAGACTTTTTCTTCAAATACGTTCTTCAGCTGCATTTCATTGATTTCTTAGTTCATGTGTTTTCCTTTTAAGGAGATGATCAAAACTTGATGGCCATAATTTGCTATAAAAATTTCAACAAATATTTAAGTAAATTCTAAAGCTTTTCAAAATGCAGTTAATATTAGTTTTTCTGCCTTAAATTTATTTTATGCGTTATGTCACATGAGAAAGAATCCAATATAAAGAAGATTATACAACCTGCGTCTAATTTATTTGCACAATTTAGCTAAAGAATAGTTGTTATCGAAATATTAATTCTCACTCTGAAATAATTCCTTCTAAATTAAAAATTCTTTACTTGTGATCCTATAATGTAATATATTTATCTGAAAGATATGAAAATATTGTTCGTTTAAAAATTTTCATTTCATTGAAAAATATATATTTTAATGTCTCTAATCGTTGTTTCTAGAGAAATTAATAATGATATTTCACATATGTATGCATTTTAATAATTACTTAAAGTAGGAATTAAAAGAATCAGGGAGGAAAAAAGTTTACGTTATTTGAATATTTATATTTTGTTTTTTAAAATATCAGAATTCTTTTCCATTCAGTCTTAGCTCAGATATTTGTTTTAAAATGTAAGAAAAAAAAATGGGACACATCAATTTTCAAAACATTTCTTTATATAAACGTATATTCTGATATTTAACAGTGATTATTCGTCTAAATGTATTTTGGCATATGTAAGATTGAAAAGATCTTTACCCATTACTTTTGAATACATCTTAACAAAATATAGGTAGCATTAAATATATATATATATATAAATATATATATATATATATATATATATATATATATATATATATATATATATAATGTGTGTGTGGGAGAGAGAGAGAGGGAGATCGACAAATAAAATTAAGAATATGTAAAATTTTATCACGGTCATACGAGGTAAATACGCATGATGGTGAATATAACATTTCGAGGTACGACAATGAAATTATATATTACTTCAATATCCCTTTTGTACCCGAAAATACTTGTTACTCTGAATAGTTTAGATAACAACAAAACAGAAAAAAGACAATGAATTTATATACGACAATGAATTTATATATTACTTCAATGTCCCATTTGTACCCAAAAATCGTTGTTACTCTGATTAGTTTAGTTAACAACAAAAAGGAAAAAAAGAGAACCTCATGTAAAAATTATGCCTTTAAAGATCCCTTTGATTCGTAATCTGTTGAAAAGCTAAAAAAGGTAGTTCCTCTAATATGCTGGTACTTTCGAATATGGTACTAAAATATTTTCAAATTATAGTATTCTTGTTTAATAAAGCCTAAAATTACGTCATATGTTACGTACTATATTACAAAACAAGTGAAAAAGCCTCCTAAATGTGATAAATAGCTTCGTACCTTAAAATTCCTACATTGCTGCAAGCCGGAATGATTAGTTCCAATTGCATAAGAGACCCAGGAGAATGAGATGAACATATTACGTGCGTAAGTCATTGTTTACAAAACAATAAGCGAAGTTTAGTGCATTCTGTATCTAGACAAGTATGAAAAATTTAATATATATTATACTGACATGTAGTTACATTGATACATATATCTTAAGGAAAACACTTTGTTACAGTGTTTAATAATAAAAGATATTTGAATTTACAGACAAAGAAGTAATTGAATGGTACATTGTGATTGTATGTTGCTTAATGAAAGCATATGACAATAAATTTACAGTCAAAACTCTAACGAACATCTATTTTGCGAATTTCTCTATTTTGCGAACTTTTCCTTGGAACCAAGGACATTTTGCGATTTTTTTTGTAAAATAAACTCCAAATAGCGATGTGCATTCTCTATTCAACGAAAATTTTTCTTGTGATCCAATATTTTTTTTCTCCATATTTCTCAAAATATTTCCGAACATTTCAACCTTATTCTTTCTTTTGACACATTATGGTGATCAATGACCTTGAACTGGTTTTACCAGTCGACAAACTCACCGAGAGCGTTAATATACATATATATATATATATATATATATATATATATATATATATATATATATATATATATATATATATATATATATATATATATATATATAAACCTTGGAGATTTTGAATAAAATTTTGATAGAAATTAATACAAATTGACAGCTTCTTAAATGAATTATTTAATATTAAATTTCCTTTCTTAGATACATAGAATAAAAATTTAGTTAGATATTCTCCCTTACTACCTTAAAAAAAATATATATATATATACAAAAACCTAAATATCTAGCTCTTTTTGTATGTGCACTCACTCAGGGATGCGTATTGTAACACACAGACTGTTCCCGGATGTATTTCAAGCGGTTCCTTTCTGTTTATACTTTCCAGTTTTTATACCGGTTCATGGTTCAGTAGATTTCCGTTAGGGGTTTTAGGGGACACATACCGAGAGGGGAATGGGAGTTGGGTGATTCTAAATCAATCATATTAAATGTCTTTCGGCAGGCAAGCATATTGATTATTTTGAAAATAGTTTTCTGGAACATACACGACATAATTCCATCGATATTTAGTGAATCGTCCATAGTCACTTGCCAATACAATCAGTACATCATATTTATTGATTTTTCTGCAAGTGAAAGCCATTTAAATGTGCATGGCTTTTCGATGAAGTATTCGTAAGTTTCTGTCATATAATAAGAGTACAAAGGAATTAGCACAAACTGTTATTAGCGTCCCTATAGGCAACGGTTAGTCTGCTGATTTAATTTATTTTCTCAATAATTGATCATTTGAATTAAATAATAGAGTGTTTTTCCTAAAAGAGTAATAAATTTAAATAAAGTTACAAAATAACAAAATATTATAAAGAAGAGTTGATAGATGAACTTTAGCCCTCGATCAGTAAAGTTTCAGAACTGTTAGTTGATTAGCTCAGTTTGCAAACCAGTGGGGGCCAAACTTTAACGCCACTGAGCAACCGTACTGTTCGCAAATCTTACTGTGAGCTACCAAACGAAACCAGGACAATTTTATTTTCTAAATCCCACATTTATTTATTACCTATAAACTTACTTTTCTAGTAAATATTACATCCAATTGAATAAAATTGTTCATATTGTAAAAAAAATGAATAAGAATTGTAAGAGCAAAATTTTTTTCATCTGACAAATTAAGTTTAATGAGAAGGATGGCGCTCTTTTTGTCATCAACATTTTTTTAAATGTTAGGTGAGTAGGTAGTTGTTGAAATTCGAATGCAGTTGTCCAAATGTTCAACAGTCAATCTGTTATCTGTTCAGTTGTTTTTTATAAACTTCGTACTGGAAAAAGAAATTTCGCACAGATATGTAGAGTTGAACATTGCCTTCACTCGTAGACCAACCTGAACCAAAATTGGACATCTTTCCTTAGTAACAAAAGGCCAAATATTTTCAGAGCTTGACATGAATGATTTTAAGGAAAGGTCATTTTGAAAGTCAATAAGTTCCGTTCTCCATTGCAGCGTTGTCTTTTCAAAATGTGACATGACACAAGTAGATAATTCTTCAGCATCAATCTTCATAAAAGGTGATTTGACGAACTGCTCTATAATTGGAATGCTTTTGAAGATTTGAAACCATTGACTGAATTGAATTTTCAAATCTGAAAAAATTGCAAGGTATTCTTTGTTGTTGTAAGGAGGCTGTGAAGGGTCTTTCTTGTCAAGGGTTTGCCTAAAACAGGCAAAGTGCTCTATTCACCCTGGATGAGATATCCCCCCCACATCTCCGGTTTTTAGAGAATGAAACCACATCTAAAATTGTTCCACCAATATCTTTATCCTTACCTTGAAGCTGCAAGTTAAGTATATTTAGCTTTTCAGTGATGTCTGCAAAAAAAGCAAAATCTTGAAGCCAAACAGGATCTTCTAGTTCAGAGAAAGATTCACCTCGTTCTTTTATTTTACCAAATCAGGAAGCAACTCTTTGAAACGTTGCAAAACTCTGCCTCTGCTAAGCCAACGAACTTCTGTATGAAGCAATAAATCACCATACTGGCATTCTAACTCTTCAGTCAGTGCCCTGAACAAACGTCTCTGAAACGCATGAGCCCTCACTTTATTTACTACTTTTACGACTGTTTTCTTTACATTGTTCATTCTTAAGAACTTTCCACATAATGACTACTGGTGTATTATACAATAGGGTGGAGCGAAAAAATTTTTTTTCTCGGATCAAAAAGCTTGGGTGCGGGAAAGTTGCTACTAGTTAACAGTAACACCTGTTCAAAAAAGTTTTTAATTCCAATAATATCTTCAAGTGCCACAACACCCTTGAAAATCTAAAAATTTGAACTAAAATTGGAAAATCATTGAATTTAAGTAACTTAACGCATAGTAAATTCCAAGATTGGCAAGAGATAGCAGCACCATTCAGTTGGAAATTTAACTTTTTTTTCCCTTCCTTTCTGCAAGCATTCAGGGAGGGTGAAAGCAAGTAAGAAAGGCGCCATTTTCCCAACGTTATCAAAATCTCTAGCTCTAAAGCAAAATATATTTTTTAACGTGTGTATTAGAGACTCGTTAGTGAAAATTTCTTTCTTTTCAGTGTTGTGGACTATTTTAATGAAGAAGAGGTAAGCGGATTTATTGTTATTTATTAGAATGTGAGATTACAAGTCTACGTTATCACGAACAACACATGCTAGCTTTCAGCATAAAGGTCAATTATCAGTCAGAAATATTATATTTGAACATATAAATATGATAGGTTGCATGAATGAAACATAATTAGTACTTTATATTAAGAATTGAATTCATATCAATAATGTATGAAGTTTAAATCAAAAATTGTAATTCAGCAATAAAATATATCCTTTAGACATGAAAAATCAATCAATATAACACAAATTCCAATCTTAAATAATATTTAATGTCAAATACTCAGATATTCAGAAAATCACTGTATAATTAAATAATTGCACATAACAAACACATAGCTTCGTTCATGCTCTATTATAAAAAAAATGCATCATTTGGTACAGCAAAAGCAAAATGTTTGAAATTTCAGCATTATTAAGATACCTATATATTACTTATTATTAATACAGAGAACACAACATTATCAGGGGGAATATTAAGCAGATGCATTTTTTCGTTACTCACGTTGGTTAAAGAATTAAAAAAATGTTACCGATAAATGAGAAAATTATTATCCTTAAATATTAACATTAATTTTAAGGACTGGTCAACTGCACCAAATGTTATGGGGCCGAATGTTATGGCGTCAAATGGGAAGCCGCAGCCGAACAAGTGGTGGCAGATTAAAAAAACTAAGCCAAAAATGGCGAAACATGAAAATGCGTTGTGTAAAAATTAAGTTACTGATTTAACTTACAGAAACAATACGATATGAAAAATAACCCAGACAGGTTGTCTCAGGTAACATATATATTAAATAAAGTAGTTATGTTTTAGGATAACCGCACTTAACCAAGCAAGAAATACCTAACCCTACAGACAGCCTGACCCACGTGCTAAGCAGATTACTATACTCATCAGATTAATTCACACTAGTGAAACATTATCTATTACAGTAAATTAAGTGACAGACTATGTGGTTAAGGAGCAAATAAGAAATTTATTTAACAAAACATAATGAAAAAGTAAATACTTAATGGAGATCTGCCATGTCTTGCTCCTCACTCACCAACATCGGACACCAGCTCAAAAAAATGTCACGTACCTAGTACACTTCCAACTCTCTCTCTCCTTATTTTTTTTAAGCTAGCCTTGAACTGCGCCAAGCTGTATTTCGCACCTGCGCAATACGGGCTCAAGCCACTAGATTTGGCGTGCATCGCCTTTCATGGCAATAATTCATTTTTTCTTTTCTGCCAATATATGGCGGTTACGAAAGACAGTTATAAAGACATGAATATTAACAGATATACTCCATGAGTCTTTATAACACCCTTCGTGAGTCATGCCTTAAAATTTCCCCTCGAAATAATAGTAGCTCGCGATCGACGGTTTGGCGATTATGTTGTAAACAATCAAACCCAGATTCCTCGATTGTCCCAAAACTAGCGATCGTAATCATTAAATAAGTATTAAATAAGCGTAAAGTCAAGGAAACGTCTCTATACAAATTAGAAAACCAAATATTCATAAATGAATGATTTTCAAAAACTAACATCAGGGCGAATGATTTAGAAAACGAATTTGTACAAACTGCTAAAATTGTACATCTAGGCAACGACAATTCTGAAAATGAAGATTATTTTCTCAATAATTTCTTATTCAGGCTAAATACCGTACCTAAATATCATACCTAAGTAGATTATCGTACCTAAAAAAGAAATAAATTAATATAGAGGTACCGAAAAAAAAAATGTTATACGTTAGAGGGCGCGGATCATCAATACAATTGCTATAGAATCCACCATAGAACTATGTTTCACCCTTATTATTGGTTCCTCAGTTTGGAATAACCAGGTAAGATGGTAGGAAAAGAATATCGAAATTCGAATTAATCTAAATTCTTTCCCGTGTCTGACAAGGTGCGGTGAAATGCAACTGTAAAGAAAAAAAAACTAAAGTTGGCTAGAAAAGAAACTACAGAACAAATTATTCCCAACATGCTCTGCATTCAACCACCAAGTTTTCACTGAATCTCGCCAATGGTTCAAAAGTTATCAAGTTTTTCATAAAGCTCAAGAATTGCCATAAGGTATATGTATATATATATATATATATATATATATATATATATATATATATATATATATATATATATATATTTCTAATGGAGTGTGAAATATGCTTCCCCAAAATTTCAAAAGTTTAATATTTCTGACAATAATTAACTCATTATGAAATGCGTCAGTTTGACATCCATGGCAGATACACGAAATATATAAATATTGCTCCCATATACTGCTGCTTGATCATCATGCATGTGTCAGAAACTTTTCACATGAACAACTCACCGGCGTGTTGTTGAAAAGCACTCACCAGGGATCACTCCCCTTGTAACAGTATAAAGAACGAAATTCCCACTCTGGTACGTACAGGAATGATTAGCTACAATTGCATAAGAGACCCAGGAGAACGAGATGAACATATTACGTTTGTAAGCCATTGTCTGCAAAGCAATAAGCAGACTTCAGTGCATTTAACATCTAGGCACATATGGATAATCAAAAAAATATTAGTGACATGAAATTACATCGATACTTTTGATTTCAGGAAGGAACTTTGCTTCAGTGTCAAATATAAAAGATATTCTAAATTTACAGGCAGAGTAATTAAATGGCACATTGCGATTGTTTGCTGTTTAATAAATCCCTATACATAAATTAGTATTTATCCATCTTAATAAAATCATATATATATATATATATATATATATATATATATATATATATATATATATATATATATATATATGTATATATACAGTTCCGTAACTGACTAACTGACTGACATACAACACACATATTAAACCGCTGAAACTAAAGGGCTGAAATTTTGCATGGCGATTCTTCTTATAGTGTAGGTGTGCACTAAAAAAGAGTTTTGAAAATTTCTTTTTAGATTTTTTAAAATAAAATTTTTAAGCTATTTTTGTAACATTTTTTAAAGTTTGCATCTCGAATAATAATCTGAGGGTTGTGAATTTTATATCATGAGAAAAATCATAAAAATTCCTTTAAAATGACATTTTTTTTCGAATCTTTACCTCCTTTTTCTGATTTTTTGTAAATGTTTAAAGATTAATTTTTAGAATTCAATTTATTAAATGCTGATCACGTCATTTTTTTTTCTGGTACTTTAAATAAATTTATCGTAAAGTGCATAACAAGTAAATATACAAAAACAATTTTTTTTCTTGCTAATGCGGCAGACGGCGATTGTACATTATCCAAAAAATATTAAAATACAGTAAAAGATATGTTCCTAAAACTGTTCTATATTAACTGTACTATATTCTCTTGCATGTCCTATTATATTTAATTTGAATATTTTCATCTACATTTTTTTGTCTCTAAAAATATCCCTTACGATTTTTTTATAAATATATATTTTGTTATTTTTTACATCTATTGTATACATTCATCTTCGTATTTATTATATATATCAGGGGTGGCCAACCTGCGGCTCGCGAGCCAGATGCGGCTCTTTGAAGGATTATTTATGGCTTTTGATAAATGTACCCGAGTTCCCTTTTAATTTTTGTGTTATTTTATTTTAAAAAAATATTATCGTTCCGTATGTGTTTCAAAATGTCTTTTGTGGCGGGAACGAGGGTTGCTTCAACGTTCATCGCCAACCCAAACCAAAACTAAATAGATATTAAAAGCAAAACAGCGGCTGACGGCGACGGCAACTCTTGAGAGCAGCATGAAATGGAAACTTCACGACTTTATCCAGTGTTCGGCGTCGGATGCTCATCACTTATGGCGGGAAAGAACGGCACTAGTCAGGCTCATCGTCGAAAATAAATCAGCTAACTGGAATCATGTCTAACGCCATCTCAGAAGGTGAATATATTTATTTAATTACAATAGCACATACATAATTAATTTAATTATATTTACATATATACAATTTTAACATTAGGAAGAACAACAACCACATTCAACGGCATTAGAAGATCAACTACTAACCCCAACGCCTGTCTGGCGGGAGTTTTTCCCCGGAAGCCCCTCTCCCTTTTTAAAGACAAAAATAATAAGGAGAGGACACTTCCTCGTGGCACGTAGCGCCCTCTACTCATTAGAGAATTTAGTTGATGAGGAAAAAGGGTTGGTTACACTTTTAAATTACTGACAACAAATATGAAATACTAAGTGCAACGTTGTAACAAATTTAATTTCCGTCCAAGTTAAGAATGATATGACTCATCGAAAACTCCGCGAACGAACATAAACAGTGGCGTAATCGTCCGTATTCGACCGACTCCAGACCGATTTTGAATTTGTAAACTTTCATTGCAACGGACAGTTTACATTGTGCTCTGGAGGAAACAATTTGTATCAGTCTTGCTTCGGATATAATTTGTAATCTGGAATTTTTGGTAAGTTAACTATAATTTGTTTCGTAGTATGTAACACGAGATTGTTATTGTTTAAATAACACAAAACTTGTATTTTCTAAATTTCTTTATTTATTTCCAGTTCTTTTAAAAATATGACGACAGAGAACGAAAATAAAAAAAGAAAATACGAGCAAGAAAAAAGAAGTTTTAATAATGAGTGGGAGGAGAATTTCTTTTTTTATTGACAATAACGGAAAAGCATTATGTGTTATATGTAATTCTACGGTCAAAAATTATAAAGCTAGCAATTTACGTCGACATTATAAAACCAATCGTCCTCAGTTTTCTAATCAGTATCCACCAAATTCCAAATTAAGATCAGATAAACTTGCTTCTTTAAAATCAAATTTAAATAAACAACAGTCAATTTTGATGACCTTTAGCAATCAAGCTAATAATGTGGATGAAGCCAGTTTTGTTCTTTCCTGGAATATTGCTCGTGCAAAACTCCCGTATGGAGAGGGAGAGTTTATTAAAAAAACTTGGAAGATGTACTTAAAGTTTTAGATCCAAATAATGCAGCATTGCACAAAGTTGTTTCGCAAATTCCCATCTCGAGACACACAACCGAATGACGCATAACTGCAATTAATACATCTCTTGAATATAATTTAAAAAATGATTTGAAGAACTGTATTGCATTCAGCTTAGCCCTTGACGAATCGACAGATATCACAGATCTTCCGCAATTGGCAGTTTTCATACGTTTTGTTTCACCTGACTTCATTGTTAAAGAAGAATTATTAGATTTAGTAGCACTTCAAGAGTTAACCCGCGGTGTCGATATTAAAAATGCATTAGATTCCTTAATGAAAACTTTTGATGTGCCTCTTAATAAACTTGTAAGAATTGCAACTGATGGAGCTCCGGCAATGCTGGGTAAAAAAAATTGGTCTTATTGGGCTTTTAATAGAAGATTCTCAAATTCCACAATTCATACCGATCCACTGCATAATTCACCGAGAACATCTCGTTACAAAATATTTAAAATATCCTGATGTTATGAAAACAGTGTTACACATTGTAAATTACATTCACACCATTGCAAAAAATCATCGACAATTCAAAAATTTCCTTGAAGAATTAAAGGTCGAAGAACTTCCAAATGACATTAATTTCTTTTGCATTTTTAGATGGTTATCTAGCTACAACGTCAAGATGGTGTTACCCTGTCGACCGTAGAGGACATTGGTAACGCCATTGGCTACGCTTTTAGTTGTGTGTCCAGTGCGTCGTCTTACCAGACCACCTTCATGCGACACAAACTGCGTGCCGAGTCTAGGCCCTTGCGTTTTGAAACTCAGTCCAACCTGTCATACAACTGCCCCTTTACGGAGAACGAGTTGGAGAATTGCCTTCGGCAGACTCGGATGACTTCCCCGGGTCCCGATGGCATTAGTTATGCTATGCTGCAGCATCTCTCTCGCAGCTCGGTCCGTAATTTGCTGTATTTATTTAATAGAATCTGGGAGGAACATGCTTTCCCAACCTCGTGGCGTAGGGCAATAGTGATTCCCATTCCTAAACCGGGAAAGGATTCCACTAACCCTAACAACTACCGACCAATTGCACTCACTAGCTGTTTGTGTAAGCTACTAGAGCGCATGGTAAACAATCGGTTAGTTTACGTACTAGAAACCGAGCTTTATCTGTCACCCTTACAAAGCGGTTTCCGGCGTGGCCGGTCTACGATGGATAACGTCATTGCCTTAGAGTCTGAAGTCCGTAATGCATTTGTCAGAAGAAACCATTTAGTGTCAGTTTTCTTTGACATCGAAAAGGCTTATGACCGGACTTGGCGATATGGCATTCTTCGTGACCTTTACAATAACAACTTCCGTGGCCACTTGCCGATTTTCATTGCGAACTTCTTGTCACTACGACAATTTCAAGTTCGCATTGGTACCACACTTTCCGATGTTTACATTCAGGAAGAAGGAGTTCCTCAGGGAAGTGTACTTAGTGTTACACTGTTCTCTCTTAAAATTAATGGAATTTTAAAGTGTTTACCACCATCTGTTCAGGGCAATCTATATGTTGACGACTTGCAGATTTCCTGCCAAAGCAAGGATATGCGTTACATTGAACGACAACTGCAAATTGCAATATCTCGCATGATGACATGGTGTTCGGAGAACGGATTTAAATTTTCGACCGAAAAAACCTCTTGTGTACATTTTTGCAAACGCAGAGGTTTACATCCTGACCCGCAAATATACCAAGGTGATTCTTTGATATCTGTGGAGAACGTTGTTCGTTTCTTGGGCGTGTTGTTTGATAGCAAGTTAACCTTTCTTCCGCACGTAATATATCTACGGCGGAAGTCTGAGCAGGCTCTTAACTTACTGAAAGTTCTATCGAACACGTCCTGGGGAGCTGAACGTGCTACCATGCTCCGGGTGTATCGCGCGGTCATTCGATCGAAAATGGATTATGGATGCGCCGTGTACGGTTCCGCACGCTTCTCCGTGCTACGGAATCTCGACACGATTCATCATTCCGCCCTTCGAATCTGTTCTGGTGCTTTCAGGACATCTCCCATTAAGAGTTTATATGTTATCTGCGGCGAGCCTTCTTTACCATCTACTCGCAAGCAATTGTCGCTTCAGTTGTATTACCGTGTCCTATCGCAACCTAATCACCCACTCCTTGCTGTTCTTCTTGACAGTCAGTTTGACCGACTTTTTGAAAATCGGCCATCTTGCATTCCACCTTTCGGACTTCGCATGAGGACGTTCCTTTCTTCGACGTCTCTCCGTGATACGGATGTCTTGCTGCGTCCGACTTTGCCTTTTGCACCTTGGCGTAATCACAGGATTTCATACTTGCGCCCTTTCCAGGGTTTTGTGAAGTCAAGTACGGATCCTGTCGTGTATCGCCAGCTTTTTGCTTCGCACCTCGCTAGTTACCCTAACTATGTTGGTGTCTACACCGACGGCTCTAAAACAGGAGATCATGTTGGATGTGCCTACGTCTGTGGCAGAGACGTTAGTAGCTATAAACTTCCCCACTGTCTTTCTATTTTTTCAGCAGAGTTTGTCGCCGTACACGAGGCATTAAAGTATATCTCCCGTCAGAGATGTAGACGTTTCATCGTATATACAGATTCCATCAGCGTGTTAGAGAACTTGGAGAATGGTGAAGTGTCCCACTCCCATTCCCTTCTATATCCGGTGGTGGATCTGCATCGTCGCCTCTGTCGTCGTGGTTTCAGTGTTTTGTTCTGCTGGGTGCCGGGTCATGTCGGCATAACGGGTAACGAGCAGGCAGATGCTGCGGCTAAAGGTGCCGCTTGTCGTCTGAATCAGCATGTTCCTATTAGCGATATGAAGTCCGCTGTCAAAAATCTAGTCCGACAGGAGTGGCAATTAGATTGGAATGAGCAAGTCAATAACAAACTGAGACAGGTTAAGGCATGCATTAGTGCTTGGACATGTGCTCCGCTGCGGCGTGTAGACGTCATGCTCACACGATTGAGAATTGGGCACTCCCTTCTGACACATCGGCATTTGCTGATGGGCGAGGATACCCCTCTATGTGAACACTGTCAGTCTCCACTTTCAGTGTCACATATCTTGACGTCTTGTCCTGCTCTGCAGCCTTGCTACAATCGATTTTTTTGGGTCTAGTTCACCCAATCTGCCTGATTTGTTGGGGGAGCCCCCCCATCCTTCACTGTTTCCCTTTTTATTCGCTACTGGTTTTATAAAAAGTATTTGCTTTTCAGATTGATTTTATTGTGAAACTTTTAAATTCTATATTTCATCGTTCATATCATTAAATCTTTTTATTAACTTTTCTTATATTTTTTAATGCTTTTATATAACATTGGTTTTACAATCTTTACTTATAATCGCTTTTACCATTTGTATATACCATCTCTGTTTTTCAACTTTGAATGTTATCGTGTTTACACAATTTTATTGCATCTTAATTTTTCTGTGGTGTGTATGTGCTATTATTAACAAAAGTGTTGGTGACCAATCCGTTTTTTCAGCTGTGTTTTATATATACTGTTTTTTGGCTCCAGTCTTGTGTTTGGCGCATTATGTCCTATTTTGGACCTTGCGCCATAAAACCCCAACCAACCAACCAACCAACTAGCTACAACGTATTAAATCGATTTGTAGATTTGTTTGATCCGATAACTGCATTTCTAAAAGAAAAGGAAATAACCTATTTAGAATTAGACGATGACGAGTGGTTACAAGACTTAATGATTTTGACTGATGTGATGGAACATTTGCAAACACTGAATTTACAACTGCAGGGGAAAGATAAAATAATATCTGACCTCTCACAGTGTATATTTAGTTTTCAAACTAAATTACAACTTTTTCAAAAGGACATTAAAAATAAAACATTTTGTCATTTTCCTCGAATTAAAAAAATTTGTTCCAATATTAAACAAGAAAAACTCAACGAGTATATAAAAAAGCTAGAAGGAATATTGACGGAATTCCAAAATAGATTTCAAGACTTGAAATATTTTAAATTGTCTCTTGATTTTTTTCTGAATCCATTTGAAATTAACATAATTCAAGGTGAGTTTTCCATTTCCAATATAATTATGACCCAAAAAGCATCTAGAGAATTAGAATTAATAGAAATACAAGAAAATCAAGCTCTACAATTAAAATGTAAGTCGACGCCGATTACTGAATTTAGAAAATTTGTACCAGAATCAAAGTATCTGGAATTAAAAAAGGCTGCTTGTCGAATTATTTCAATATTCGAAACAACGTACTTATGCGAATCATTTTATTCCACTTTAAAATTCGTGAAATCCAAACACCGATCAGTATTAACTAACCAGCATCTCAAAGAATTACTGAGAAGTGCTGTCACCAATTATTCACCAAATTGTAAAGAATTATCAAGAGAAATAAAATAAATGTTTTTAATTTTTAATATTTAAATTCAATACACATATTTTGTACTTTTATTTATATGTTTTCAATAAATATAATTTCTGTATAAAAATTTTTTAAAACCTTTTTTGCATACCTTTAAAATACGTATTTAATTGCGGCTCGCGAAAAATTTCAAATTTTGAAAAATGGCTCGGACTATCAAGGAGATTGGCCACCCCTGATATATATCGTATTATGTACATATATATATATATATATATTATATTTTTTGACATTAATTGCATACATTGACTGTTGTATTTAATTTGAATGTACTCCGTAGCGAAGTGCTCGTTTTCAGCTAGTTATAGAGTATAGCTCACTTCTACCCAGACTTTGGTGTATATAATTTGAAGTGGCACTCTAAATGAATTTGATACACACACAGTTTATACATGAAACAATGTTTATTGAATTCGTTGCACATATAGAACTTGCTTTTACAGCAATAAGCATACGTACTACTTGTACGGAATATATATTAACATTCAATAGAAATACACATTGCAATACTCACAAACCAGCAGAGAGTCAAACCAGCAGTACTACCACGTAAACTTTGGGCACCCTCAGCACTAGCGACGGTTAACACCTGGAGCTGCTTACCTATCAACCTTAACAAACTTTTCCAACCTCTGTATTAATCAAGCTGCTAGAAATTTATACCAAGCGCGTATGCCTAAATTAGCATATCTCAAGCAGCTTCTTTAATTCATTCACTCAAAGGTTCGATTCTTGTGAATCGAATCTTATGTATACCTTACATATTTTGTATATATATATATATATATATATATATATATATATATATATATATATATATTATATATATATATATATATATATATATATATATATATATATGTATGTATATGTATATATATATATATATATATATATATATATATATATATAAATATATATATATGTATATATATATATATATATATTTATATATATATATATATATATATATATATATATATATATATATATATATATATATATATATATATATATATATATATATATATATATGTGTGTGTGTGTGTGTGTGTGTGTGTGTGTCTGACTTTATGTGTACTAATAAATTGGAAGCACATAATAATTAAATTTATCTTTAATCAATTTTACACCCCAAGCAAAATAAATCAGTTGTATTACTTTAAAAAACTTCCTAATTTCCTTAGCATAGCCTGATGATCCTTTACAGAGTGTCACCGAATGTGTCAGTAAACTTTTACATAGCATACGTAATTAACACAAGTATTTAATAATAAATGAACGAACACGGCACCATGAAAGAACGTTATGAAACGGATTAGAGAGACGCAACTTTCAACATAGAGAATTTCCCCCTATCTCACAAGACATAACCTTTTAAGCACAGTGAGTTTTTCCAGTAACCAAATAACCACCTTTCCACACGTCTTAATCACGCCGCAAGTAATGACTGAAGAAAGGATTTTTTTAAACGAGAATTTAAGTGCAGCGCGTAGTTTCCGATTTGGTCCCTTACATTCTAGTAAACATACTTGACTTACATTTTAGTAAATGGCTCACAGTTGTTTAGACTTAAGACACAAAGACTATTTTTGATTCAGGACAGTGCAATATCGAGCCATTGCATTTCAGTACTAGTAAAAGCAGTTCTTTTTTAAGGGAATGGGTTTATGACTTTTAAATAATTAGATGTGCTTAAAGTTAATTCTCGATACCTGGAAGGGAATTTAAAATGTAGAGGGCAAAAAGTACTGTTAAGGATTATTATAATGAACTTCCACTATATATATATATATATATATATATATATATATATATATATATATATATATATATATATATATATATATATATATATATATATATATATATATATATAAAGTGTCCGGAGCAGTCTAACCTTTAAGAAAGGGAAATCTCGGAGTCACCAAAAACAAAAATGGTTTCTGAACATCTCTTTTTTTTGTCTTAAAGGAAACAAATCATTTTAAATTTGATTTATCACGAGAAAGAAAGTTTGAATGAAGAACAGGTAATAGATAAATATACTACATAAAGCGACGAGTTAAAATTCACGTCTTACAGCTATTTAATGTTAACTTTCAAGACCCATTACATCATGGACATAGAAAAGTTATTTCGATTGATTTATAGTTCAAAATAAACCTTATTTGTTATATATTTGCAATGGAGGGATCTTTGATACAACAAATGTCACTAATACTGATCGCTATATGAATGCTAGTCAAATGAGAGATATCCGATAAAACGCTAGAATATAATACATACAATAACTGTTCAAAATCTTTCGAGCAGTTTTCACAAAATTACAAAACGGGCCTTCTTATTACTGTGTAAAAAAACAAGCTTTTATATTAATTAAACCAGAGCTGGTCTAAACAGAGAACAACCGGGTATGACCAAAGAACACGGATTTTTCATCGCAAATCAATGGCACCCACCTGGAGGTACATAAAAATCACATTTGCTCTGATTAAACGAATATATTGTGGGGGGGGGGAAGGAGAAAAGGAATGGATAAATTACGTGACCTCTGGTTTATATTACGCTTAAAGATGACAGGGGAACTGCGTATCACGGAAAAACACTGCAACGTTAGATAGTAACTTGCTGCTGATTTAATGAGCATTTCTTTCGTAACAGTGAATTGAAAGATTAATTTGGAAAAAGCATTCCGTAGAAAACTATTATTTCTCTGTGTGTGCTGAAGAAATGCCGTTTTGTAAAAATGGAGCTTCAGCTATTAAGTATTCTTGATGTGCATGTGAGAAATAAAATATGTTTCATGAATTCGTATATTTTCATCAGCAGCTGCTTCCTGAATCAATTAATTTCTGAACCAATATTATCCCCTGATAAAATTGATATCTTTAAATCTCATCAAAGTCTTGGTCAAATTACCGGCAATTCAGTCATATTTATTTATTTTCTGATTTTATTTTTTCAACTCCCCAATCTCCTCTTTTCTAGTCTTTTTATATCTATGTATATCTAAATGTCCCTTTCCCTACACAAACAAACACACACACACACACACACATACACACACACACACATATATATATATATATATATTTATATATATATATATATATATATATATATATATATATATATATATATATATATATATATATATATATATATATATATATATAGAGAGAGAGAGAGAGAGAGAGAGAGATATGTGTGTGTGTGTGTGTGTGTGTATATACATCTATTTAAAGAACGTCTATTCTACGAATTTCTGTATTTTGCGAACTTTTCATTGGAACCAAGAAAATTTTGCGAATTTCTGCGTAAAATAACCTCCAAATAGCGAAGTACATTCTCTATTTAAAGATATTTTTCTTGCGAACCAAAATTTGTTTTCTCCATATTTCTCAAAATATTTCTGAACATTTCAAGCTTCTTCTTTTTTTCAACACATTTTTTGGAAATAAATGACCTTGAACTGGTTTTACCAGTCGCTAAGTCACCAAAAGTAGTAAAATCATTGTCTTTTTTTGCATTTCATACAGGAAGTGCAACCTTTATCCACCCCCTCTATCCACTTCACTAGAAAAACTTTCAATATCCCCCTTTCAAAATCAATAGAGCTGTCCAGTGTTCTTGAACTAGTCTCCCGTTTTCTAGATTGTTGATCAGAGTCGTGTTGGTAATTTCGGTTCCTGTAGCTGGACAATGTCAAAGCGAAAGTGCTTGAGCATCACAGAAAAAAAAAATTAATTCTTCATGAGATGGATAAAGGCGTGAAGAAAACGATATTGTTTTAAAATTTGGTATTCCTCCAAAAAGTTAATTAACCTTAATAAAAAGTCGTGATAAGATACAAAAGTGTGATTCCTCGAATTCTTGTTCAAAACGACTAGAAACAGGTGTCTATTAAGATGTGGATGAGGTAGTTTTGAAGTGGATACCCACAATGCGAGATAAAAATGTTCCGATCTCTGGGCCTTTCATAATTGAGAAAGCTCTTCAATTTGCGAAGGCAATGGGATACGACGAATTTCGAGGAAGCAATGGATGGCTTGAAAAATTTTAGAGACGGAAGTTTCCTAAGACACGGATATGACTGTCTTAGGAAATATGGATATGACTGTCTGGGAAAACTAAAGACGTTGCAGATAATGATAAAGAAAATTGGATAAGACACTGAGTAAAATTATAATAGACTATAAGCCAGAAAGCATCTTTAATGCTCATAAGATTTCTTTATGTTTTCAATGATTGCCTCAAAAGACATTGAAATTTAAAAAGGAAAACACAGCAAAGCAAGATTAACTGTCATGCTAGGTGCAAATATGACTGATCATCAGAAATTGAAACCATTAGTTATCAGAAGAAGCAAAAATCCAAGATGTTTAAAAGGCTTAAAATCTTTGGATGTTCATTATGACTTAAACAAAAAATCTTGGGTGACGTGAGAAATTTGTGAAAATGGGTTCAAAAGTTGGACAAACGTATGATTGCAGAGTGTCAGAAAATTGCTCTTGTTTTTCAGATTTGTCCCGCCCATCCGAAAGAAATCAAACACAACTGAAAAATGTTACAGTTTATATATATATATATATATATATATATATATATATATATATATATATATATATATATATATATATATATATATATATATATATGTACAGAGATACATAATGTATGGACAATGTATATATTTATTCCTAAAATTGTTATTCTTCCTGTTTTATTTTGTAAGTTACCTCTATTTTTTATCTAGGCTTGGACGCGGTTATCTGAATTTCTTTCATTACATCATAATTATGTGTTAAATTTCATTTTTAAAATTTTATCAGTATGATAATTGTGTTTTATAAACTTGAATATCTCTCTATTTAACAAATTCTCTTTAAGAGGAATTTTTCAAATGGAGACATATCTTAAATTGCGACTAAAATATATTAAATGTTATCATGACTAAAGAGATCGTCCTACTTTGCTTCACTGTGTTATTTCTCCAACTACAGATCACTTCACTGTGTAATTACGATTCAATATGTCTTATTACTTATCTATCCATAAGGTCTTTATTTTTGCAGATTTGCAGCAATAGAACATCTAGAACATCTGCGGAGACAGACGGTAGAAATAAGTTATTAACCGCAATATTACTTTTTACTAAGAAATAGAATTCACCTAATGGTTATTTATGTATACATTTATGAAAACACATATACGTTTGGCAAAAAACTACTCTTCGTATATACGAGAAAAAAAACAGACATTAAAAACTTTCGACCTAAATATATGTGACGACCATTAAAGGAATTCACCACTTTATAAATCATTTTATATCCTATTATTATGTATATAAATCAATATATATATATATATATATATATATATATATATATATATATATATATATATATATATATATATATATATATATATATATATATATATATGTACAGAGATACATAATGTATGGACAATGTATATATTTATTCCTAAAAATTGTTATTCTTCCTGTTTTATTTTGTAAGTTACCTCTATTTTTTATCTAGGCTTGGACGCGGTTATCTGAATTTCTTTCATTACATCATAATTATGTGTTAAATTTCATTTTTTAAAATTTTATCAGTATGATAATTGTGTTTTATAAAACTTGAATATCTCTCTATTTAACAAATTCTCCGTGAGGCGTCACATGACACTTAGCACAACTGCTAAGGCGCGCAGCTCACCATTTGGCTGCAGACTGTCCGCCTATGATGTCGATGTAGCAAAATGTCCTTTTGGAGCAACGTTCCAACATTAACCCATTTAGGACCGCTCTATGTTTCCTTTATTGGAAATGCACCAAACAGTTTTTAACACTTCTTAGAACATTAATTACACAAATAAGTTGTTTCCATAAAATTAAATATTTTACGAGAGTTACAAAATGTTGCATTTCATCAGTGTTGCGACATCAGTGCAAAGCGGTTTAAAAATTTAAAAATATAGAAATTTAAAATTATAATTTTTTTTAAATTTTAAAATCGTTGAAACATTTCTCAGGAAGAGGTACATTACACTTATTAGATACAGTAATTGCATGACTTTTGCAGTGTTTACATTTTTTTTGTTTATTTTCACTATTTTTAATAATAATATGGCCCATACGGTCTTTCCGAGTTCGTTGAGAATTAGATTTTGAATTGAAGATGGTCTTCCAATATGTGAATTTTCAGGTAAAACAGGATTCATCTACATTTCTTCAAGCCTTATAATCAAAGATATGGCTCTCTCAAAGATATAAATCTCTGAATCTCTAATAAACTTATTTTAGAATTTATTACATCCAGGTAGAGTATCCATTTTTCCCATACAATATGCTCCTTTTTCTTACTATATTGGTTACTTTAATTATTAGAAAAAAATGTCGATTTCACCTGCAAAGTCTTTTGGTGATTCGACATTTTCACATAAAATATTATCATGAATAGCTTCTTCATCCGTAAATCATCTGGATATGGAGGGATAATGGCGAATTATGGTTTATTATTAGCTTCTGTTGAGGACGATTCTGAAATATCATCATCATCTAGCCCATAAAATACTCCAATATCTTTCCAATGTCAAAAATCACTTTTCTCTAGAGACAAACTCACCCTTAAATGAAAAAAATGCCAGTCTACTGCATGCAAACTAGGCCGCATATCAAAAATTTAAATAATACACATTGGACTGATGTTGCGTTTTAGCAACATTTTTTAAAATATGAATTGAGAAACATAAAAACAAAATTATGCTTTACCTGTTGAAGCCATTTTGTTCTTTAGTCTCTAGTAAACTCGGAACAAGCATCAAATCGGAAATGTATCATGTGCTGCTATCTAAGGTTATTATTTTGAAAACAGCAATTTTTTTCCCTTTCAAACACCAGAAAAAAACAATTTTTTTGCAAGTTCTTTAAAGCGGGCAATGTGGAAACAAAAAAATTGTGATCAATCAAAGTATAGAGAATAAAATAAAAATGTTACTTCAGACGTACAAAACTTAGAACATGCCTTTAAAAAATGCATAAATTAATGTAGCGTTTTCGCAACGCCAGTCTTAAATGGGTTAAATTCTGCAACAAATTAGGAAAAAACCACTGCAGAAACGTTCGGTTACTGCAAAAAGCGTATCGAGACGAAGCTATGTGAAGATAGAAAGTTTTCAAATGGTACACCTTGTTTAAAAATGGGAGAGACGCCGTTTGCAGATGATCCGCGAAGTGGGTGGCCAGTGACCCCACAAACGGAGACGAACATCCAACGGGTAGGAGCAGTGGTTCTTTGGTTGGTGAAGTTTATTGGCGCAAGGACCAGAAAGAACAACCTGCGCCAAAACAAGGTATCATCTTCAACAAATGGTATGTACAGAATCTTCGTCGTCTCGGGAGGCAATCCGTGGGTAAAAGTCCACACGTTTGGAAATCCAACATGTGGATGTTGTTGAATGACAATGTCCCGGCCCACCGTTCCCTGATGGTGCACCAAGCCTTGCTAAACACGGCACCCACAGTTCTGCCACAACCCTCGTATTCCCCAGACCGCGCTTCTTGCGATTTCTATCTGTTCCAGAAACTGAAAGATCACATCACGAGCAAGGAGTTTACAAATGCAGAAGAAGTGATGGCAAACAGCGACAACCGCTTTACGACAGCTCCCACGCAACGGTTTCAGGGACTGTTTCCAGAAGCTGTATCAACGCTGGCAGAAGTGTATACTTGCGGAAGGACATTATTTTGAAGGTGATTGTGTTCAGGACGACTTTGTAAGCGTATTCGTTGTTATAGTGAATAAAGTCCTGAATTTATTGACTGTACGAGTATATATATAGAGGAGAAGGTGGGATATGGACCCTACATTTATTATGGACCCCCTTAATATCTGCCCTATGGGCAGGTGCAGCCACTAATTATAGCTGTGATCTTGAGCCCCTAGGTGGCTGCTATGGATTGTCAAGGTCAATGAAGCCAGTTCACTCGCGAATGACGATCTGTGGCCAATGTTTGTTTTTTGAGTTTCCAAACTTTTTTCTGAGGAAAGTATAAGTGAATATTTCATATCTACTACTATGTTTGTAAAAACTGATTCCTGTGCCTTATTCTACACGAGATGAAGTTCCTTTTGAGCTAGTTCGAAATTAAATTCGATGTAATTCATAATGTGAAAAAACGAGTTTGTTTCCAAGATGGCGATGTTTGAAATATGGACCCCATAGGTGCTGGTATTAGCACCCGGGTCCATATTACCAACAACCGGTTTTGATGATTGTAATAATAATGCTTACGTGAGAAAATGCGATTCCACAGATGATTTCATTGTGATACATTTTATTTTCATGTTTTGTAATCCTTTTCGTTTATTCTGGAAGCTAAGAATGCATGTTGAGAAGAAATCTCCCGCTAGCAAGGACGCTGTAGTGCGCAGAAGAAGTTGGGATAAGGTGAAGATGGTGAGACTATCCAGAAACTAAGATGCGAAGAAATAGGACTAACGGAGGCTGCCAGAGTGTTTGGTGTATCAAGAACAACTTTGAGATTATTGGCTTCACAATGGATAAGCCAGCGGGCAGATTTGGTTATACAAAATCTAGGGTTTGATTTTGGTTTGAAGCTCTACGTTCAACTTTGACCGGGCAATTGTTTTTGGCCCTTTTATTCAACAAGGCCGAATTTGACCGGGACCTACAGTTTAAAGCCGATTCCTAACGGCTACAAACATCCATGCCATCAGTGGAACTCGAACACACAGGATCTGAACCAAATGCCAGTGCCGTAGCCATTTGGCCATCAACTGGAACAAAAAGTAGGGAGGAAGCCTGTTTTACCAGATTACACTGAAACACTTTTTGGTGACCTATTTGCTAGAGATGGAGTCAGTATTTCACGATCTCTCTCGACAAGATGTGAGGAAATTGGAGTTCCAATTGGCCTGAACGCAATAATATCTCCCACATTTTCATAAACGAAGCTGCAGGGAGACTAGCTAAACCGATTCCTCATTCGTCAGACATCAGAAAACCTAGAGGGACGTCATATGCACGTGCAGAAGGATTCACACGTGAGCAGGTGGATGGGTTATTTTTATTTGCTGGAAGACTTGTGTTCTGGGAATCATTTCCAGAATCTTCAATGTAGAGGAGGACTGGTGTAAGTGTGGTTCAGTCAAAAGCTTCCCAAGTCATTGGGTGAGAGAAAACATCAGGTGGAGCTTTGACTACAGCTGAATGTGATTCTCTGGTAACTATGGTTTGCTGCATAAGTGCTGGGGGAACATATTTTCCACCAATGATAATATTTCCTCGTAAAATCTTAATGGATCAGTTTATGAATGGATCCCCATCCGGAACAATTGGAATATCCCATCCCTCTGGGTGGATACAAGCCCATATGTTTACAGAGATGACCCAGACCAGCAAGAAGAATCGTGCATCTTCTGTGAAAGTGCATTCAAAGATGACACACGAGGAGAACATGAATATTGGATTAGTTGTGTGATGAGCTACACTGGATTCATTCTGTGTGCACCGGAGCCGAAGCTGAGTTTTATATTTGCGACTTTTGCTGCTAAATTGAAGTTTTTTTTTTATATAGATAATATTTATGATCCAGCTCTTAATAATATATTATCTTTCTTTCACTTTTTCATGTGAAAAACGTTTCGCTCTTTTTGTTTCCAGCTGTTTAATAAATTAAATGAGTTTTTTTGGAAAAAAAGGGGGGGTCCATATGACCCTCCACTTTGGGTCACCTGCAAGTTTTGACTTTTTTCATTTATGTGATTGTATACATCTTAAAATTTGATTTTAACGGCAAATCCACTTAAGGATGTTAGATGATGAGTTATGGAAGAGTGTTAGAGCCCCAAAATATGCAAATCAGTCTTTGGTATGAACACAGTGAGCCAAAAGCAAAAGGGGGGGTCCAAATTCCACCTTCTCACCCTCTCATCATCTCTCTCTCTCTCTCCCTATATATATATATATATTATATATCTATATATATAATATATATATATATATATATATATATGATGGAAGTATGTATATTGCTTACCTCTTTCACCCGTGTTAGTTTTTAAGTAAGTATAAATGTCTTAAGTTGCTATGATGTCTAATACTGTCTGCCGACTTTTCTCGGTCTCTTTGATAAAGTGCAAGCATTTATGAAAATTTCAGAATGATCCAAAAGACCTTCGTTTCTGTATCATAGTACATGAAACTTTTCATATTTTCACCACTCGCGCAAGTTTTAAAACAACCTATCACTCCAACAGCAATGAAATATTAGAGCAAACTTCGATAAAGTTTATAACTCATCAACGACAGTTGGCTTCTCTGTTAGTTATATTAAAAATTCAAGCAATTGCATGAATTGATTTTTGTTAAAGATTGAACCGAACTGAAAGTACACCAATAAACAAATAAAATTTGAACGACATTTGAAACATTTCTGACTACGGTTAAATGTTGTAAATAAAACTTCTATGAAAAATGCTTAAAGAGTTTTGGTTCAATATATACCAAAACAATGATTCCTAACTAAATATTTAAGAACTATGCGGGCACATAATTTTATACAGTAAAGATATTTAGGGGTTCAGCAAGAATGAACTCGCAGAAAATGCCATTCGTTGGCCTAATTCCAAGCACATCTTACTGCTTCCCGGAAAGATGTTTTAACAGCGTTTAAATGAAAAACGAAATAAGGAAAGTATAATTCATATTTATACTTATAAGTGAAACATTTCTGACTGACAAAAAGAATATATATAACTCTCACTAGGCTGTGCTAAAACCCTCTGTTTTAATAATTCATTTCCCTATTTCATGATTTATTCGTCCTTATTTTATATGGGGACTTTTTAAAATTGCATCAAGCATATGTTAAATGCAAAAGACCATTTGCGATGAGAGAGGCTATATACAAAATGTACTGCATTTTTTTAATTACAATTTTCTCTTCTAGTAGAGGATTTGCATCTCTAAGTAGGCAAGAACTAATCTACATATGCATCAGATTGTAAGTCTTTAGATACTTCTTGTATGTAATTATATAAACGATTTCCCTCGTGTTTTTATGGGATGTATACCAACTAACTTAATTTCCTTAGTGTAGGCAAAAGTAGACTTTTTCTTCAAATACGTTCTTCAGCTGCATTTCATTGATTTCTTAGTTCATGTGTTTTCCTTTTAAGGAGATGATCAAACTTGATGGCCATAATTTGCTATAAAAATTTCAACAAATATTTAAGTAAATTCTAAAGCTTTTCAAAATGCAGTTAATATTAGTTTTTCTGCCTTAAATTTATTTTATGCGTTATGTCACATGAGAAAGAATCCAATATAAAGAAGATTATACAACCTGCGTCTAATTTATTTGCACAATTTAGCTAAAGAATAGTTGTTATCGAAATATTAATTCTCACTCTGAAATAATTCCTTCTAAATTAAAAATTCTTTACTTGTGATCCTATAATGTAATATATTTATCTGAAAGATATGAAATATTGTTCGTTTAAAATTTTCAT
This sequence comes from Dolomedes plantarius, assembly GCA_907164885.2. Classification (NCBI taxonomy): domain Eukaryota; kingdom Metazoa; phylum Arthropoda; class Arachnida; order Araneae; family Dolomedidae; genus Dolomedes; species Dolomedes plantarius. The sequence goes on along the minus strand of OU015490.1, from coordinate 197,667,571 downwards.
TTCATTGAAAAATATATATTTTAATGTCTCTAATCGTTGTTTCTAGAGAAATTAATAATGATATTTCACATATGTATGCATTTTAATAATTACTTAAAGTAGGAATTAAAAGAATCAGGGAGGAAAAAAGTTTACGTTATTTGAATATTTATATTTTGTTTTTTAAAATATCAGAATTCTTTTCCATTCAGTCTTAGCTCAGATATTTGTTTTAAAATGTAAGAAAAAAAAATGGGACACATCAATTTTCAAAACATTTCTTTATATAAACGTATATTCTGATATTTAACAGTGATTATTCGTCTAAATGTATTTTGGCATATGTAAGATTGAAAAGATCTTTACCCATTACTTTTGAATACATCTTAACAAAATATAGGTAGTATTAAATATATATATATATATATATATATATATATATATATATATATATATATATATATATATATTATAATGTGTGTGTGGGAGAGAGAGAGAGGGAGATCGACAAATAAAATTAAGAATATGTAAAATTTTATCACGGTCATACGAGGTAAATACGCATGATGGTGAATATAACATTTCGAGGTACGACAATGAAATTATATATTACTTCAATATCCCTTTTGTACCCGAAAATACTTGTTACTCTGAATAGTTTAGATAACAACAAAACAGAAAAAAGACAATGAATTTATATACGACAATGAATTTATATATTACTTCAATGTCCCATTTGTACCCAAAAATCGTTGTTACTCTGATTAGTTTAGTTAACAACAAAAAGGAAAAAAAGAGAACCTCATGTAAAAATTATGCCTTTAAAGATCCCTTTGATTCGTAATCTGTTGAAAAGCTAAAAAGGTAGTTCCTCTAATATGCTGGTACTTTCGAATATGGTACTAAAATATTTTCAAATTATAGTATTCTTGTTTAATAAAGCCTAAAATTACGTCATATGTTACGTACTATATTACAAAACAAGTGAAAAAAGCCTCCTAAATGTGATAAATAGCTTCGTACCTTAAAATTCCTACATTGCTGCAAGCCGGAATGATTAGTTCCAATTGCATAAGAGACCAGGAGAATGAGATGAACATATTACGTGCGTAAGTCATTGTTTACAAAACAATAAGCGAAGTTTAGTGCATTCTGTATCTAGACAAGTATGAAAATTTAATATATATTATACTGACATGTAGTTACATTGATACATATATCTTAAGGAAAACACTTTGTTACAGTGTTTAATAATAAAAGATATTTGAATTTACAGACAAAGAAGTAATTGAATGGTACATTGTGATTGTATGTTGCTTAATGAAAGCATATGACAATAAATTTACAGTCAAAACTCTAACGAACATCTATTTTGCGAATTTCTCTATTTTGCGAACTTTTCCTTGGAACCAAGGACATTTTGCGATTTTTTTTTTGTAAAATAAACTCCAAATAGCGATGTGCATTCTCTATTCAACGAAAATTTTTCTTGTGATCCAATATTTTTTTTTCTCCATATTTCTCAAAATATTTCCGAACATTTCAACCTTATTCTTTCTTTTGACACATTATGGTGATCAATGACCTTGAACTGGTTTTACCAGTCGACAAACTCACCGAGAGCGTTAATATACATATATATATATATATATATATATATATATATATATATATATATATATATATATATATAAACCTTGGAGATTTTGAATAAAATTTTGATAGAAATTAATACAAATTGACAGCTTCTTAAATGAATATTTAATATTAAATTTCCTTTCTTAGATACATAGAATAAAAATTTAGTTAGATATTCTCCCTTACTACCTTAAAAAAATATATATATATATACAAAACCTAAATATCTAGCTCTTTTTGTATGTGCACTCACTCAGGGATGCGTATTGTAACACACAGACTGTTCCCGGATGTATTTCAAGCGGTTCCTTTCTGTTTATACTTTCCAGTTTTTATACCGGTTCATGGTTCAGTAGATTTCCGTTAGGGGTTTTAGGGGACACATACCGAGAGGGGAATGGGAGTTGGGTGATTCTAAATCAATCATATTAAATGTCTTTCGGCAGGCAAGCATATTGATTATTTTGAAAATAGTTTTCTGGAACATACACGACATAATTCCATCGATATTTAGTGAATCGTCCATAGTCACTTGCCAATACAATCAGTACATCATATTTATTGATTTTTCTGCAAGTGAAAGCCATTTAAATGTGCATGGCTTTTCGATGAAGTATTCGTAAGTTTCTGTCATATAATAAGAGTACAAAGGAATTAGCACAACTGTTATTAGCGTCCCTATAGGCAACGGTTAGTCTGCTGATTTAATTTATTTTCTCAATAATTGATCATTTGAATTAAATAATAGAGTGTTTTTCCTAAAAGAGTAATAAATTTAAATAAAGTTACAAAATAACAAAATATTATAAAGAAGAGTTGATAGATGAACTTTAGCCCTCGATCAGTAAAGTTTCAGAACTGTTAGTTGATTAGCTCAGTTTGCAAACCAGTGGGGGCCAAACTTTAACGCCACTGAGCAACCGTACTGTTCGCAAATCTTACTGTGAGCTACCAAACGAAACCAGGACAATTTTATTTTCTAAATCCCACATTTATTTATTACCTATAAACTTACTTTTCTAGTAAATATTACATCCAATTGAATAAAATTGTTCATATTGTAAAAAAAATGAATAAGAATTGTAAGAGCAAAATTTTTTTCATCTGACAAATTAAGTTTAATGAGAAGGATGGCGCTCTTTTTGTCATCAACATTTTTTTTAAATGTTAGGTGAGTAGGTAGTTGTTGAAATTCGAATGCAGTTGTCCAAATGTTCAACAGTCAATCTGTTATCTGTTCAGTTGTTTTTTATAAACTTCGTACTGGAAAAAGAAATTTCGCACAGATATGTAGAGTTGAACATTGCCTTCACTCGTAGACCAACCTGAACCAAATTGGACATCTTTCCTTAGTAACAAAAGGCCAAATATTTTCAGAGCTTGACATGAAGATTTTAAGGAAAGGTCATTTTGAAAGTCAATAAGTTCCGTTCTCCATTGCAGCGTTGTCTTTTCAAAATGTGACATGACACAAGTAGATAATTCTTCAGCATCAATCTTCATAAAAGGTGATTTGACGAACTGCTCTATAATTGGAATGCTTTTGAAGATTTGAAACCATTGACTGAATTGAATTTTCAAATCTGAAAAATTGCAAGGATTCTTGTTGTTGTAAGGAGGCTGTGAAGGGTCTTTCTTGTCAAGGGTTTGCCTAAAACAGGCAAAGTGCTCTATTCACCCTGGATGAGATATCCCCCCCACATCTCCGGTTTTTAGAGAATGAAACCACATCTAAAATTGTTCCACCAATATCTTTATCCTTACCTTGAAGCTGCAAGTTAAGTATATTTAGCTTTTCAGTGATGTCTGCAAAAAAAGCAAAATCTTGAAGCCAAACAGGATCTTCTAGTTCAGAGAAAGATTCACCTCGTTCTTTTATTTTACCAAATCAGGAAGCAACTCTTTGAAACGTTGCAAAACTCTGCCTCTGCTAAGCCAACGAACTTCTGTATGAAGCAATAAATCACCATACTGGCATTCTAACTCTTCAGTCAGTGCCCTGAACAAACGTCTCTGAAACGCATGAGCCCTCACTTTATTTACTACTTTTACGACTGTTTTCTTTACATTGTTCATTCTTAAGAACTTTCCACATAATGACTACTGGTGTATTATACAATAGGGTGGAGCGAAAAAATTTTTTTTCTCGGATCAAAAAGCTTGGGTGCGGGAAAGTTGCTACTAGTTAACAGTAACACCTGTTCAAAAAAGTTTTTAATTCCAATAATATCTTCAAGTGCCACAACACCCTTGAAATCTAAAAATTGAACTAAAATTGGAAAATCATTGAATTTAAGTAACTTAACGCATAGTAAATTCCAAGATTGGCAAGAGATAGCAGCACCATTCAGTTGGAAATTTAACTTTTTTTTCCCTTCCTTTCTGCAAGCATCAGGGAGGGTGAAAGCAAGTAAGAAAGGCGCCATTTTCCCAACGTTATCAAAATCTCTAGCTCTAAAGCAAATATATTTTTTAACGTGTGTATTAGAGACTCGTTAGTGAAAATTTCTTTCTTTTCAGTGTTGTGGACTATTTTAATGAAGAAGAGGTAAGCGGATTTATTGTTATTATTAGAATGTGAGATTACAAGTCTACGTTATCACGAACAACACATGCTAGCTTTCAGCATAAAGGTCAATTATCAGTCAGAAATATTATATTTGAACATATAAATATGATAGGTTTGCATGAATGAAACATAATTAGTACTTTATATTAAGAATTGAATTCATATCAATAATGTATGAAGTTTAAATCAAAATTGTAATTCAGCAATAAAATATATCCTTTAGACATGAAAAATCAATCAATATAACACAAATCCAATCTTAAATATATTTAATGTCAAATACTCAGATATTCAGGAAAATCACTGTATAATTAAATAATTGCACATAACAAACACATAGCTTCGTTCTGCTCTATTATAAAAAAAATGCATCATTTGGTACAGCAAAAGCAAATGTTTGAAATTTCAGCATATTAAGATACCTATATATTACTTATTATTAATACAGAGAACACAACATTATCAGGGGGAATATTAAGCAGATGCATTTTTTCGTTACTCACGTTGGTTAAAGAATTAAAAAATGTTACCGATAAATGAGAAAATTATTATCCTTAATATTACATTAATTTTAAGGACTGGTCAACTGCACCAAATGTTATGGGGCCGAATGTTATGGCGTCAAATGGGAAGCCGCAGCCGAACAAGTGGTGGCAGATTAAAAAAACTAAGCCAAAAATGGCGAAACATGAAATGCGTTGTGTAAAAATTAAGTTACTGATTTAACTTACAGAAACAATACGATATGAAAATAACCCAGACAGGTTGTCTCAGGTAACATATATATTAAATAAGTAGTTATGTTTTAGGATAACCGCACTTAACCAAGCAAGAAATACCTAACCCTACAGACAGCCTGACCCACGTGCTAAGCAGATTACTATACTCATCAGATTAATTCACACTAGTGAAACATTATCTATTACAGTAAATTAAGTGACAGACTATGTGGTTAAGGAGCAAATAAGAAATTTATTTAACAAAACATAATGAAAAAGTAAATACTTAATGGAGATCTGCCATGTCTTGCTCCTCACTCACCAACATCGGACACCAGCTCAAAAAAATGTCACGTACCTAGTACACTTCCAACTCTCTCTCTCCTTATTTTTTTAAGCTAGCCTTGAACTGCGCCAAGCTGTATTTCGCACCTGCGCAATACGGGCTCAAGCCACTAGATTTGGCGTGCATCGCCTTTCATGGCAATAATTCATTTTTTCTTTTCTGCCAATATATGGCGGTTACGAAAGACAGTTATAAAGACATGAATATTAACAGATATACTCCATGAGTCTTTATAACACCCTTCGTGAGTCATGCCTTAAAATTTCCCCTCGAAATAATAGTAGCTCGCGATCGACGGTTTGGCGATTATGTTGTAAACAATCAAACCCAGATCCTCGATTGTCCCAAAACTAGCGATCGTAATCATTAAATAAGTATTAAATAAGCGTAAAGTCAAGGAAACGTCTCTATACAAATTAGAAAACCAAATATTCATAAATGAATGATTTTCAAAACTAACATCAGGGCGAATGATTTAGAAAACGAATTTGTACAAACTGCTAAAATTGTACATCTAGGCAACGACAATTCTGAAAATGAAGATTATTTTCTCAATAATTTCTTATTCAGGCTAAATACCGTACCTAAATATCATACCTAAGTAGATTATCGTACCTAAAAAAGAAATAAATTAATATAGAGGTACCGAAAAAAAAATGTTATACGTTAGAGGGCGCGGATCATCAATACAATTGCTATAGAATCCACCATAGAACTATGTTTCACCCCTTATTATTGGTTCCTCAGTTTGGAATAACCAGGTAAGATGGTAGGAAAAGAATATCGAAATTCGAATTAATCTAAATTCTTTTCCCGTGTCTGACAAGGTGCGGTGAAATGCAACTGTAAAGAAAAAAAAACTAAAGTTGGCTAGAAAAGAAACTACAGAACAAATATTCCCAACATGCTCTGCAATTCAACCACCAAGTTTTCACTGAATCTCGCCAATGGTTCAAAAGTTATCAAGTTTTCATAAAGCTCAAGAATGGCCATAAGGTATATGTATATATATATATATATATATATATATATATATATATATATATATACATATTAAATATATATTTCTAATGGAGTGTGAAATATGCTTCCCCCAAATTTCAAAAGTTTAATATTCTGACAATAATTAACTCATTATGAAATGCGTCAGTTTGACATCCATGGCAGATACACGAAATATATAAATATTGCTCCCATATACTGCTGCTTGATCATCATGCATGTGTCAGAAACTTTTCACATGAACAACTCACCGGCGTGTTGTTGAAAAGCACTCACCAGGGATCACTCCCCTTGTAACAGTATAAAGAACGAAATTCCCACTCTGGTACGTACAGGAATGATTAGCTACAATTGCATAAGAGACCCAGGAGAACGAGATGAACATATTACGTTTGTAAGCCATTGTCTGCAAAGCAATAAGCAGACTTCAGTGCATTTAACATCTAGGCACATATGGATAATCAAAAAAATATTAGTGACATGAAATTACATCGATACTTTTGATTTCAGGAAGGAACTTTGCTTCAGTGTCAAATATAAAAGATATTCTAAATTTACAGGCAGAGTAATTAAATGGCACATTGCGATTGTTTGCTGTTTATAAATCCCTATACATAAATTAGTATTTATCCATCTTAATAAAATCATATATATATATATATATATATATATATATATATATATATATATATATATATATATATGTATATATACAGTTCCGTAACTGACTAACTGACTGACATACAACACACATATTAAACCGCTGAACTAAAGGGCTGAAATTTTGCATGGCGATTCTTCTTATAGTGTAGGTGTGCACTAAAAAAGAGTTTTGAAAATTTCTTTTTAGATTTTTAAAATAAAATTTTTAAGCTATTTTTGTAACATTTTTTAAAGTTTGCATCTCGAATAATAATCTGAGGGTTGTGAATTTTATATCATGAGAAAAATCATAAAAATTCCTTTAAAATGACATTTTTTTTCGAATCTTTACCTCCTTTTTCTGATTTTTTGTAAATGTTTAAAGATTAATTTTAGAATTCAATTTATTAAATGCTGATCACGTCATTTTTTTTTCTGGTACTTTAAATAAATTTATCGTAAAGTGCATAACAAGTAAATATACAAAAACAATTTTTTTTTCTTGCTAATGCGGCAGACGGCGATTGTACATTATCCAAAAAATATTAAAATACAGTAAAAGATATGTTCCTAAAACTGTTCTATATTAACTGTACTATATTCTCTTGCATGTCCTATTATATTTAATTTGAATATTTTCATCTACATTTTTTGTCTCTAAAAATATCCCTTACGATTTTTTTATAATATATATTTGTTATTTTTTACATCTATTGTATACATTCATCTTCGTATTTATTATATATATCAGGGTGGCCAACCTGCGGCTCGCGAGCCAGATGCGGCTCTTTGAAGGATTATTTATGGCTTTTGATAAATGTACCCGAGTTCCCTTTTAATTTTGTGTTATTTTATTTTAAAAAAATATTATCGTTCCGTATGTGTTTCAAAATGTCTTTTGTGGCGGGAACGAGGTTGCTTCAACGTTCATCGCCAACCCAAACCAAAACTAAATAGATATTAAAAGCAAAACAGCGGCTGACGGCGACGGCAACTCTTGAGAGCAGCATGAAATGGAAACTTCACGACTTTATCCAGTGTTCGGCGTCGGATGCTCATCACTTATGGCGGGAAAGAACGGCACTAGTCAGGCTCATCGTCGAAAATAAATCAGCTAACTGGAATCATGTCTAACGCCATCAGAAGGTGAATATATTTATTTAATTACAATAGCACATACATAATTAATTTAATTATATTTACATATATACAATTTTAACATTAGGAAGAACAACAACCACATTCAACGGCATTAGAAGATCAACTACTAACCCCAACGCCTGTCTGGGGGAGTTTTTCCCCGGAAGCCCCTCTCCCTTTTTAAAGACAAAAATAATAAGGAGAGGACACTTCCTCGTGGCACGTAGCGCCCTCTACTCATTAGAGAATTTAGTTGATGAGGAAAAAGGGTTGGTTACACTTTTAAATTACTGACAACAAATATGAAATACTAAGTGCAACGTTGTAACAAATTTAATTTCCGTCCAAGTTAAGAATGATATGACTCATCGAAAACTCCGCGAACGAACATAAACAGTGGCGTAATCGTCCGTATTCGACCGACTCCAGACCGATTTTGAATTTGTAAACTTTCATTGCAACGGACAGTTTACATTGTGCTCTGGAGGAAACAATTTGTATCAGTCTTGCTTCGGATATAATTTGTAATCTGGAATTTTTGGTAAGTTAACTATAATTTGTTTCGTAGTATGTAACACGAGATTGTTATTGTTTAAATAACACAAAACTTGTATTTTCTAAATTTCTTTATTTATTTCCAGTCTTTTAAAAATATGACGACAGAGAACGAAAATAAAAAAAGAAAATACGAGCAAAAAAAAGAAGTTTTAATAATGAGTGGGAGGAGAATTTTTTTTTATTGACAATAACGGAAAAGCATTATGGTTATATGTAATTCTACGGTCAAAAATTATAAAGCTAGCAATTTACGTCGACATTATAAAACCAATCGTCCTCAGTTTTTAATCAGTATCCACCAAATTCCAAATTAAGATCAGATAAACTTGCTTCTTTAAAATCAAATTTAAATAAACAACAGTCAATTTTGATGACCTTTAGCAATCAAGCTAATAATGGGATGAAGCCAGTTTTGTTCTTTCCTGGAATATTGCTCGTGCAAAACTCCCGTATGGAGAGGAGAGTTATTAAAAAAACTTGGAAGATGTACTTAAAGTTTTAGATCCAAATAATGCAGCATTGCACAAAGTTGTTCGCAAATTCCCATCTCGAGACACAACCGAATGACGCATAACTGCAATTAATACATCTCTTGAATATAATTTAAAAAATGATTTGAAGAACTGTATTGCATTCAGCTTAGCCCTTGACGAATCGACAGATATCACAGATCTTCCGCAATTGGCAGTTTTCATACGTTTTGTTTCACCTGACTTCATTGTTAAAGAGAATTATTAGATTTAGTAGCACTTCAAGAGTTACCCGCGGTCGTCGATATTAAAAATGCATTAGATCCTTAATGAAACTTTTTGATGTGCCTCTTAATAAACTTGTAAGAATGCAACTGATGGAGCTCCGCAATGCTGGGTAAAAAAAATTGGTCTTATTGGGCTTTTAATAGAAGATTCTCAAATTCCACAATTCATACCGATCCACTGCATAATTCACCGAGACCATCTCGTTACAAAATATTTAAAATATCCTGATGTTATGAAAACAGTGTTACACATTGTAAATTACATTCACACCATTGCAAAAAATCATCGACAATTCAAAAATTTCCTTGAAGAATTAAAGGTCGAAGAACTTCCAAATGACATTAATTTCTTTTGCATTTTTAGATGGTTATCTAGCTACAACGTCAAGATGGTGTTACCCTGTCGACCGTAGAGGACATTGGTAACGCCATTGGCTACGCTTTAGTTGTGTGTCCAGTGCGTCGTCTACCAGACCACCTTCATGCGACACAAACTGCGTGCCGAGTCTAGGCCCCTTGCGTTTTGAAACTCAGTCCAACCTGTCATACAACTGCCCCTTTACGGAGAACGAGTTGGAGAATTGCCTTCGGCAGACTCGGATGACTTCCCCGGGTCCCGATGGCATTAGTTATGCTATGCTGCAGCATCTCTCTCGCAGCTCGGTCCGTAATTTGCTGTATTTATTTAATAGAATCTGGGAGGAACATGCTTTCCCAACCTCGTGGCGTAGGGCAATAGTGATTCCCATTCCTAAACCGGGAAAGGATTCCACTAACCCTAACAACTACCGACCAATTGCACTCACTAGCTGTTTGTGTAAGCTACTAGAGCGCATGGTAAACAATCGGTTAGTTACGTACTAGAAACCGAGCTTTATCTGTCACCCTTACAAAGCGGTTTCCGGCGTGGCCGGTCTACGATGGATAACGTCATTGCCTTAGAGTCTGAAGTCCGTAATGCATTTGTCAGAAGAAACCATTTAGTGTCAGTTTTCTTTGACATCGAAAAGGCTTATGACCGGACTTGGCGATATGGCATTCTTCGTGACCTTTACAATAACAACTTCCGTGGCCACTTGCCGATTTCATTGCGAACTTCTTGTCACTACGACAATTTCAAGTTCGCATTGGTACCACACTTTCCGATGTTTACATTCATGAAGAAGGAGTTCCTCAGGGAAGTGTACTTAGTGTTACACTGTTCTCTCTTAAAATTAATGGAATTTTAAAGTGTTTACCACCATCTGTTCAGGGCAATCTATATGTTGACGACTTGCAGATTTCCTGCCAAAGCAAGGATATGCGTTACATTGAACGACAACTGCAAATTGCAATATCTCGCATGATGACAGTGGTGTTCGGAGAACGGATTTAAATTTTCGACCGAAAAAACCTCTTGTGTACATTTTTGCAAACGCAGAGGTTTACATCCTGACCCGCAAATATACCAGGTGATTCTTTGATATCTGTGGAGAACGTTGTTCGTTTCTTGGGCGTGTTGTTTGATAGCAAGTTAACCTTTCTTCCGCACGTAATATATCTACGGCGGAAGTCTGAGCAGGCTCTTAACTTACTGAAAGTTCTATCGAACACGTCCTGGGGAGCTGAACGTGCTACCATGCTCCGGGTGTATCGCGCGGTCATTCGATCGAAAATGGATTATGGATGCGCCGTGTACGGTTCCGCACGCTTCTCCGTGCTACGGAATCTCGACACGATTCATCATTCCGCCCTTCGAATCTGTTCTGTGCTTTCAGGACATCTCCCATTAAGAGTTTATATGTTATCTGCGGCGAGCCTTCTTTACCATCTACTCGCAAGCAATTGTCGCTTCAGTTGTATTACCGTGTCCTATCGCAACCTAATCACCCACTCCTTGCTGTTCTTCTTGACAGTCAGTTTGACCGACTTTTTGAAATCGGCATCTTGCATTCCACCTTTCGGACTTCGCATGAGGACGTTCCTTTCTTCGACGTCTCTCCGTGATACGGATGTCTTGCTGCGTCCGACTTTGCTTTTGCACCTTGGCGTAATCACAGGATTTCATACTTGCGCCCTTTCCAGGGTTTTGTGAAGTCAAGTACGGATCCTGTCGTGTATCGCCAGCTTTTGCTTCGCACCTCGCTAGTTACCCTAACTATGTTGGTGTCTACAACCGACGGCTCTAAAACAGGAGATCATGTTGGATGTGCCTACGTCTGTGGCAGAGACGTTAGTAGCTATAAACTTCCCCACTGTCTTTCTATTTTTTCAGCAGAGTTTGTCGCCGTACACGAGGCATTAAAGTATATCTCCCGTCAGAGATGTAGACGTTTCATCGTATATACAGATTCCATCAGCGTGTTAGAGGAACTTGGAGAATGGTGAAGTGTCCCACTCCCATTCCCTTCTATATCCGGTGGTGGATCTGCATCGTCGCCTCTGTCGTCGTGGTTTCAGTGTTTTTGTTCTGCTGGGTGCCGGGTCATGTCGGCATAACGGTAACGAGCAGGGCAGATGCTGCGGCTAAAGGTGCCGCTTGTCGTCTGAATCAGCATGTTCCTATTAGCGATATGAAGTCCGCTGTCAAAAATCTAGTCCGACAGGAGTGGCAATTAGATTGGAATGAGCAAGTCAATAACAACTGAGACAGGTTAAGGCATGCATTAGTGCTTGGACATGTGCTCCGCTGCGGCGTGTAGACGTCATGCTCACACGATGAGAATTGGGCACTCCCTTCTGACACATCGGCATTTGCTGATGGGCGAGGATACCCCTCTATGTGAACACTGTCAGTCTCCACTTTCAGTGTCACATATCTTGACGTCTTGTCCTGCTCTGCAGCCTTGCTACAATCGATTTTTTTGGGTCTAGTTCACCCAATCTGCCTGATTTGTTGGGGGAGCCCCCCCCTCCTTCACTGTTTCCCTTTTATTCGCTACTGGTTTTATAAAAGTATTTGCTTTTCAGATTGATTTTATTGTGAAACTTTTAAATTCTATATTTCATCGTTCATATCATTAAATCTTTTTATTAACTTTTTCTTATATTTTTTAATGCTTTATATAACATTGGTTTTACAATCTTTACTTATAATCGCTTTTACCATTTGTATATACCATCTCTGTTTTTCAACTTTGAATGTTATCGTGTTTACACAATTTTATTGCATCTTAATTTTTCTGTGGGTGGTATGTGCTATTATTAACAAAAGTGTTGGTGACCAATCCGTTTTTCAGCTGTGTTTTATATATACTGTTTTTGGCTCCAGTCTTGTGTTTGGCGCATTATGTCCTATTTTGGACCCTTGCGCCATAAAACCCCAACCAACCAACCAACCAACTAGCTACAACGTATTAAATCGATTTGTAGATTTGTTTGATCCGATAACTGCATTTCTAAAAGAAAGGAAATAACCTATTTAGAATTAGACGATGACGAGTGGTTACAAGACTTAATGATTTTGCTGATGTGATGGAACATTTGCAAACACTGAATTTACAACTGCAGGGGAAAGATAAAATAATATCTGACCTCTCACAGTGTATATTTAGTTTTCAAACTAAATTACAACTTTTTCC
>OU015490.1:197629661-197649661 GCA_907164885.2 Dolomedes plantarius | reverse complement strand
CACAAACTGAAAAATGTTACAGTTTATATATATATATATATATATATATATTATATATATATATATCTATATATATAGAATATATATATATATATGTACAGAGATACATAATGTATGGACAATGTATATATTTATTCCTAAAAATTGTTATTCTTCCTGTTTTATTTTGTAAGTTACCTCTATTTTTTTATCTAGGCTTGGACGCGGTTATCTGAATTTCTTCATTACATCATAATTATGTGTTAAATTTCATTTTTAAAATTTTATCAGTATGATAATTGTGTTTATAAAACTTGAATATCTCTCTATTTAACAAATTCTCTTTAAGAGGAATTTTTCAAATGGAGACATATCTTAAATTGCGACTAAAATATATTAAATGTTATCATGACTAAAGAGATCGTCCTACTTTGCTTCACTGTGTTATTTCTCCAACTACAGATCACTTCACTGTGTAATTACGATTCAATATGTCTTATTACTTATCTATCCATAAGGTCTTTATTTTTGCAGATTTGCAGCAATAGAACATCTAGAACATCTGCGGAGACAGACGGTAGAAATAAGTTATTAACCGCAATATTACTTTTTACTAAGAAATAGAATTCACCTAATGGTTATTTATGTATACATTTATGAAACACATATACGTTTGGCAAAAAACTACTCTTCGTATATACGAGAAAAAAAACAGACATTAAAAACTTCGACCCTAAAATATATGTGACGACCATTAAAGGAATTCACCACTTTATAAATCATTTATATCTATTATTATGTATATAAATCAATATATATATATATATATATATATATATATATATATATATATATATATATATATATATATATCTATATATACTATAATATATATATATGTACAGAGATACATAATGTATGGACAATGTATATATTTATTCCTAAAATTGTTATTCTTCCTGTTTATTTTGTAAGTTACCTCTATTTTTTATCTAGGCTTGGACGCGGTTATCTGAATTTCTTTCATTACATCATAATTATGTGTTAAATTTCATTTTTAAAATTTTATCAGTATGATAATTGTGTTTTATAAAACTTGAATATCTCTCTATTTAACAAATTCTCCGTGAGGCGTCACATGACACTTAGCACAACTGCTAAGGCGCGCAGCTCACCATTTGGCTGCAGACTGTCCGCCTATGATGTCGATGTAGCAAAATGTCCTTTTGGAGCAACGTTCCAACATTAACCCATTTAGGACCGCTCTATGTTTCCTTTATTGGAATGCACCAACAGTTTTTAACACTTCTTAGAACATTATTACACAAATAAGTTGTTTCCATAAAATTAAATATTTTACGAGAGTTACAAAATGTTGCATTTCATCAGTGTTGCGACATCAGTGCAAAGCGGTTTAAAAATTTAAAAAATATAGAAATTTAAAATTATAATTTTTTTTAAATTTTAAAATCGTTGAAACATTTCTCAGGAAGAGGTACATTACACTTATTAGATACAGTAATTGCATGACTTTTGCAGTGTTTACATTTTTTTTGTTTATTTTCACTATTTTTAATAATAATATGGCCCATACGGTCTTTCCGAGTTCGTTGAGAATTAGATTTTGAATTGAAGATGGTCTTCCAATATGTGAAATTTTCAGGTAAAACAGGATTCATCTACATTTCTTCAAGCCTTATAATCAAAGATATGGCTCTCTCAAAGATATAAATCTCTGAATCTCTAATAAATTATTTTAGAATTTATTACATCCAGGTAGAGTATCCATTTTTCCCATACAATATGCTCCTTTTTCTTACTATATTGGTTACTTTTACATTTATTAGAAAAAAATGTCGATTTCACCTGCAAAGTCTTTTGGTGATTCGACATTTTCACATAAAATATTATCATGAATAGCTTCTTCATCCGTCAAATCATCTGGATATGGAGGGATAATGGCGAATTATGGTTTATTATTAGCTTCTGTTGAGGACGATTCTGAAATATCATCATCATCTAGCCCATAAAAATACTCCAATATCTCTTCCAATGTCAAAAATCACTTTTCTCTAGAGACCAAACTCACCTTAAATGAAAAAAATGCCAGTCTACTGCATGCAAACTAGGCCGCATATCAAAAATTTAAATAATACACATTGGACTGATGTTGCGTTTTTAGCACATTTTTTAAATATGAATTGAGAAAATAAAACAAAAATTATGCTTTACCTGTTGAAGCCATTTTGTTCTTTAGTCTCTAGTAAACTCGGAACAAGCATCAAATCGGAAATGGTATCATGTGCTGCTATCTAAGGTTATTATTTGAAAACAGCAATTTTTTTCCCTTTCAAAACACCAGAAAAAAACAATTTTTGCAAGTTCTTAAAGCGGGCAAATGTGGAAACAAAAAAATTGTGATCAATCAAAGTATAGAGAATAAATAAAAATGTTACTTCAGACGTACAAAACTTAGAACATGCCTTTAAAAAATGCATTAAATTAATGTAGCGTTTTCGCAACGCCAGTCTTAAATGGGTTAAATTCTGCAACAAATTAGGAAAAACCACTGCAGAAACGTTACGGTTACTGCAAAAAGCGTATCGAGACGAAGCTATGTGCAGATAGAAAGTTTTCAAATGGTACACCTTGTTTAAAAATGGGAGAGACGCCGTTGCAGATGATCCGCGAGTGGGTGGCCAGTGACCCACAAACGGAGACGAACATCCAACGGGTAGGAGCAGTGGTTCTTTGGTTGGTTGAAGTTTATTGGCGCAAGGACCAGAAAGAACACCTGCGCCAAACACAAGGTATCATCTTCAACAAATGGTATGTACAGAATCTTCGTCGTCTCCGGGAGGCAATCCGTGGTAAAAGTCCACACGTTTGGAAATCCAACATGTGGATGTGTTGAATGACAATGTCCCGGCCCACCGTTCCCTGATGGTGCACCAAGCCCTTGCTAAACACGGCACCCACAGTCTGCCACAACCCTCGTATTCCCCAGACCGCGCTTCTTGCGATTTCTATCTGTTCCAGAAACTGAAAGATCACATCAAGAGCAAGGAGTTTACAAATGCAGAAGAAGTGATGGCAACAGCGACAACCGCTTACGACAGCTCCCACGCAACGGTTTCCAGGACTGTTTCCAGAAGCTGTATCAACGCCTGGCAGAAGTGTATACTTGCGGAAGGACATTATTTTGAAGGTGATTGTGTTCAGACGACTTTGTAAGCGTATTCGTTGTTATAGTGAATAAAGTCCCTGAATTTATTGACCTGTACAGAGTATATATATAGAGGAGAAGGTGGGATTATGGACCCTACATTTATTAGGACCCCCTTAATATCTGCCCTATGGGCAGGTGCAGCCACTAATTATAGCTGTGATCTTGAGCCCCTAGGTGGCTGCTATGGATTGTCAAGGTCAATGAAGCCAGTTCACTCGCGAATGACGATCTGTGGCCAATTGTTTGTTTTGAGTTTTCAAACTTTTTCTGAGGAAAGTATAAGTGAATATTTTCATATCTACTACTATGTTTTGTAAAAATGATTCCTGTGCCTTATTCTACACGAGATGAAGTTCCTTTTTGAGCTAGTTCGAAATTAAATTCGATGTAATTCATAATGTGAAAAACGAGTTTGTTTCCAAGATGGCGATGTTTGAAATATGGACCCCATAGGTGCTGGTATTAGCACCCGGGTCCATATTACCAACAACCGGTTTGATGATGTAATAATAATGCTTACGTGAGAAAATGCGATTCCACAGATGATTTCATTGTGATACAATTTTATTTTCATGTTTTGTAATCCTTTTCGTTTATTCTGGAAGCTAAGAATGCATGTTGAGAAGAAATCTCCCGCTAGCAAGGACGCTGTAGTGCGCAGAAGAAGTTGGGATAAGGTGAAGATGGTTGAGACTATCCAGAAACTAAGATGCGAAGAAATAGGACTAAAGGAGGCTGCCAGAGTGTTTGGTGTATCAAGAACAACTTTGAGATTATTGGCTTCACAAATGGATAAGCCAGCGGCAGATTTGGTTATACAAAATCTAGGGTTGATTTTGGTTTGAAGCTCTACGTTCAACTTTTGACCGGGCAATTGTTTTTGGCCCTTTTATTCAACAAGGCCGAATTTGACCGGGACCTACAGTTTAAAGCCGATTCCTAACGGCTACAAACATCCATGCCATCAGTGGAACTCGAACACACAGGATCTGAAACCAAATGCCAGTGCCGTAGCCATTTGGCCATCACCTGGAACAAAAGTAGGGAGGAAGCCTGTTTTACCAGATTACACTGAAACACTTTTTGGTGACCTATTTGCTAGAGATGGAGTCAGTATTTCACGATCTCTCTCGACAAGATGTGAGGAAATTGGAGTTCCAATTGGCTGAACGCAATAATATCTCCCACATTTCATAAACGAAGCTGCAGGGAGACTAGCTAAACCGATTCCTCATTCGTCAGACATCAGAAAACCTAGAGGGACGTCATATGCACGTGCAGAAGGATTCACACGTGAGCAGGTGGCTGGGTTATTTTTATTTGCTGGAAGACTTGTGTTCTGGGAATCATTTCCAGAATCTTCAATGTAGAGGAGACTGGTGTAAGTGTGGTTCAGTCAAAAGCTTCCCAAGTCATTGGGTTTGAAGAGAAACATCAGGTGGGAGCTTTGACTACAGCTGAATGTGATTCTCTGGTAACTATGGTTTGCTGCATAAGTGCTGGGGGAACATATTTTCCACCAATGATAATATTTCCTCGTAAAATCTTAATGGATCAGTTTATGAATGGATCCCCATCCGGAACAATTGGAATATCCCATCCCTCTGGGTGGATACAAGCCCATATGTTTACAGAGATGACCCAGACCAGCAAGAAGAATCGTGCATCTTCTGTGAAAGTGCATTCAAAGATGACACACGAGGAGAACATGAATATTGGATTAGTTGTGTGATGAAGCCTACACTGGATTCATTCTGTGTGCACCGGAGCCGAAGCTGAGTTTTATATTTGCGACTTTTGCTGCTAAAATTGAAGTTTTTTTATATAGATAATATTTGATGATCCAGCTCTTTAATAATATATTATCTTTCTTTCACTTTTTTCATGTGAAAACGTTTCGCTCTTTTGTTTCCAGCTGTTTAATAAATATAAATGAGTTTTTGGAAAAAAAAGGTGGGGGTCCATATGACCCTCCACTTTGGGTCACCTGCAAGTTTTGACTTTTTTCATTATGTGATTGTATACATGCTTAAATTTGATTTAACGGCAAATCCACTTAAGGATGTTTAGATGATGAGTTATGGAAGAGGTTAGAGCCCCAAAATATGCAAATCAGTATTTGGTATGAACACAGTGAGCCAAAAGCAAAAGGGGGGTCCATAATTCCACCTTCTCCCCTCTCTCACTCTCTCTCTCTCTCTCCATATATATATATATATATATATCTATATATATATATATATATATATATATATATATATATATGTATGGAAGTATGTATATTGCTTACCTCTTTCACCCGTGTTAGTTTTAAGTAAGTATAAATGTCTTAAGTTGCTATGATGTCTAATTACTGTCTGCCGACTTTTCTCGTCTCTTGATAAAGTGCAAGCATTTAGAAAATTTCAGAATGATCCAAAGACCTTCGTTTCTGTATCATAGTACATGAAACTTTTCATATTTTCACCACTCGCGCAAGTTTAAACAACCTATCACTCCAAAGCAATGAAATATTAGAGCAACTTCGATAAAGTTTATAACTCATCAACGACGTGCTTCTCTGTTAGTTATATTAAAAAATTCAAGCAATTGCATGAATTGATTTTGTTAAAGATTTGAACCGAACTGAAGTACACCAATAAACAAATAAAATTTGAACGACATTTGAACATTTCTGACTACGGTTAAATGTGTAATAAACTTCTATGAAAAATTGCTTTAAAGAGTTTTGGTTCAATATATAACAAACAATGATTCCTAAATAAATATTTAACGAAACTATTCGGGCACATAATTTTATACAGTAAAGCATATTTAGGGGTTCAGCAAGAATGAACTCGCAGAAAATGCCATTCGTTGGCATAAATTCCAAGCACATCTTACTGCTTCCCGGAAAGATGTTTTAACAGCGTTTAAATGAAAAACGAAATAAGGAAAGTATAATTCATATTATACTTATAAGTGAACATTTTCTGACTGACAAAAAGAATATATATAATCTTCACTAGGCTGTGCTAAAAACCTCTGTTTTAATAATTCATTTCCCTATTTCATGATTTATTCGTCCTTATTTTATATGGGTACTTTTTAAAATTGCATCAAGCATATGTTAAATGCAAAAGACCATTTGCGATGAGAGAGGCTATATACAAATGTACTGCATTTTTTTTAATTACAATTTTCTCTTCTAGTAGAGGATTTGCATCTCTAAGTAGGCAAGAACTAATCTACATATGCATCAGATTGTAAGTCTTTAGATACTTCTTGTATGTAATTATATAACGATTGCCCTCGTGTTTTTATGGGATGTATACCAACTAACTTAATTTGCCTTAGTGTAGGCAAAAGTAGACTTTTTCTTCAAATACGTTCTTCAGCTGCATTTCATTGATTTCTTAGTTCATGTGTTTTCCTTTTAAGGAGATGATCAAAACTTGATGGCCATAATTTGCTATAAAAATTTCAACAAATATTTAAGTAAATTCTAAAGCTTTTCAAAATGCAGTTAATATTAGTTTTTCTGCCTTAATTTATTTATGCGTTATGTCACATGAGAAAGAATCCAATATAAAGAAGATTATACAACCTGCGTCCTAATTTATTTGCACAATTTAGCTAAAGAATAGTTGTTATCGAAATATAATTCTCACTCTGAAATAATTCCTTCTAAATTAAAATTCTTTACTTGTGATCCTATAATGTAATATATTTATCTGAAAGATATGAAAATATTGTTCGTTTAAAAATTTTCATTTCATTGAAAAATATATATTTAATGTCTCTAATCGTTGTTCTAGAGAAATTAATAATGATATTTCACATATGTATGCATTTTAATAATTACTTAAAGTAGGAATTAAAAGAATCAGGGAGGAAAAAAGTTTACGTTATTTGAATATTTATATTTTGTTTTTTAAAATATCAGAATTCTTTCCATTCAGTCTTAGCTCAGATATTTGTTTTAAAATGTAAGAAAAAAAAATGGGACACATCAATTTTCAAAACATTTCTTTATATAAACGTAATTCTGATATTTAACAGTGATTATTCGTCTAAATGTATTTTGGCATATGTAAGATTGAAAAGATCTTTACCCATTACTTTTGAAACATCTTAACAAAATATAGGTAGCATTAAATATATATATATAGATAATATATATAATATATATATATATATATATATATATATATATATATATATAATGTGTGTGTTGGGAGAGAGAGAGAGGGAGATCGACAAATAAAATTAAGAATATGTAAAATTTTATCACGGTCATACGAGGGTAAATACGCATGATGGTGAATATAACATTTCGAGGGTACGACAATGAAATTATATATTACTTCAATATCCCTTTTGTACCCGAAAATACTTGTTACTCTGAATAGTTTAGATAACAACAAAACAGAAAAAAGACAATGAATTTATATACGACAATGAATTTATATATTACTTCAATGTCCCATTTGTACCCAAAAATCGTTGTTACTTCTGATTAGTTTAGTTAACAACAAAAGGAAAAAAAGAGAACCTCATGTAAAAATTATGCCTTTATAAGATCCCTTTGATTCGTAATCTGTTGAAAAGCTAAAAAAGGTAGTTCCTCTAATATGCTGGTACTTTCGAATATGGTACTAAAATATTTTCAAATTATAGTATTCTTGTTTAATAAAGCCTAAATTACGTCATATTGTTACGTACTATATTACAAACAAGTGAAAAAGCCTCCTAAATGTGATAAATAGCTTCGTACCTTAAAATTCCTACATTGCTGCAAGCCGGAATGATTAGTTCCAATTGCATAAGAGACCCAGGAGAATGAGATGAACATATTACGTGCGTAAGTCATTGTTTACAAAACAATAAGCGAAGTTTAGTGCATTCTGTATCTAGACAAGTATGAAAAATTTAATATATATTATACTGACATGTAGTTTCATTGATACATATATCTTAAGGAAAACACTTTGTTACAGTGTTTAATAATAAAAGATATTTGAATTTACAGACAAAGAAGTAATTGAATGGTACATTGTGAGTGTATGTTGCTTAATGAAAGCATATGACAATAAATTTACAGTCAAAACTCTAACGAACATCTATTTTGCGAATTTCTCTATTTTGCGAACTTTTCCTTGGAACCAAGGACATTTTGCGATTTTTTTTTGTAAAATAAACTCCAAATAGCGATGTGCATTCTCTATTCAACGAAAATTTTTCTTGTGATCCAATATTTTTTTTCTCCATATTTCTCAAATATTTCCGAACATTTCAACCTTATTCGTTTCTTTGACACATTATGGTGATCAAGGACCTTGAACTGGTTTTACCAGTCGACAAAACTCACCGAGAGCGTTAATATACATATATATACTATATATATATATATATATATATATATATATATATATATATATATAAACCTTGGAGATTTTGAATAAAATTTTGATAGAAATTAATACAAATTGACAGCTTCTTAAATGAATTATTTATATTAAATTTCCTTTCTTAGATACATAGAATAAAATTTAGTTAGATATTCTCCCTTACTACCTTAAAAAAATATATTATATATATACAAAAACCTAAATAGCTAGCTCTTTTTGTATGTGCACTCACTCAGGGATGCGTATTGTAACACACAGACTGTCCCGGATGTATTTCAAGCGGTTCCTTCTGTTTATACTTTCCAGTTTTTATACCGGTTCATGGTTCAGTAGATTTCCGTTAGGGGTTTTAGGGGACACATACCGAGAGGGGAATGGGAGTTGGGTGATTCTAAATCAATCATATTAAATGTCTTTCGGCAGGCAAGCATATTGATATTTTGAAAATAGTTTTTCTGGAACATACACGACATAATTCCATCGATATTTAGTGAATCGTCCATAGTCACTTGCCAATACAATCAGTACATCATATTTATTGATTTTTCTGCAAGTGAAAGCCATTTAAATGTGCATGGCTTTTCGATGAAGTATTCGTAAGTTCTGTCATATAATAAGAGTACAAGGAATTAGCACAAACTGTTATTAGCGTCCCTATAGGCAACGGTTAGTCTGCTGATTTAATTTATTTTCTCAATAATTGATCATTTGAATTAAATAATAGAGTGTTTTTCCTAAAAGAGTAATAAATTTAAATAAAGTTACAAAATAACAAAATATTATAAAGAAGAGTTGATAGATGAACTTTAGCCCTCGATCAGTAAAGTTTCAGAACTGTTAGTTGATTAGCTCAGTTTGCAAACCAGTGGGGGCCAAACTTTAACGCCACTGAGCAACCGTACTGTCGCAAATCTTACTGTGAGCTACCAAACGAAACCAGGACAATTTTATTTTCTAAATCCCACATTTATTTATTACCTATAAACTTACTTTTCTAGTAAATATTACATCCAATTGAATAAAATTGTTCATATTGTAAAAAAAATGAATAAGAATTGTAAGAGCAAATTTTTTTCATCTGACAAATTAAGTTTAATGAGAAGGATGGCGCTCTTTTGTCATCAACATTTTTTTAAATGTTAGGTGAGTAGGTAGTTGTTGAAATTCGAATGCAGTTGTCCAAATGTTCAACAGTCAATCTGTTATCTGTTTCAGTTGTTTTTTATAAACTTCGTACTGGAAAAAGAAATTTCGCACAGATATGTAGAGTTGAACATTGCCTTCACTCGTAGACCAACCTGAACCAAAATTGGACATCTTTCCTTAGTAACAAAAGGCCAAATATTTTCAGAGCTTGACATGAATGATTTTAAGGAAAGGGTCATTTTGAAAGTCAATAAGTTCCGTTCTCCATTGCAGCGTTGTCTTTTCAAAATGTGACATGACACAAGTAGATAATTCTTCAGCATCAATCTTCATAAAAGGTGATTTGACGAACTGCTCTATAATTGGAATGCTTTTGAAGATTTGAAACCATTGACTGAATTGAATTTTCAAATCTGAAAAAATTGCAAGGTATTCTTTGTTGTTGTAAGGAGGCTGTGAAGGGTCTTTCTTGTCAAGGGTTTGCCTAAAACAGGCAAAGTGCTCTATTCACCCTGGATGAGATATCCCCCCCACATCTCCGGTTTTTAGAGAATGAAACCACATCTAAAATTGTTCCACCAATATCTTTATCCTTACCTTGAAGCTGCAAGTTAAGTATATTTAGCTTTTCAGTGATGTCTGCAAAAAAAGCAAAATCTTGAAGCCAAACAGGATCTTCTAGTTCAGAGAAAGATTCACCTCGTTCTTTTATTTACCAAATCAGGAAGCAACTCTTTGAAACGTTGCAAAACTCTGCCTCTGCTAAGCCAACGAACTTCTGTATGAAGCAATAAATCACCATACTGGCATTCTAACTCTTCAGTCAGTGCCCTGAACAACGTCTCTGAAACGCATGAGCCCTCACTTTATTTACTACTTTTACGACTGTTTTCTTTACATTGTTCATTCTTAAGAACTTTCCACATAATGACTACTGGTGTATTATACAATAGGGTGGAGCGAAAAAATTTTTTTTCTCGGATCAAAAAGCTTGGGTGCGGGAAAGTTGCTACTAGTTAACAGTAACACCTGTTCAAAAAGTTTTAATTCCAATAATATCTTCAAGTGCCACAACACCCTTGAAAATCTAAAAATTTGAACTAAAATTGGAAAATCATTGAATTTAAGTAACTTAACGCATAGTAAATTCCAAGATTGGCAAGAGATAGCAGCACCATTCAGTTGGAAATTTAACTTTTTTTCCCTTCCTTTCTGCAAGCATTCAGGGAGGGTGAAAGCAAGTAAGAAAGGCGCCATTTTCCCAACGTTATCAAATCTCTAGCTCTAAAGCAAAATATATTTTTAACGTGTGTATTAGAGACTCGTTAGTGAAAATTTCTTTCTTTTCAGTGTTGTGGACTATTTTAATGAAGAAGAGGTAAGCGGATTTATTGTTATTTATTAGAATGTGAGATTACAAGTCTACGTTATCACGAACAACACATGCTAGCTTTCAGCATAAAGGTCAATTATCAGTCAGAAATATATATTTGAACATATAAATATGATAGGTTGCATGAATGAAACATAATTAGTACTTTATATTAAGAATTGAATTCATATCAATAATGTATGAAGTTTAAATCAAAAATTGTAATTCAGCAATAAAATATATCCTTTAGACATGAAAAATCAATCAATATAACACAAATTCCAATCTTAAATAATATTTAATGTCAATACTCAGATATTCAGAAAATCACTGTATAATTAAATAATTGCACATAACAAACACATAGCTTCGTTCATGCTCTATTATAAAAAAAATGCATCATTTGGTACAGCAAAAGCAAAATGTTTGAAATTTCAGCATTATTAAGATACCTATATATTACTTATTATTAATACAGAGAACACAACATTATCAGGGGAATATTAAGCAGATGCATTTTTTCGTTACTCACGTGGTTAAAGAATTAAAAAAATGTTACCGATAAATGAGAAAATTATTATCCTTAAATATTAACATTAATTTAAGGACTGGTCAACTGCACCAAATGTTATGGGGCCGAATGTTATGGCGTCAAATGGGAAGCCGCAGCCGAACAAGTGGTGGCAGATTAAAAAAACTAAGCCAAAAAATGGCGAAACATGAAAATGCGTTGTGTAAAAATTAAGTTACTGATTTAACTTACAGAAACAATACGATATGAAAATAACCCAGACAGGTTGTCTCAGGTAACATATATATTAAATAAAGTAGTTATGTTTTAGGATAACCGCACTTAACCAAGCAAGAAATACCTAACCCTACAGACAGCCTGACCCACGTGCTAAGCAGATTACTATACTCATCAGATTAATTCACACTAGTGAAACATTATCTATTACAGTAAATTAAGTGACAGACTATGTGGTTAAGGAGCAAATAAGAAATTTATTTAACAAAACATAATGAAAAAGTAAATACTTAATGGAGATCTGCCATGTCTTGCTCCTCACTCACCAACATCGGACACCAGCTCAAAAAAATGTCACGTACCTAGTACACTTCCAACTCTCTCTCTCCTTATTTTTTTAAGCTAGCCTTGAACTGCGCCAAGCTGTATTTCGCACCTGCGCAATACGGGCTCAAGCCACTAGATTTGGCGTGCATCGCCTTTCATGGCAATAATTCATTTTTTCTTTCTGCCAATATATGGCGGTTACGAAAGACAGTTATAAAGACATGAATATTAACAGATATACTCCATGAGTCTTTATAACACCCTTCGTGAGTCATGCCTTAAAATTTCCCCTCGAAATAATAGTAGCTCGCGATCGACGGTTTGGCGATTATGTTGTAAACAATCAAACCCAGATTCCTCGATTGTCCCAAAACTAGCGATCGTAATCATTAAATAAGTATTAAATAAGCGTAAAGTCAAGGAAACGTCTCTATACAAATTAGAAAACCAAATATTCATAAATGAATGATTTTCAAAAACTAACATCAGGGCGAATGATTAGAAAACGAATTTGTACAAACTGCTAAAATTGTACATCTAGGCAACGACAATTCTGAAAATGAAGATTATTTTCTCAATAATTTCTTATTCAGGCTAAATACCGTACCTAAATATCATACCTAAGTAGATTATCGTACCTAAAAAAGAAATAAATTAATATAGAGGTACCGAAAAAAAAAAATGTTATACGTTAGAGGGCGCGGATCATCAATACAATTGCTATAGAATCCACCATAGAACTATGTTTCACACCTTATTATTGGTTCCTCAGTTTGGAATAACCAGGTAAGATGGTAGGAAAAGAATATCGAAATTCGAATTAATCTAAATTCTTTCCCGTGTCTGACAAGGTGCGGTGAAATGCAACTGTAAGAAAAAAAAACTAAAGTTGGCTAGAAAAGAAACTACAGAACAAATTATTCCCAACATGCTCTGCATTCAACCACCAAGTTTTCACTGAATCTCGCCAATGGTTCAAAAGTTATCAAGTTTTTCATAAAGCTCAAGAATTGCCATAAGGTATATGTATATATATATATATATATATATATATATATATATATATATATATACATATTTAAATATATATTTCTAATGGAGTGTGAAATATGCTTCCCCAAAATTTCAAAAGTTTAATATTTCTGACAATAATTAACTCATTATGAAATGCGTCAGTTTGACATCCATGGCAGATACACGAAATATATAAATATTGCTCCCATATACTGCTGCTTGATCATCATGCATGTGTCAGAAACTTTTCACATGAACAACTCACCGGCGTGTTGTTGAAAAGCACTCACCAGGGATCACTCCCCTTGTAACAGTATAAAGAACGAAATTCCCACTCTGGTACGTACAGGAATGATTAGCTACAATTGCATAAGAGACCCAGGAGAACGAGATGAACATATTACGTTTGTAAGCCATTGTCTGCAAAGCAATAAGCAGACTTCAGTGCATTTAACATCTAGGCACATATGGATAATCAAAAAAATATTAGTGACATGAAATTACATCGATACTTTTGATTTCAGGAAGGAACTTTGCTTCAGTGTCAAATATAAAAGATATTCTAAATTTACAGGCAGAGTAATTAAATGGCACATTGCGATTGTTTGCTGTTTAATAAATCCCTATACATAAATTAGTATTTATCCATCTTAATAAAATCATATATATATATATATATATATATATATATATATATATAGATATATATATATATATATGTATATATACAGTTCCGTAACTGACTAACTGACTGACATACAACACACATATTAAACCGCTGAAACTAAAGGGCTGAAATTTTGCATGGCGATTCTTCTTATAGTGTAGGTGTGCACTAAAAAAGAGTTTTGAAAATTTCTTTTTAGATTTTTAAAATAAAATTTTTAAGCTATTTTTGTAACATTTTTTAAAGTTTGCATCTCGAATAATAATCTGAGGGTTGTGAATTTTATATCATGAGAAAAATCATAAAAATTCCTTTAAAATGACATTTTTTTCGAATCTTTACCTCCTTTTTCTGATTTTTTGTAAATGTTTAAAGATTAATTTTTAGAATTCAATTTATTAAATGCTGATCACGTCATTTTTTTTCTGGTACTTTAAATAAATTATCGTAAAGTGCATAACAAGTAAATATACAAAAACAATTTTTTTCTTGCTAATGCGGCAGACGGCGATTGTACATTATCCAAAAAATATTAAAATACAGTAAAAGATATGTTCCTAAAACTGTTCTATATTAACTGTACTATATTCTCTTGCATGTCCTATTATATTTAATTTGAATATTTTCATCTACATTTTTTTGTCTCTAAAAATATCCCTTACGATTTTTTATAAATATATATTTTGTTATTTTTTACATCTATTGTATACATTCATCTTCGTATTTATTATATATCAGGGGTGGCCAACCTGCGGCTCGCGAGCCAGATGCGGCTCTTTGAAGGATTATTTATGGCTTTTGATAAATGTACCCGAGTTCCCTTTTAATTTTTGTGTTATTTTATTTTAAAAAAATATTATCGTTCCGTATGTGTTTCAAAATGTCTTTTGTGGCGGGAACGAGGGTTGCTTCAACGTTCATCGCCAACCCAAACCAAAACTAAATAGATATTAAAAGCAAACAGCGGCTGACGGCGACGGCAACTCTTGAGAGCAGCATGAAATTGGAAACTTCACGACTTTTATCCCGTGTTCGGCGTCGGATGCTCATCACTTATGGCGGGAAAGAACGGCACTAGTCAGGCTCATCGTCGAAAAATAAATCAGCTAACTGGAATCATGTCTAACGCCATCTCAGAAGGTGAATATATTTATTTAATTACAATAGCACATACATAATTAATTTAATTATATTTACATATATACAATTTTAACATTAGGAAGAACAACAACCACATTCAACGGCATAGAAGATCAACTACTAACCCAACGCCTGTCTGGCGGAGTTTTTCCCCGGAAGCCCCTCTCCCTTTTTTAAAGACAAAAAATAATAAGGAGAGGACACTTCCTCGTGGCACGTAGCGCCCTCTACTCATTAGAGAATTAGTTGATGAGGAAAAAGGGTTGGTTACACTTTTAATTACTGACAACAAATATGCAATACTAAGTGCAAACGTTGTAACAAATTTAATTTCCGTCCAAGTTAAGAATGATATGACTCATCGAAAACTCCTGCGAACGAACATAAACAGTGGCGTAATCGTCCGTATTCGACCGACTCCAGACCGATTTGAATTTGTAAACTTTCATTGCAACGGACAGTTTACATTGTGCTCTGGAGGAATACAATTTGTATCAGTCTTGCTTCGGATATAATTTGTAATCTGAATTTTTGGTAAGTTAACTATAATTTGTTTCGTCGTATGTAACACGAATTGTTATTGTTTAAATAACACAAACTTGATTTTCTAAATTTCTTTATTTATTTCCAGTTCTTTTAAAAATATGACGACAGAGAACGAAAATAAAAAAAGAAAATACGAGCAAGAAAAAAGAAGTTTTAATAATGAGTGGGAGGAGAATTTCTTTTTTTATTGGACAATAACGGAAAAGCATTATGTGTTATATGTAATTCTACGGTCAAAAATTATAAAGCTAGCAATTTACGTCGACATTATAAACCAATCGTCCTCAGTTTTCTAATCAGTATCCACCAAATTCCAAATTAAGATCAGATAAACTTGCTTCTTTAAAATCAAATTTAAATAAACAACAGTCAATTTGATGACCTTTAGCAATCAAGCTAATAATGTGGATGAAGCCAGTTTTGTTCTTTCCTGGAATATTGCTCGTGCAAACTCCCGTATGGAGAGGGAGAGTTTATTAAAAAAACTTGGAAGATGTACTTAAAGTTTTAGATCCAAATAATGCAGCATTGCACAAAGTTGTTTCGCAAATTCCCATCTCGAGACACACAACCGAATGACGCATAACTGCAATTAATACATCTCTTGAATATAATTAAAAAATGATTTGAAGAACTGTATTGCATTCAGCTTAGCCCTTGACGAATCGACAGATATCACAGATCTTCCGCAATTGGCAGTTTTCATACGTTTGTTTCACCTGACTTCATTGTTAAAGAAGAATTATTAGATTTAGTAGCACTTCAAGAGTTAACCCGCGGTGTCGATATTAAAATGCATTAGATTCCTTAATGAAAACTTTTGATGTGCCTCTTAATAAACTTGTAAGAATTGCAACTGATGGAGCTCCGGCAATGCTGGGTAAAAAAAATTGGTCTTATTGGGCTTTTAATAGAAGATTCTCAAATTCCACAATTCATACCGATCCACTGCATAATTCACCGAGAACATCTCGTTACAAAATATTTAAAATATCCTGATGTTATGAAAACAGTGTTACACATTGTAAATTACATTCACACCATTGCAAAAAATCATCGACAATTCAAAAATTTCCTTGAAGAATTAAAGGTCGAAGAACTTCCAAATGACATTAATTTCTTTTGCATTTTTAGATGGTTATCTAGCTACAACGTCAAGATGGTGTTACCCTGTCGACCGTAGAGGACATTGGTAACGCCATTGGCTACGCTTTTAGTTGTGTGTCCAGTGCGTCGTCTTACCAGACCACCTTCATGCGACACAAACTGCGTGCCGAGTCTAGGCCCTTGCGTTTTGAAACTCAGTCCAACCTGTCATACAACTGCCCCTTTACGGAGAACGAGTTGGAGAATTGCCTTCGGCAGACTCGGATGACTTCCCCGGGTCCCGATGGCATTAGTTATGCTATGCTGCAGCATCTCTCTCGCAGCTCGGTCCGTAATTTGCTGTATTTATTAATAGAATCTGGGAGGAACATGCTTTCCCAACCTCGTGGCGTAGGGCAATAGTGATTCCCATTCCTAAACCGGGAAAGGATTCCACTAACCCTAACAACTACCGACCAATTGCACTCACTAGCTGTTTGTGTAAGCTACTAGAGCGCATGGTAAACAATCGGTTAGTTTACGTACTAGAAACCGAGCTTTATCTGTCACCCTTACAAAGCGGTTTCCGGCGTGGCCGGTCTACGATGGATAACGTCATTGCCTTAGAGTCTGAAGTCCGTAATGCATTTGTCAGAAGAAACCATTTAGTGTCAGTTTTCTTTGACATCGAAAAGGCTTATGACCGGACTTGGCGATATGGCATTCTTCGTGACCTTTACAATAACAACTTCCGTGGCCACTTGCCGATTTTCATTGCGAACTTCTTGTCACTACGACAATTTCAAGTTCGCATTGGTACCACACTTTCCGATGTTTACATTCAGGAAGAAGGAGTTCCTCAGGGAAGTGTACTTAGTGTTACACTGTTCTCTCTTAAAATTAATGGAATTTTAAAGTGTTTACCACCATCTGTTCAGGGCAATCTATATGTTGACGACTTGCAGATTTCCTGCCAAAGCAAGGATATGCGTTACATTGAACGACAACTGCAAATTGCAATATCTCGCATGATGACATGGTGTTCGGAGAACGGATTTAAATTTTCGACCGAAAAAACCTCTTGTGTACATTTTTGCAAACGCAGAGGTTTACATCCTGACCCGCAAATATACCAAGGTGATTCTTTGATATCTGTGGAGAACGTTGTTCGTTTCTTGGGCGTGTTGTTTGATAGCAAGTTAACCTTTCTTCCGCACGTAATATATCTACGGCGGAAGTCTGAGCAGGCTCTTAACTTACTGAAAGTTCTATCGAACACGTCCTGGGGAGCTGAACGTGCTACCATGCTCCGGGTGTATCGCGCGGTCATTCGATCGAAAATGGATTATGGATGCGCCGTGTACGGTTCCGCACGCTTCTCCGTGCTACGGAATCTCGACACGATTCATCATTCCGCCCTTCGAATCTGTTCTGGTGCTTTCAGGACATCTCCCATTAAGAGTTTATATGTTATCTGCGGCGAGCCTTCTTTACCATCTACTCGCAAGCAATTGTCGCTTCAGTTGTATTACCGTGTCCTATCGCAACCTAATCACCCACTCCTTGCTGTTCTTCTTGACAGTCAGTTTGACCGACTTTTTGAAAATCGGCCATCTTGCATTCCACCTTTCGGACTTCGCATGAGGACGTTCCTTTCTTCGACGTCTCTCCGTGATACGGATGTCTTGCTGCGTCCGACTTTGCCTTTTGCACCTTGGCGTAATCACAGGATTTCATACTTGCGCCCTTTCCAGGGTTTTGTGAAGTCAAGTACGGATCCTGTCGTGTATCGCCAGCTTTTTGCTTCGCACCTCGCTAGTTACCCTAACTATGTTGGTGTCTACACCGACGGCTCTAAACAGGAGATCATGTTGGATGTGCCTACGTCTGTGGCAGAGACGTTAGTAGCTATAAACTTCCCCACTGTCTTTCTATTTTTTCAGCAGAGTTTGTCGCCGTACACGAGGCATTAAAGTATATCTCCCGTCAGAGATGTAGACGTTTCATCGTATATACAGATTCCATCAGCGTGTTAGAGAACTTGGAGAATGGTGAAGTGTCCCACTCCCATTCCCTTCTATATCCGGTGGTGGATCTGCATCGTCGCCTCTGTCGTCGTGGTTTCAGTGTTTTGTTCTGCTGGGTGCCGGGTCATGTCGGCATAACGGGTAACGAGCAGGCAGATGCTGCGGCTAAAGGTGCCGCTTGTCGTCTGAATCAGCATGTTCCTATTAGCGATATGAAGTCCGCTGTCAAAAATCTAGTCCGACAGGAGTGGCAATTAGATTGGAATGAGCAAGTCAATAACAAACTGAGACAGGTTAAGGCATGCATTAGTGCTTGGACATGTGCTCCGCTGCGGCGTGTAGACGTCATGCTCACACGATTGAGAATTGGGCACTCCCTTCTGACACATCGGCATTTGCTGATGGGCGAGGATACCCCTCTATGTGAACACTGTCAGTCTCCACTTTCAGTGTCACATATCTTGACGTCTTGTCCTGCTCTGCAGCCTTGCTACAATCGATTTTTTTGGGTCTAGTTCACCCAATCTGCCTGATTTGTTGGGGAGCCCCCCCATCCTTCACTGTTTCCCTTTTATTCGCTACTGGTTTTATAAAAAGTATTTGCTTTTCAGATTGATTTTATTGTGAAACTTTTAAATTCTATATTTCATCGTTCATATCATTAAATCTTTTTATTAACTTTTTCTTATATTTTTTAATGCTTTTATATAACATTGGTTTTACAATCTTTACTTATAATCGCTTTTACCATTTGTATATACCATCTCTGTTTTTCAACTTTGAATGTTATCGTGTTTACACAATTTTATTGCATCTTAATTTTTCTGTGGTGTGTATGTGCTATTATTAACAAAAGTGTTGGTGACCAATCCGTTTTTTCAGCTGTGTTTTATATATACTGTTTTTTGGCTCCAGTCTTGTGTTTGGCGCATTATGTCCTATTTTGGACCTTGCGCCATAAAACCCCAACCAACCAACCAACCAACTAGCTACAACGTATTAAATCGATTTGTAGATTTGTTTGATCCGATAACTGCATTTCTAAAAGAAAAGGAAATAACCTATTTAGAATTAGACGATGACGAGTGGTTACAAGACTTAATGATTTTGACTGATGTGATGGAACATTTGCAAACACTGAATTTACAACTGCAGGGGAAAGATAAAATAATATCTGACCTCTCACAGTGTATATTTAGTTTTCAAACTAAATTACAACTTTTTCAAAAGGACATTAAAAATAAAACATTTTGTCATTTTCCTCGAATTAAAAAAATTTGTTCCAATATTAAACAAGAAAACTCAACGAGTATATAAAAAAGCTAGAAG